>OZ012738.1:411596371-412053871 GCA_963859935.3 Lathyrus sativus | reverse complement strand
TGCTTCAGAAAGATGAAAAAAATAAAAATGCAAAAAGGGTCTGAGGGGGATTCAAACCCCAGACCCATGCATCAACACAAACCTCTTTGACTAGAGGTGCTACGTCTTCATCCATTCATTTACCCAACTTCATAAATATATATTTTAAACTTTCATAAATAAAATGGGCAATGCCATGTCAGCATCACCATCAACCTTTGCTCACTCTCTCACGTTCTTCGTGCTTCCTCTTTCTCTCATGCAACAACACTATTTTATTTTTATTTCAAACTTCCCTTAATCATAACTCTCTCATTTTTTAACGAAGTTAAAAGATGTAAAAAAGAAAATTGCTTGGAAAAATCCCAGAAATTTAATGATAGTATTCTCACATCCTAAAAATCAATGGCTAGAGTGTACCTAGGTAAAAACTAGAACTGAACCATAAGGTTTCTACCAAACTTCCCCCTACCATAACTTCTTCATTTTTTAACGAAATTAAAAGATGTAAAAATGCAAATTGCTTGGAAAAATTCCAGGAATATAATGGTATTATTCTCACATCCTAAAACTTAATGGCTAGGGCATACCAAGGTAAAACTGAACCATAAGGTTCAAACATCATAAACTCCGCATACAAGCATGACAGAATGCAAACAGTTAAAAGGTCATACTTAGCACATTAATGTCTATATTTTTGCTCCAGGAATCAATCAATAATGATGCATGAATAGGGAGTTTTGAAGTGTAAGAAACTTACCTATTGGAACAAGGTCCAATGTCTCTTCTCAGGTCTTTCAAAAGCAAGATAATGATCCCCATAGCCTTCTTGAACCCTAAGGAGAGAGTTTAAATACTTGGTTTATTCTGCAACTGCTTATAATCCTTCATACGGTTCTTCTTGCAAATGGAAGAAGTGAGGTATGGTGGATGATGGTATTGATGCTACAAAACTTATTTAAGGGTTCAAACAAGTTCTAATGGATGTTTAGAAGATGTTTGGATGGTAGGTTTAAGGAATGCACGAGCAAAACAAGTTTTAGAAGCTTTAGGTTTTGAAGTTTTGCTACAAAGGTGGTTTTTTTTGCAATCTTGGTGTGTGTTATATTGTGGCTTGGCTCTTTATTTATAAAGGCTCCAAGCGGTCTTAGTAAGTTGTAGAAGTTACATTTAGTTCACTTGGAATGGTAGTTATGGCTTTGGCAAGTTAGCACCAAATTAGGTTTTTTCATAACTTTGAAAAAAAATCCATTTCTCCAGGGTTACCCTTTTTGCAATTAACCTCATATTTCTTGATTTTTCTTGATTGATCATGATCTAAACCACATGTTATCATCATCCTTGACTTGAGGAAGCCATGATTGACCAAAATTCCCAAAAGTTAAACCCCGACTTGGAGGAACAATTGACTTTTTATCAGATGAATCTTGACTTCTTGATCTTCAATGAAATCAATATCTCGGGCTATTTGAACACCATAGGTAGACTCCAAAGGTATATTTGGATGTCTTGAATCATGTCCCATGGTTTGAGATCATGTCTTGCCTCAAAAGTCAACCCAGAGATGAATTAGGTCAGAAACCCTAATCTTGGGTGATAAGATGAACTGAGCCTTGAAGAACTTATAATGAAACCACGTTGCACTTGATTATTGATGAAGGGAGGTCCCTTGAGTGCATGAGAGCTTGTTTGATTGATGATTCATCCAAAACTTTGATTGATCAAGCTTTTAAGCCTCTTAGGGCAAATCCCAATTCATAGATGAGCAAAACAATACAAAATCTTGATAATTAGTTAGTATGCATGATTGATTGACCTAGAATGTTATGAAAAAATGATGCAAATGAGATGAGATCTTAGGGTTAAAAATTAGGGTGTGACAACTATATATATATATATATATATATATATATATATATATATATATATATATATATATATATATATATATATATATATATATATATATATATATATATATATATATATATATATATATATATATATATATATATATATATATATATATATATATATATATATATATATATATATATATATATATGGAGTGACTCCGATGAAAACACTTTGCTATTGTGAAAAACGAAAACAAATTATTACTGCCGTCAAATTTTAATTAATGAAAATCAATTAATCATATCAAATTTTCCTTACATATTCATTATATACATAAGCATGCAATACATTCTAGGCTTAAATGCACTTTTGGTTCCTGTAAGTTAGCGAGTTTTTTATTTTGCTCCCTATAAGTTGTTTTTTTTGTCTGAGTCTCTATATCTTACGTTTTATGTGCGCTTTGTCCTAAAATCAAAATTCACAGGAAATCTGCGAATTTTGACATTAGAGACTAAATCGCATACAAAAAGTGAGATATATGGACTCAAACAAAAAAAAACTTACAAGAAACAAAATCAAAAACTCGCTAACTTATGAAGACCAATTAACTATTTGAGTTTATCAAAAGCATTAAAAGATAGAATCATATAATATATTCTGTTATTACAAGTTTTCATAGTCGTTTTAAAAAAAAATAACATACTCATAGTTTTGATCTTGTTTTTCTTCTTAATTTTTAAAAATTAAGATTATTCATGTTATTCAATAAAAATGAAAATATGAAACTGACCTCAATTATTCACAAATTTAATTCTTTAATTTATGCTAATAATGATTTGTCATGTCTGATGTATAAATATTTTAATTTTAGATTTTAGATTTTTTTTAAACATATAAACTTTTTTTTAATTAATTAAAAAAATTCAATTTTCAATTCATTAAATTTTTTTATTATTAAGTTTAGCCTTGCATTTTTTATGTGTTTTCATATTGCATTTTAAGGGATTTTTGTATGGAATATTATTGATAAAATTTTAAGTTTTCATTAGTTTAATAGATAAATTATTTAATCTTTAATCTTCATTAATATATCGATTGCTTAAAATTTAATAGTAAATTATAAATTAAATGATTAAGTTATTGAGTTAACAATCATTTCAAGTCTTAAAAATAAGGTAATATTTAAAAATTTGAAATAAATTTGTAATTAAAATATCAAAATATTAAAGTGCAAAAAGAAAATTCAATAATAAAACTCATATTAAGAAGAAATACAATATATTTTACCATTGTTACTATCTTCTTCTTTTTTTTAATTAAGATTGTTTTTGTAACATATTATATCACCAAAAGCATTAGAAATCATTCTATTTCTATTCTATTTATGGAGTCTTTTAATATTTTATGACTTTTTTGTTATAGAATTTTCTTCTAAATATGAGTTAACGAATATATTGTATTTCTTCTAAATATGAATTTTTATTATTGAATTTTCATTTTGCATTTTGATATTTGATATTTTAATTACAAATT
Source organism: Lathyrus sativus (assembly GCA_963859935.3). Taxonomy (NCBI): domain Eukaryota; kingdom Viridiplantae; phylum Streptophyta; class Magnoliopsida; order Fabales; family Fabaceae; genus Lathyrus; species Lathyrus sativus. The sequence goes on along the minus strand of OZ012738.1, from coordinate 412,050,502 downwards.
TATTTTTATTTTGTAAATATTACCTTATTTTAAGTCTTCAAATTATTATTAACTTAATAACTTAATTATTTATGTTTTTAATAGTTTAATTTTAAATTTGAAGCTATAAATATATTAATTAAGATTAAAGATCAAATAGTTAATATATTAAACTTATGAAATTTTAAAATATGAGTTTTTTTTCTTTTGGTAATATAATATATTAAGAAAAACAAACTTAATTAAAAAAAAGTTCAATTGTAACTTTCATTTTCATATTTTTATTATTTTTTTGAATTTTGATCTCTCCGTTTTAAAATTATGGTTTTTCTCCCTAAATTTAGTTTTTCTTTCCTAGTGTTTTAATGCCCTTTTAATTTAAGGTCAAATTTTGATGATATATTGATGATGTGTGACTGCCACTTTTACAATAGTTGATTTTATGTCATTTTTATTAATTTGTAATTATAATAATATTTTTATAGAAAATTAAAAATGAATCATTTAAAAATTAGAAAAACAAATAATCATTTTTAGAGAATAAATTATTATAATTATGAAATATTTTTAGAGTCTTCTGAAAAATAGGGATTCAGCGGTCCACCATTGACTAGATGGGAAGCAGCCTTTCCCAATAAAACCTTAGGTATAGAGCCTCTATAAATAAGTCTCACATAGATGGGGCAAATACTAATTATAACTGATACAAATCACATCTTACATACGCTTACACACAAGCAACTAACATATATACAAGATATTTAACCTCACGTGAGCAGGTCCATTAAACCACCACAAGACATTATCGTACATAACGTTTCACCACGAAGGGCAAACACTAACCACCATACAACATAATATGCATACAGAGGCCTCTGAGCATCAATACCCTTTACGAGGGTCACATACACACCTATACTTTTTTACTAGTATAGTGGCACCCACCGTGGGGCTTTGGTAAAACCAACCTGGGCCACACCTCTTTCATGCTAACTCCTTACATCTTTCCTTTGAAGTTTGCATGCAAAACCCTACATTCTAACACCAACATCGTAGCCAGAGGGTTCGCTGGTGGAGGCAGCTATAATTCCACCAGAAAGAAATACACAATGTTGGTGCTTTCAACAAATGTAATATCTCATAGTTTCTGCATGGATGTGTGAGGGAAAATAGGAGTTAACATTACCTTTGACGTCAGCTACCATATTATGGACGCCTTGTCACCATACAATATCATTCTTGAGCGGGCGCCATCAACCCACTAAGGGCGGCCATTTCCACATTGTACTTAGTCTTGAAGTACCTGCTGACTGGATGGAGAGTCGGTATAATCATAGAAGACCAATAGATCGGTCAAAAATGTTACTAAAGTAGCCTATAGAAAGAAAGGGAAGAATTTTCTCTTGTTGATTACACCCCTTTTGAAGTTCAAAATACTGATCTCGAGTGTCAGGATCCTAGATTGAGCGCAGAGGTGGAAAGACTTACGAATACTTAGGACTTGAAGGAAGTGCAAATAGGTCCTCTCATCTATCAGGTCACAAAGATTGGTACTACACTCTCTAAGAAGGAGGAACGAGAGCTAGTCGATCAACTCATTAATAATGTCAACTTGTTCGCTTGGGCCCCTTATGACATGTCTGGAATAGACACTAAATGGTGATCCATAACCTCTCCATCCACCCTTTCTCCAAGCTGGTGGCACAAAGGAAACATAAAGTTAGCAAAGAAAAAAGAACCTTAATTGATGAAGAAGTGAGGAAACTGTCAGACGTCGGTTTCATCATAGATCTGAATGTTATATGTCCCAAGGAATTGTACCCATTACCAGGCATCAACCATCTTATTGATGGATCCCTAGGCTACTGCACGTTAAGCTTCGTGGATGCATACTCTGGGTATAACCCGATTCGTATAGACTCCTCCCAGGACGCTCCCAAAATAAATTTTATATAAAATCATGACAACTACTACTACAATGTCATTTTCTTCGGCCTTAGGACACTGGCGCCACCTATTAGCGACTCATGGATGTTGTGTTCGCCCATTAGATAGGTCAGACCTTAGAGGTCTATGTTGATGACATGATAGTGAAAACTATCAAGGGGCACAACCATGCAGAAGATTTGGAGGATATCTTGCTATTAGTCAGGAAATACGATATGCGCCTAAATCCCGCCAAGTGTTCTTTTAAGAATCAGGCATGAAAATTCCTAGGGTTTATGTTCAAGAAGAGAGGAATTGAGGAAAATCTCAATAAATTCCTATCAAGGAAGTGATGCAGCTCACAGGTCGCCTTGTCTCCCTATCTCGCTTCCTCTCGTGCATGGGCAACAAGGCTTTCCTTTTATTTGCCTTCTTAAAGAAGAAAGAGATATTAGAATGGACTGCCGAGTGCGAAGAGGAATTCTCCAAAGTGAAGGCCTTCCTCGCACCGTCCTTCATTCTCACTCGCTCGAGAGACCATTCACTGTTGCTTCTTTATCTCTCGGTCACAGATCAAGTGATGAGCTTAGTCCTTGGTCAAAAGACAGACAAAATAGAAAGCCAAATTCATTTCGTGAGCATGTGGTTTAGAGGTGCCAAAGCACATTATTAGAATATTTAGAAGTTAACACTAACCATCTTCGTCGCAACGAGGAAGCTGAGACCGTACTTTCAGGGTCACAAGATCTTTGTGAAAACCAACTACCATGTCCGTCAAGTCTTGAAGAAACCATATTTGGCAAGAAGGATGGTATCTTGGACAATGAAACTCTCAAAATATGAGATCTAGTATGTTCCGAGGGGAAGCGTAGTACCCAATTTTGTATGGGGAATGAAGATACTTTTTTATAAAAAATGTGGTTATTATGTTTATTTTATTGCAATTTCTAATTCAATTTCTTTAAAGAATTTTGAAAATATATAAAAAAAGAAGAAAGTAAGTTTACCCTTTAATTTTAATCATCACTATATTTATTATTTTTTAATTTTCTTTTTAAAACTAAAAAATTTAAAAAATATATATTTATTTTTAACTTTAAAAAACAAAAAAAGATCATTTTTCTTGATTTAATTATTATTTTAGGTTTTCATTATTTTATGTATGTTATTTATTTTATTTTTTATTATTTTTTGTATTTTTTTCAATTGGAGCTTATTTCCAAATCCATTTGTTAAAGTCACTTTTTTTTTTCTCTCTATTTTTTTTCCTTTTCCTTTATGCTTCTTTAAATCTCCATTATTATTTTTTTGTTTAATGCTTTTCTTGCTCAAAAGAAAAACATGAAAAAGCTTGTTTTGTTGTTGTTTGATAAGAGTGAGGGCATGTGTGAATAAAAGAAAAAGATGTTGTGACAAAGAGAAAAAAACGGTTGGCGTGGAGGAGAGAGAGAGAGAGAGAGGGGTAAGGTGAATATGAGAAAGGAGAGGGTAGTTTCCTTCATTCTGATTTTTATTTATGTTATTTTATTTTATTTTAATTCCAAATAACATATTTAAAATTTAGGGTTAGTTGCTTATTGGGCTCAAAGCCAATTGATTTGTTGTTTGCTTTTTACATCTCCATTCATTTTACTCATGCTATTTTAAAATAATTTTATTGTTGTTTTCATTTTTTTTTTATGTTTTATTTGGGATTTTTAACCATTTATGTTGGTTGAGTAAATTTTGGTCCAATTATATGTTTTGAGATCTTTTCTCAATCTTCCGATTAGATTTAGAACTAACAACAAAATTTTAACATAAGAATAAATTTAATTGAAATAAACAAATTAATTTTGAAAGAAAGATATGATTTTTTAGTACTTAAATTCTTAGGGTCCAAGTTGTTACAATTTATTTGTCCTAAATCTCATTTTTTTTTTAAAAATTAATAAAACCAAATCATCAAAAAAACGGTTATATACATGTACATCTATTTTAATCGTTGAGTTTTCAAGACGCAAGTTGTACATCTGATCGTTTTGAATCTCATCTTTTTTTAACCCTAAAATCAAATGAAAAATGATTAATTGAATGTATATCCCTGTGATCCCCATATATTATGACACAAACCGTATAGCTTGCTTGTTTAAATGCTTGTCTTCCTTTCAAAAAAATTCAATTAATAACCTATCGTTTTGATTTCATTGTCTAATCAGATTACAAAGGAATAATTGGATGTATATCCCTTTTGTCCAGAGCATTCGGACACAAGCCGTATAGCTTGCTTGTTCTAACACTTGTCTTTCCATAAAGGATTACGACTCAATTTGTCTCAAATATTTTTCTTATAAAAAAAAGTTGGATTAAAAAGGATTAATTGAATGTCTATCTATTTTATCCCCTAGCATTCAGATACAATTCGTATAACTTGCCTATTCTAACACTTGTCTTCCTCCTAAAACAAATTACAACTAAAAAACAACTTTCTTTCCACCATAGTGCAGACAAATCCTTTTATTTTCGACCAACAAACAACTTTCTTTCTGCCATAGCACGAACAAATCCTTTTTATTTTCAAACTATGAACAACTTTCTTTCCTCCTTAGCACGATCGAATCCTTTTTTATTTAAAATCAACCAACACACAAGATTTTTCTACTAAGAACTACGTAGTTTTGAATTCTTCATCACACAGAAAGATACATAGGAGGAAGATTCGCATCTTCTCAATCACTCTAATAAAAAACCTTTTCCCTTTTCTTGAAAACATGTCGTAATAATTAGTAGAAATAAAATACATTAGGGTTAACACAATTCTTTCTGCAAAATTAATTAGAGGTAATTGTTATTCAAAACGGATGTTGTAGGGTGCTAACACCTTTCTTACACATGATTGACTCCCGAACCTAAAATTTTGTTGCGATGACCAAATTTTTGTTCTTTAAGGGCTTTATAAATGTTTTCCCTTTTTAAAAAGAAATGTTGGTGGCGACTTCTTTTTTTTCGAGCGTTTTACTCGCTCGAGTATTTTTTGCATCGCGTCAGCTAACGAATTCACTAAGGATGTTTAGAAAGTCAAGCTTAGATTAGTTAGTTTAGTGATGAATGTTAACCTTGTTTATCTTTCTTCTAATGTATTTTTATTTTTTATTTTTATGTTCTTATTTTATTATTATCTATGTCGATTTAATGTTTATTCATTATATGATTTGAATGTGTTTTTGGTTCGCATTTTCTGTATGCCTTCAAATACATACACTTTTGAGTGAGACTTTATACCTGAGTCTATAAAGGCTTAAGTTTAATGAGAGGTCATGTATTGTTGCCATTTGAGATGTATATCTCGCTTGGTTGGCATTAAGATCTCACCTAGAGTAGATCTTTTTGGGGAAATTGTCGTTTAATGGTTAATCTGTTATTGATTAATATTTCCAAATAGGGCCTATGACTCGAGGAACCTTGTTTAGATCCTTAGAGTCGTTATTACGTTTATAGTTTGCATAGTGTTGGCCTTTGAGAAGTATATCTCACTTGGTTGGCATGAAGACCTCACCTAGAGTAGATTCTTTTAGGGATATTATCATCTAATGGTTAATCTGTTATTGATGACAACATTCCCAAACAGGGTTCGTGACTATAAGAACCTTGTAAAACTCCAGAGCAATCCCTTGCGAGCTTCACTAATTAGAAGGACTTTAGAAGCTTCCCATTGTCATACCTCAATTTTGAGCCTAAATCATCAAATCAATACATTTATCACAACATTAACAATATTTGAATAACATAACATGCATTTCATCTTATATAATGCCTAAAACATCAACCAAAATATTTTTTCAGATATACAGATAAACCAGTCAAATTGATTCTCAATTGTGCGTAAAATTAGTAGGCGAAAAATTTCAAAATTTATCATGTAGACGTCAATTTTATTGATCTACGGTTCACGTGGTATAACATGGTATGCTCGTTTTAATTTGTTGACTATTATTTTTTAGTGCACTTTGATCAGCCTGAGCCTTTTAAGTGATCAATTTTTATTTCAAAATTTGATCAAAACCTGTATGTTTCTGGGATGTTTATTTCGCGCCGATCATTTTGGTGCAATCATATTAACATTTCGAGCATTTTTTGCGCCAGAGTATGTTCGAAATAATAAAATAAATTTTTCTATACTTTTATTTCAAATTAATTTTAATTATTTAAACTAGTATATTTTTATTTGATTTAAATTTTTTTTAATTTATTTTTCACTAAAATAACACCCACAAGTGCATATTTGTGGAATTTTGAAAATATTAGAATCCTTAGTACGCATTATATAATGTTTCATTGGCTAGTGAGAGAGTGAGAAGACACACAAAAAGCCAGATTCGCGACACTTAGAAAAGAAGGATCTCTCTCAATTGAATTGAAAAACAAAGAAAAGAAAGGAAGAAAAGCAACTTCTAAAAAAAACTCCCTCAAAAACCCTAGTTCACTCTTATAGATTCTGAAACTGGGAGCAACATTTCTCAATTGTCAAAGGTGAAACCACCTCCACACGTCAATTCCTATTGGTTCTTGTAAATTTTTTTGTTCATTGTCTCATTTATATGGTTTATGCATATGATTTTGTATGATTTTCTAATCCTAGATTCAATTTTGTTTTCTCTGAATTTTGAATGTTATTATGAATTAAATTTTATAAAGCTCTAACCTCAGAATTGATGTCTGTCTTTCTCATCTCCAACCTCAGAGTTGATGACTGTTTGGTTTATCTCCAACCTCAGAGTTGATGTTAAGTTTTTTTTCTCTCCAACCTCATAGTTGATGTATGTCTTTTCCCAACCTCATAATTGACGCCAGTCTCTTCCTGACCTCAGAGTTAACGTCGTTCATCTCTAACCTCAGAGTTGACGTTGGTCTTCTTCTCAACCTCAGAGTTGATGCCTTTCTTTCCCAACCTCAGAGTTGACGCCTTTCTTCCCCAACCTCAGAGTTGACGCCTCTCTTTTCCTAACCTCAGAGTTGATGTGTATCATTTTTATTCCAACCTCAGAGTTAATGTCTATCCTTTTCCCAACCTCAAAGTTAATATATATCCCTTTTTTCCCAACCTCAAAGTTGATGTCTATCCTTTTCCCAACCTCAGAGTTGATATGTATCCCTTTTTTCCCAACCTCAGAGTTGATGTTTATCCTTTTCCCAAATTTCAAAGTTGACACATGTCCATTTTTTCTCAACCTCCGAGTTGACGGTTACTCTTTTTTTTTCCTCAACCTCAAAGTTGATGTCGTACTCCCAGTTAACCAAATCGGATTACAGTCACCGTGCTGATATGATACAATGTACTTTCCCAACTGCAGTGCCGACGACTAGCCTTTTTATTATTGCAGGGTTCTTTGCACCAAAAGCTTCATTCCCCAGCAGATCTTTTAATCAATTCCTAGGGTCGTAGATCCGTTGGTTGTACCCATGGTCTACCTTTCTTTCTCCATAGAGTGCAAATTTCTGAGTTCTTTTGTATTCAATATCCTTATACCTTGAACGTCTGAAAAAGTGTCCCTCTTCATCCCTTCAGGTTTAAGCTAATTGAATAAGGGCAACTATAGCATCCCAAAATATGCCCTCTCGTTTCTAACCCTAACTGGAATTCGCTTCACATTTATTTTCATTAGGTCATAACAGTCAATCATGCATTGCATTGAGTGCTTGAGATATGGGATCACTTTGTTCTTATGGCTCATGACTTCTTTTTATTTTAAGTTTTTAAGCAGACAGTCATCAGAGGCATCTTCAGAAGTTTATTTTGCTCAACAAATGGCTTGTTTATTTTAGAATCAATATCATAAATCAAGGTTCATATGATCTTGTTTCAGACGGGTTGTCTATCATGTTTCAGTCATCATTCAAGGGTATTATCAATGGCTAAGGTTCAAATGCGACACCCACCTATATAGGTTGTTCTAACAATACCCATGTTATCTTGGATCCAAATCATAATTGCATTGCATTTTCTTTACATGCCAAAATCCAAAAAAAAAACAAACAAATCATGCATTTGCGTCCACCAGTATGCATTGCATATCATTTTTCAAAATACTCATTCTGCCTTTGTCCATAACTGTCTAATTGATTTCCTGGTACCCATGTTGAACCTGTGGTAGCTGTTTAAGGATAATAGAGAATTTGAATTTGAATCAAGCATAGATAAGAGGGAATATAGATACCTTAAAAGGCCAAGTAGACCAGACGTTGGAAGTTGTGGTAGCTATTTCAAATAATAATCTTTAGCATGTAGTTGTAGAGAATGTCAATCCCCCATACAGGTTTACTTTGGTGACTAACCCGGTGTATGATCTTCCCCCTGAATGTCCCCCTCAACAAGTGGATTTTCCTACTCAACCTCAAACTGTGCATATTTTAGTATCATGTGAGATCCATGTAATGCCGAAGAACCCCACTGTTCATAATGATGTATGGAATCCTCAATTCACAAGGAACATGCCAAATTCTAAAGGTGCCCTGTGGTGACAAAAATGGATCTTTCTCAAGTGGCTGAAGTCGCAGAAATAGGTCGTGATCTTGATAAACGTTTGAGGGCTATAGAAGGTTTTAATAGGTTGATACTTGATGACATGTGTTTAGTGCCAAATCTGGTCATACCTCTGAAGTTTAATGTACCTGAATTCGAGAAGTACAAAGGGGATAGCTGCCCAAGACACCATTTGGCGATGTTCTTCTGAAAAATGACCCTTCATTCTCACGATGATAAGCTGATGATTCACTATTTTCAAGACAGATTGAGTGGGGCATCGTTGAGTTAGTACATGAAACTAGAAAGGAGTCATATTCAGTCTTAGAAAGACTTAGCCAAAGCCATTTTGAAGCAATACCAATAAAGCTTGGACATGGCCCCTGGTCGAAGGCAGCTACAAAGCTTATCTCAAAAGTGCAACAAATCCTTCAAAGGATGCGCGATGTAGTCGAGAGAATTAACAGTCTAAGTGTAACCACCACTCTTAGACAGGGAATTGGTTGATACGTTCACGGTTTCTTTGAAAAGCTCATACTTTGAAAGAATGGAAGGTATTACATCATCAAACTTCTCTGACTTGGTGAAAGTTGGGGAACACACTAAGAGCGACCTCAAGAACTGAAAAATCCAAGACACCTCAAGCATTCAAGTGTCACAGTGAGAATCAGAGACCATAGCTATTGAGTTAGCTAGGCTTCACAAATCATAAGATGTCACCATCGATCTTTAATTTATCCAAGGGAAGGGAAAAAGAAAGAATAACCCATAAATATGCAATGCAAAACAAAGTAATAAAGAGATCTAAGGTACGAGGGTTGGTTATACTAAGGGAAGGTATTAACACCCTAAGTATCTATAGTATCCTATAGGAACCTCTTATTGTATTTGTGTTATGGTTAAAGTTGTTTGCTAATTGAGATTGACCGGGGAGATGAGAAGAGACATGTTCTTTTTATTGTTTTTATGAAAAAAGGGAAGAAAAGAAAAAGGTAGAAAAATAAAAGGTAGAAAAGAAAAAAGGTAGCTCGCTAGGATCTCGCAATCCTATGCGTACTTATCCTGTATAGAAAGTTAGAGCAATCGTAGTTCGGCTAACTACGAGTAAAAGCAATGTTTGTTGGTTGGTTTTAGGAGAAGAGACAAGTTGTTATCTTAAGGAGAATACTCAACAGGAAAAAGCATCTCAAATCAAGTAACCATCACATGAAAGGCGTACAAGCATTCACACTTCAAGAATCAACTTATTTCTTGCAGAGTTGGCAATCTTTTGCGGGGGTTGATTTAAGAGAATTTTGAATTAGAGTCTTGATTTTTGTTCATCCTTGGCTATAATAATATCTTCGGGTTTACAACGATAACTTGGTATATCTACTATACGACCATTAACTAAAACATGTATGTGGTTAACTAATTAACGGGCTTGAGGAATAGTCGCAGCCATACCCAATCTAAAAAGTATGTTATCTAAACACATTTCTAGTAATTGGAGTAAAATCTGGTCGGTTGACCCTTTCCCCACAAAAAAGTAATAGTCAAAATGTAACAAAATCATGACATTCACAAAAACACATGAAATAAAAATCAACAATAGTTTCATCAAGAAACCATGGCAAGATAACAATAGATTAACACAATTAAGGAGAAGAAAATGAAACATATTTATAAAAATACGAAAAAGGAAAGATAAATATTAAAAATAAAATAAAATATTTTGTTCTTTTAAATATGGGAATGAAATAAATAATCAAAAAGATAACTAAATATTTTTTAGATTTTTTAAAAATATAAATAAATAATTAAGTGAGAAAAAAAATATTTTTAGGCATTTTTAAATATATCAAACAAAAATTTTTTACACATTTTTTTAAATATTTAACAAATAATTAAACTATAAGATAAAGAAAAGCTATATATAAAAGAAATTGTTTTTTTTTGGCCTTTTAATTATACAAAAAAAAAATAAAAAATAAACAAATAAATAATTAAAGATATAAATAAATAAAGCAAATGATTAAGAATAAAAACTTGGGCTTAAACCTTGTGAATGATGAGATCCAAAAAACCAAATCCTAATAATAATGAAAATAGAAACAAATAAATGAATAAAGAAAAACAAACAAACTTTGACTTATTCAAATACACACTTATTGAAAGTTTAGCCTGAAAAAAACCGAATGAGTAACCTCTTCTCCCTCCCTTTCCAGCCGCGGTACACACACAATAGTAACAACATATGCACATCACTCTCACACATACAAAACCACATCACACACACAAATATGAGCAAAATACAAAAGGGTCGGACCCCTCCTATTACATACTTGTTACCTTTCTCATAACTGCATCAAACATAACAAAATAAACACACAATAGTAATACCATTCATTCATCACACAACTCATCAATATAAATAACAAAAGAGAAGGAATAAAAAAGGAAATTAACCAAAAGCAGTAAACAACAAAAAAAGGCGGCGATGGCGATGGAGTTGCCGCGAGTCGTTATACGAGGAAGATGAAGCTGTTGTTTTTATTGATGGAAGGTGAATGGTAAGCATGATGGATTTTGTGAAAATGAAAAATGCAGGTATATGAAAATGATGGGGAAATATATGGTGAAAAATGGAGAGGTAGCAAGTCTTTAAGGTGAGAGAGTCTTCGTATGTTGCTGTGTTGTGGAGGTTTTAAGATGGAAAATAATGGTTGTAGTTGATACTTGCTTCATGCGTAGGAAAAAGAGTGGAAGTGTCTGTTGGAAATAATGAAGATTTATTTCTATTAAAGTTGTTCTAAAATGACAAAGTGGGTGATATAGTTAATTGACAATAAATGCTTAGTCCCACATTAGAAGTGGAGTAAAATTAAATAACATTTATAAGGCTCTTGGAACAATGTACTTTCCAAATGAGGCAAAGAGGATAAAGTGCCACATAGTCATATGTGGTGGTCCCAAGTCTTATGTCACTTGTCTCATACAAAACACCCCTCGCCGGTGTCGCCACCGGCTCCGGCTCCGGAACCGGATCCGAGGGCGTGGGCGTAGAGGCGCTAGTGGCGGCGACGCATCGGAACAATCGGGCTATTCGCGGCGTTAATGAGGCGGCTCCGGCTGGTAATTGTCGCTCCAGATTTTATTCGTTGCCTGACAAGATGACATTCCTGCTTACTGCACTCAAGGTTCACTACGTCTCAGATCCTGATCTGACACCAATTCCAGAACCAACTGAAGATGATTCTGACGAACTCAAGAAGAAGCGCATGCTGCGAAGGGAAGACGAATTACTATGTCGTGGACATATTCTGAACACGCTGTCTGACCGCCTATACGACCTATACACGGACAATCCGTCCGCTAGAGACATATGAAATTCACTGGAGTTTAAATTCAAAGCCGAAGAAGAAGGTACAAAGAAGTTCTTAATTTCTAAATACTTTGATTTTAAATTTATAGATTCCAAGCCCAAACTTCCCCAAGTGCACGAATTGCAAGTCCTGGTGAACAAAATCAAAGCGGTGAAAATAGACATTCCTGAAACCTTTCAAGTTGGTGCAATCATTGCTAAGTTACCAAGTTCGTGGAAAGGCTATAAAAAGAAACTGTTCCACAGTTCTGATGACTTTTCCTTGGAGAAAATCCAGAAACATCTTCGAATCGAGGAGGAATCGAAGGAGAGGGAAAAATCAGAATCTGCGGGTCTTTCCAAAACCAATGTTGTGACCAAAAAAGAAAAGAAAAAACATGATGTCAAGAAAAATCACATCGCACCAAAAAGGGAACATACCAAGTTCAAGAACTTTGGTGGTCCGAAGGGTCCGAAAAATGGATGCTTTGTATATGGAAAACCTGGACATTATGCTCGAGATTGCAGGCAAAATAAATCAAAAAAGAAGATCAATGCAGTAAATGCTAATGATGATATAATTGCTACTGTGAGCGAAATTATGGCAATCAAAGGCAAAGTCCAAGGCTGGTGGTATGATACATGTGCCACAGTTCATGTCTCATATGACAGGGCTGCATTCAAAACATATTCTGAGACAAATGATGGACAAGAAGTACAAATGGGAAATGAAGTACGATCCAAAGTTGTTGGAACCGGAACGGTCGAACTCAACTTCACTTCTGGAAAGAAAGTTACTCTTGTTAATGTGCTTCATGTCCCAGACATGAATAGGAATCTTGTTAGTGGGGATTTATTGGAAAAACCGGGTATTAAATCTGTGTATGAATCGGGCAAACTTATTTTGACCCGTAATGGTGTGTTTGTTGGAAAAGGATATTCCGCTGAAGGAATGATCAAACTATGTATTACTGGTAACATGATTAATGAAATTTCTAATTCTGCTTACATGCTTGATTCAGTTACTTTATGGCACAATAGATTAGCACATATTGGTATTAGTTCAATGAAGAGACTAATTAAATTTGGCTTGATATCATGTAATATCAATGATTTCAATAAATGTGAATTATGTGTTAAATCAAAAATGATTAAGAAACCTTTCAAAAGTGTTGAAAGAAATACAAATCTGCTTGATCTTGTACATTCAGATTTGTGCGAATTTAATGGCATGTTGACCCGTGGGGGAAATAGATATTTCATTACATTTATTGATGATTGTTCTAGATACACTTATGTATATCTCTTAAAGCATAAAGATGAGGCTTTTAATGCCTTTAAGATTTATAAAGCAAAAGTGGAAAATCAATTAAGTAGAAGTATAAAAGTCCTTAGGAGTGATAGGGGCGGTGAATACTTTTCTACTGAATTTGATGCATTTTGTGAAGAACACGGTATAATACATGAATGTTCGGCACCTAGAACACCACAACAAAATAGCATAGCCGAAAGAAAGAATCGAACATATCAAGAAATGATGAATGCCATGTTATTGCATTCCGAACTACCTTTCAATTTGTGGGGCGAAGCCTTATTATCCGCTTGTCACATAATAAATAGAATTCCCTTAAAGAAAACTGGAATTTCTCCATATGAGGTATGGAAGGGCATGACACCAAATATTGGCTATTTTAAGGTGTGGGGGTGTGTGGCATATTACAAAAACATGGATCCTAAGAGAACCAAGTTGGGTCCTCGAGGGATAAGATGTGCCTTTGTAGGATATGCACAAAATAGCAAAGCATATAGACTTTTAAATTTAGAGTCTAATATTATTGTTGAATCTCGGGATGTAGAATTCTTTGAAAAACTTATCACTAAGGATAAAGAATCAGAGTCGGCCATAAATAAAGAATCTTGTGAAAAAGACTCTTCTCGGATTGTAGAAATACAACCTGAAGGCACATCTCGAATCATTGAACCACAACCCGAACCTAGGATAAGCAAAAGAGTCCGGAAAATAAAGAACCTAGGACCAGACGAAATTGATTCTCAATCCATTTCATTTTATCTGGTTGAAGGAAATAGTACAAATTTTATTAAAAGCATTCCGGTAATTCTTCAAGTAGGGGAAGATCCTAAAACTTATAAGGAAGCAATAGCTTCAAGAGACTCCTCCTTTTGGAAAGATACTATCCGAGATGAAATGGATTCAATTATGTCCAACCACACTTGGGAACTTGTTGATTTACCAAAGGGATTAAGACCCATTGGATGCAAGTGGGTGTTTAAAAAGAAATATCATAGTGATGGTACATTAAACACTTATAAAGCAAGATTAGTGGCAAAAGGATTTAGACAAAAGGAAGGTATAGATTATTTTGACACTTATGCACCTGTAGCAAGAACAACCACTATAAGGTTGTTATTTGCTTTAGCATCTTTGAATGATCTGATTGTTCATCAAATGGATGTTAAAACAACATTCCTAAACGGAGACCTCGATGAGGAAATCTACATGGAACAACCAGAAGGATACGTCCTTCCTGGAAATGAACAAAGGGTGTGCAAACTTGTCAAATCTCTATATGGCTTAAAACAAGCACCAAAACAATGGCATCAAAAGTTTGATTCTACGATAATGTCAAATGGATTTATTCCTAATTCTTGTGACAAGTGTTTATATACAAAAGTGTATAATAACACTGTAATATTTTTGTGTCTTTATGTTGATGACATGCTAATAATTAGCAATAAACTTAATGGAATTTTAGAAACAAAAAGGTTTCTAACTTCCACTTTCAAGATGAAAGATCTTGGACTTGTTGACACAATTTTAGGAATAAAAGTTAAGCAAAATAGTGGGGGTTATGAACTTAATCAAACACATTATATTGAGAAAATGCTTGATAAGTTCAAACACCTGAAATTCAAGGAAGTAACTACTCCATTTGATCATGTAATCAAACTTGAAAAGAATGATGGAAGAGCAGTGGCTCAATTAGAATATGCAAGTGCGATTGGATGTCTTATGTACTTAATGCAATGTACTAGACCAGATATATCATTTGCAGTTAGTAAAATGAGTAGATTTACTAGTAATCCAAGTAATGAACATTGGAAGGCAATCACGAGGATATTTGGTTATTTGTTGAAAACCAAAGATCTTGGCCTTCATTATGGTAGGTTTCCTGCTATATTAGAAGGATATACCGATGCAAGTTGGATCTCTAATGTGGGAGATCATAAATCTACAACTGGGTGGATATTTACACTAGCTGGAGGAGCAATTTCTTGGAAGAGCAAGAAACAAACATGCATTACTCTTTCGACCATGGAATCAGAGTTCGTGGCTCTCGCTTCCGCTAGTCAAGAGGCAGAGTGGTTGAGGGATCTTCTTTTGGAAGTTCCATTGGCTAAAGACAATGTTTCAAAAGTAATGATACACTGCGATAGTCAGGCCACTTTGGCAAGAGCACTTAGCGAAGTGTATAATGGAAAGTCTAGGCATATAGGACTTAGACATTCGTTCGTGAGAAAACTGATTAAGGATGGAATCATTTCACTTACGTATATACGAACAAGCTATAATTTGGCTGATCCGTTTACTAAGCTACTGGCCAGAGACTTAGTAAAAACAACCTCGAGAGGTATGGGGTTGAAACTCCTTGAGTAAGAGTTCCGACAACGGCGGCAACCCAATCTTAAGTTAACAGAACATTAACTTTAAGATTTTCAATGGGTAATAACAAGTCGTTGATTTGGATAATTGTCTAACATTTCGTAATTATGTTGACATTGGAAATGAGGGTTGAGTTTTATTTTAAACTCTTAATGAAGTGAGGGTACGTATCCAATGGAAACAGATACTATATGAACTTCACCTATGTGAATTCTGAGATGGTGCCGTCTCAAAGTGAGAGTTGGAGTTTCTCTCATAAAAAATTCATGAAACAGGATAGCACATGGCCATAAATAAGTGCTAAGCGAGTTATGCAGAGGAAGAATCTTTAAGGAGTGTGTGTAAGGTAACACCGGTCTATTCATATGGATTCATGGTTTAAAAGCATTGCTACCTAATGTTCCGATTAAACCTTGTGTTATCCTTACTAAGGTTAAGTTTAAAATCGAAAGATACTTAACTGTATTAATACTTCTTATGTCTCATTTCTGGAATTATTATTTTGTCATTATTAGAACAAGTGGGGGATTGTTGGAAATAATGAAGATTTATTTCCATTAAAGTTGTTCCAAAATGACAAAGTGGGTGATATAGTTAATTGACAATAAATGCTTAGTCCCACATTGGAAGTGGAGTAAAATTAAATAGCATTTATAAGGCCCTTGGAACAATGTACTTTCCAAAGGAGGCAAAGAGGATAAAGTGCCACATAGTCATATGTGGTGGTCTCAAGTCTTATGTCACTTGTCTCATACAAAACACCCCTCGCCGGTGTCGCCACCGGCGACACCGGCTCTGGAACCGGATCCGAGGGCGTGGGCATAGAGGCGCTAGTAGCGGCTTGTAGATGGCACTTGAGCACTTAGGCATGACACATCGGAGCAATCGGGCTATTCGCGGCGTTAATGAGGCGGCGCCGGTGGCGCTCCGGCCGCCTCCGGCGGGCGGTCCGGCCTTGTCGCTCCAGATTTTATTCGTTGCCTAGAGTTTGATTTTTGAATTTGAATTCGAAATATATGACACTTCATGAAGTGGTGCATGACATTTTATTTGAACCATTGCAAATGCTCATTAGAGAGTGTTGTTTATGAAGAGTTGCAAACTTCCGAAACGACACATGCATGGCTATAAATATATGCTTGATACTTCGAAATCAAATACTCCAAAATCTGATATCCTCTTCTATATAATTCCAAACGTTTTCCTTGCATTCGAAACTTCACCAGTCTTGTGCAGTTTCGAGAAAAAGGCTGACTTATCCTGGGTATTCAGGCCGTTCTAACTCTAAGACAATTTGAGAGTGTGTTTGAAATACTTTTAAGGAAAGTGATTTCGTTCACGATTCAGTCTGGATCCATTCGACATTGAAGAATTATCTAACAGTGTCATGCTTTTATGGTGTGGTATTTTTGGTTTTTTATTTTTTATTGAGAGAGGGAGTTTAATGGTATGATGATATGAGAAGTAGTGTAGGTTTTTTAGAAGAAGATTACGAGGATGATGATAGGTGGTACATGTTGGTTTTTTTTTTCATAAAACGCAGGCGGTGGGTGTGTATGTTTTCTTTTGGTATGTGTGTGTAATTAACCAGAATGAAAGGGTTGTATGTGTAGGATGAATATGTGAAATGAAAGGTTAGTGCATGTTTTCTAAAATGAAGATTAGTGAAGATATATGAGGATGGCTGCTGAGGTAGAAAGTATCATGCGCATGGTTAATTAAAGTGTGTGGTTTTCTTTATTATATTTTGATCAAAAGCAAAATCAGAGAAAAGTAGAAAGTAGTATGAGGGTGTATGATGATATTGAAAATATGAGGGACCCGCGCTATGCTTTTAATGTTGTGAAGATGATCTAATAAAAAAATATTGTGAGACGGTTAAGTTTTTCATGAGCAGTATGGAGATGGTCTTTGTCCTTTTTCTGCACATCATTTTTGGGAGTAATATAAGGTGCTATCTTTTGTGAAGTAGGGAAAAGGGAAATTTTATGAAAAAGATCGGATGGAATGTGGTAGGGAGTACAAAAGTGCAACATGAAAGGTGCATGGGAATTCATAATTTTTTTTAATGAAACTTATTTAACAAGTTTCTAAAAACTAAATAAAAAATTGTATATTATAAAAACATAATAATAAAGTAACAATAAAATAAACTATAAAAAAATAAGTAATTTTATAAAAAAAAGATTAATTAAAATAATTAAAAACAGAAATAAAAATGGTAAAAAACGAATAATTGGACCGGTATTGAAGTGTTCGAAAAATTAAAATGAATGCACCAAAATGATCAGCGTGAAATAAACGTATTGGAAAAATACAACGTTTGGTCAAATTTCCAAATAAACTTTACTCGGTTAAATGACTTAAACTGATCAAAATGCGACCGAACAAAAGTCGAAAAATTTAAAAACGAGCACACCAAGTTAAATTACGTGAAACGTAGATTAACATGACTGATGTTTGAAAGCTCGATTTTAAAATTTCTCGTCCACTCATTTTACGCACATTTGACTTTTATTTTGACCATATCGACTGTAAATCCAACAAATTTATTTTGGTTGATAATTCGGGCATTATGCATGATGAAATACATGATATGCTATGCAGATGATGCAAAGAGAAAACATAATCTTAAGGTCAAAAATTAGGGTATGAAAGATTCCCCTATTTAAGTTTCTTCTATTTGGAGATATGGAGATTAAAATCTTTGTCTCGACGCGATATAAGAGACTTAAATACAAACATGCATAATTTTTTATCCTAAGATACCACAAAGATGTTTATGATATGATATGATATGATATGATATGGTATGATATGAATGTAAGACATGGATCCTGTGGGGAATGATGTCACATGAGACAAACTATTGCTGAGAAACCGAGGAGGTTTACCAGGGAAATAAACCACCAGGGAATGAATCAAATTAGGGATAACTGTATATAGAAATGTTGTTGAAGCACAGTTAAAGAATGAAAGACCCGACGAGGAATAGCTTAAAGCAAGACTCTATGGGGAAAAGATCCAACTCCAATGGGGATGAGACTCAACTCCACTAGGAAAGAGACTACCAACTACCAATCTTAAGGTAGCTCAAGGGAAGAGATACTAACTACTAACAAACATATGGTAGCCTAAAAAAATAGATGTATATTATCTACTACCAGATATCTGATAGCTTAAACAAAGGTAATGAACTTGTGAGGAAAGATTTGAATGAAGTCTTTTAACAAATTCCACTCGGAGAACTTACTGTCGAGGTCCACTGTGGGGATTTCAAGAGATATCAACTGGAGGAGTCTACTATCGAGAATTAGGACCTCATTTGGGAATACCTTCTGCCAAGGTTTTATTAAAAAAAGTGTCAACTATCAAAATTTACTGGGGAATCTGCTGCCGAGATTAACTATGGAATCTATTGCCGAGATTTTGAAAAGAAACAACTATCTGTCGAAGTTTAAAGAAGCATCAAAGTTAACCAAAAAATCTACTGCCGAGATCCTGGAAAGAAAGAAATATCTTTTGTCGAAGTCTTCTGGAGATCTACTTCCAAGATTAACTAGAGAATCTACAAACGAAACACCTTCTGCCGAGATTTTCTATGGAATTCCTACTATTGAGGATTAACTGAAAACACACCTACTGCCGAGGTTTTTTTTGCTGGAAAATCTTCTATCGAGATTAACCAAGGATCTTACTACCGAGATCCTAAAAAGAAAATACCTTCTGCCAAAGTTTTGTTGAAAATTTTATTTTAAAATTTACCAGAGAATCTACTGCCGAGATTAATCAAAGACTCTGAAATAGAACCAAATAAGCTTCCCCTCGCCTCGGGTCATAAGCCACAGACTGGTCTTAGTTTCTTATTTTACTTGAAAAGGGTAAAAATAAACCTCCCCTCGCTTCGAGGTTGTATGCCACGAGCAAGGTCTTGAAATAAATGCTTTGAGGTTGTATGCCATGAGCAAGGTCAATTTCATCCTAGAAAGATGATTACTTGTGGGAAAACATCTTCATAGGGGATTGGATCTTTACTGGAGATTCATGATTTTAGTGGGGATCCATAACTTTACTTGGATTCAAGAAACTTCACCGGGAATCTTCAAAAGAGATGCAAGCCGGTTGATTTGTAAAACATGTATTCTCAGATAAAGATAAAGATCATTTCTCAGAATCTTCACCAAACTTCTCAAAGAGATTCCATCTGGTGGAATTAAATTTGATAATGAGCTTACCGTGGAGCTTTGCTGATTGTAACTTGTAAGTTGCATTGGAGAAAACAAGATTTTTGTAATAGGAATTCTCAAATAAAGAGAAACACTTGTAAAGTATTCAACAAACTTCTCTGGCGGGGACTTCCAAAGAGATGCCATTTGATGGAAGAAAAGTTGATAATCTTGATAACTTGTTGGGGATAGACAAATTGTCTTGAAAAGAGACTTCCATCTGTCATCCGAATTCCGAGAACAAAACAAGCTACTCAAATAAAGAGACTACCACTTGTTGTCTGGTATAAATTTTAAGAGAGTGTTACAGAAACACTGCTAGGGAATAAAGGTTCGTCTTCAATGGTGATCTTTACATAGATTCTTGTTGGGGAGACAAAGTGAAAAATAAATGCACATGTAATCTAGGTTTAACAGCCTAGGGATTCAAAAATCATAATTGTCAGGGACCAAAGTTCAACCCAGGAGATGATTGAAGAGAAACGGTCAAGCAAGACTATACCCAATGAGGAACGTACTCAACTGGGGGGCTTATCACATCCAAGCATGGAAAGGAATAGATAAAGCAAAGATCTTCCACGAGGAATAAAATCAGTGGGGAATTTAGAAAAGGTATGCACTTTCTGCTTAAAGCTGACGACTCTACTAGGAGAGATGAAAGACAAAGTCACCTAGGGGATAAACACAACCAAAGTGAGTGAAGGAAACATCAAGCAAAAAAACGAAGAAATGCATAGGTATCATGTATATGTGTATGAATGTATGTCACATTATGCTTATGCTGACAAAACAGACAAAAGAGATAAACTAAAGACGATATAAACATCTCAATCGAATACTTTACCAATTTCGAACAGATAGAAACATAACTGAGGATGCAATGAAAATTACAGATGGAACAAAGTCTTGCTTCAAGGCTCCAATATCTCTGGGGAGAAGAAGATACTTCACTTGGGAATAACCCAACATAATTTTCTATCTTCAAAGATCCGTTGAGGGATAATAAGAATTCTGCTTCACAAGGGAAGAAAGATTCACCGGAAAAGGAATCACCCATAATTAGAGAAGCTTGAATCAAAATGGAAGCTGGAGATATCAAAATTGAGACTTCATAGGGGATAAAATAAATATCCACTTCACTGGACATGTCTACATCAGAGTTGTAATTGAGGATTCTAGAATTGAGAGTTCATGGGGAATGAAATAAACATTCACTTTGCTGGGGAAGAAAGGAGTCATAAGAGATTCACTGAGAATTGTTAGATCACCAAACTTGCCATAACCGCCTGAAGTAGAGACTTTTGGGAAATTTCCATGACTACCTGGAGTAGAAACTTACTGGGGATATGTGTAATGCAGATCATAAGAACAATATAGTTCTGCGTTTTGTAACTGCCTGGTGATCATCACAAACGAACAACATTTCTTGTGAATGGAGAATAAACTTCAATTTTCAAATGCCCCAGATTACATGGT
Organism: Lathyrus sativus; assembly: GCA_963859935.3. Classification (NCBI taxonomy): domain Eukaryota; kingdom Viridiplantae; phylum Streptophyta; class Magnoliopsida; order Fabales; family Fabaceae; genus Lathyrus; species Lathyrus sativus. The sequence continues at coordinate 412,029,371 of OZ012738.1, read as the reverse complement.
CTATAAGAAGATGTCATCTCAAGAGGATTTTATAGAAGATTTGGCATCCAAAATTCCCAAGTGTCTTCAAACTCTTTGAGAGATTTATAAAATTTTGACGTAACTACTCCAAATTGACTGTATTCGGCACTACTAAGTCTTCAAACTTGCCCCATATGGATGATCATACTGTGAAAGAAACAATTGGGAAACAAATTTCCTCTGTTTAGCAAAGTCTTCAGGCAACATGCCTCTGGATATGATCATTCTTGTGAAATGATTCACCATTTACTCATCGGAGTTTTAAGTCTCAAAAGTTTAAACTCATCACTAATGCTCATATGGAAGCTTCTATGATATCAAGCAATGTTAGTAAGAAGGAAAATGTTAATTATGAAACTTCTAATGCAACACACATGTTAGTCTTGAAGTTTTTATTGAAAAGATATCACAATAACCTATGGCCGAATCACTAGTTAGGATATGACATTAATTTTTTTGCAAAGCCAACACAAATTTTGAGCATAGATCATAGGAGTTAGGAAATGTTATCTTATTGAGTATGCTTTCGAAATACACCCTGCTTCAATTAGGTGTTTTGAGGGTTGTAATGTGGCCTGGTTCGCAGTTTATGAAATAAAGGATATAAGGATCAAAGTTTATTTATACCCACCCCTTTTTTGTGATGTTCTTAGGTCCCACATTAAGCTAATCTTGACAGGAGCTCACATCTCTCAAAAGGATTTTTGATATGGTTGAGAAAACATTGAGGCTTTGGACAGGGCAGTCACTCACCTTTTTACTTTTGGTGTTTGATCACATGACTTTGTTATTTATTGAGGATTTTTCTTTGTAATCCTTCCTTTTCTGTTTTTGTGTTTTTCATTCCCTAACTTTTGCCTGGACTGAGTCTTTTGGATTTGACCTTGAAGTCCAACGGGATGCCCCAAATTTTCCTAAATCTCCTTCATAGGTTTTGACTTAGCGGGCTTTTCTTTTTCATTTTTGATTTACAAATAAATCGTGTGACTCTAAATCGCTTTGAATTATTGAAAGGATTGCGACTGCCTCATTTCTTAGCTAGTTGAGGGATACTCATTATGAATTTGACTCCTGGCCTCCTAATGTGTGAGGGATAGGTATGGTGGATCCTCAAATGTTCACTCCTTTTTTGAAAGTCTGGGTGCTTGACAAACTTAACTAAAAACTACCTTGTCCTTGGTTAAAATTAAGGGTTTTTAGTACAAAAGAAAACTCATACTTCAAGGCTCAAAGGGGTTAACAAAGGATTATCTTCCTTATATCTCTGGTGTTTATGGATTTGGAACAATGCCTTACATCAACAATGTTTTATTCAAAAGCATACTACTAGAAATTTTGCGTTTTTACTTCATCATTCTCCTCCAAATTCTCCGCTTAGGCAACAGATTAGGTAGCATTGGCATTATAAAGCAGAAAAAGCATTTTATGAGTGAATATGAATGAATCTATTCAAGACATACATATTCATTGCATTAATCATTCAAAACAAACAAACTTTTACATGCAACTCATACTTTTAACAATCAAAGGGATAACAACAAATGCAAGCAAACAAACAACCTAAAAATCATGGGAATGATCTCTCATCCTGATTTCATCGGCTTGGAAAGGACTCTCTTGAGTCTTTATATCTATTAGCATAAAGGTGTTCCATTCACAAATGGGCTTCCTCCCTTGAAGGTCAGCACCTCATCATCGATCATCTCTTGAACCTTTTCCCGAAAAAGCTTACACTCTTCAATCAGATGCCCTACTACTCCATCATGAAATTCATAACTGGTATTTGGATTATACCAATGAGGGCGAGATTTCATGGCTTTGGTCTTTCTGGGTGTCATCACTGAGTTTCGGAAAAAATAAGACCACAACTGACTGTAAGTCATTGGAATTGGATCAAATTGCATCAACATCAACATTTCCTTCCTCTTGGGAATCACTAACAAATGTCTCTTCACTAGCTTGGCTATTTGAGTCATCTTGGATTCTTCCACTTTTGAATGCGTCCTCGATGTTTACTCTGACTTCCATAATTTTAGAGAACTCTAATGGAACAACCCTTACCATCCTAACATAATAAGAGTTTGATAGCATTTTTAGAAAAAAATTTTCCAGTTCTTTCTCTAAGAGTGGTAGATGAACTTGGGCTGCCAATTCCTTCCACCGTTGTCTGTACTCCCTAAAGGACTCGTTGTCCTTCTGACTCATGCTCATCAACTAATCGCTGTCTAGAGCCATGTTCATATTGTAATTGTACTTCTTCACAAAAGCATCATCTAGGTCTTCCCAAGACTGAATATGGTTCCTTTCTAGTTTCATATACCACATCAAGGATGCCATTACATAAACTTTCTTGGAAGCAGTGAATCATCAGCTTATCATTGCCGATATAAGCGGTCATATTTTGACAAAACATTGTCAAATGGTACCTTGGACAACTAACACCCATGTATTTTTCAAAGACATGCATTTTGAACTTCGGGGGAATAATCATACCCAGAACCAGACACAAGTCATGAACCCTAAGACCAGATGCATTGAGTCCTTTCATCATCTTCAATTGTTCCTTGAGATCACGAACTCCTTTCTCGATTTACACAACTCTAGGATCCTTCACCTTTGTCACAGGGTGGACTTTTTGAGGATTTGGCATATACCTCGAAAATCGGGAATCTCTTAAATCAACTTGAACAACCAGATTATCTTGCACAGACTGAGATCAAGTAGGAACATCCACTTGTGGAGCATTGCCGCTAGGAGGAAAACTGTACATCGGGTTAGTCATCACTCTAAAGCCTGACATGGGATCAATGTTCTATGTCCTCTCCATTGTCCTTCAGTAACTACTTCAAGCTCGATATGAATGCCAGGAAATAAGCTAAATGATATAAGGACATGACAAATGAGTTTTTGTTTAGGGAAAAGCATGTATGCAAATGATGAATGTAATGCTAATGATGCATGTTATGCAAATGCATATGAAATTTCAATGAACTCAATAGTTATGTTACAAACATCATAAAATGGATACCACTTTTTTTGATAACCAAAAAACAGCTCCTTTTATTAATAATATTTGAAGGACTATAAAATAGAGTATAACTTCCAAAATCCATGGAAAACCTATGATGTTTGCAACAACAACCCTAAGTTCCTTGAAAGGTTAGTTTGAAAATGGTGCATGAATGGATGAATACAAAAATACATATATATATACACACACACACACACACACACACACACACACACATATATATATATATATATATATATATATATATATATATATATATATATATATATATATATATATATATATATATATATATATATATATATATATATATATATATATATATATATATATATATATATATATAAACATGGGGTTTAGGGTTCGACATCACAAGCATGGAGCCATGAGTATAACCGTCCCAAAGGGTATGTACTAAGGGTTTTATGTACCTATAAGACAAGGTTCTAACATGTTCCCAAAGTCACCGATCCATATTTTGGATATTATTAACACACCATTTACTCGAGAATCAATAATATTCTCAAGAGAATCTCGTTTGAGTGTAGTATTGCATACCAACTATTTCAGGTTTACACCTTCATAGTCACCACACTAATCCTAATAGGCCAAGTGGAGTAAGGGGTAACTAAGGTCCTCAGTTTCTCAGACTCCTAGGTCGAAAGTAGAAAATGTTTTCACGATTACTCATTCAACGAATACCACCCTCAAGAGGGCATCCACTGAGCGGGGGATCTCAAGTCAACTTTTTTAGGATTACTCCCTCAAAGCCTCCTTGACGATACCACCCTCTTAAACATAAGATCTCTCAAGTCCAAGTATAGGGCTTATCTGACCATACAAGGATCACCCTGCAAAACAGAAAACCCAAGCAACACAAGCAAACAAATAATAATAACACAAATGTAACAAGATAAGTGTAACCCTTTTGGGAGTATCCCCAGTGAAGTCACCAAAGGGAAACAAAGGGAAACAGAGGGGAACCTATCACAAGAAATCTAAGTATATGCAACCTAAGGTAATCAACCTAAAGGGAAACAAAGGTCATACAATGGGTGAAAAAAATGAAAAAGAGAAATGCAATGCACATGACAACAAAGTCAACCATAAACCCTTCCCTTGGATTCAAATATAGGCAATCATAATAATTCAAGAGGCATAAGTAATCATCAAACAAGATAAGCATCATGACAATAATATCCAAAGAGCACAAAGCAAAACCTCAAGCATCAAAGTTAGGCTCGTAAATAGGTAACAACACATGTGTGAAGCGAGCATCAAGGTATATGATCGACACAAACTCATAGGACAAAGAATCTTAAATCAAGTAACCATCATATGAAAGGCATACAAGCATTCACACTTCAAGAATCAACTTATAAACAGACAAAAATAATAGTCAAAATGTAGCAAAATCATAACATTCACAAAAACACATGAAAGAAAAATCAACAATAATTTCATCAAGAAACCATGGCAAGATAACAATAGATTAACACAATTAAGGACAAAAAAATAGAACATACTTATAAAATACAAAAAAGGTAAGCTAAATATTAAAAATAAAATATTTTGTTCTTTTAAATATGGGAATGAAATAAATAATCAAAAAGATAACTAAATATTTTTTATATTTTTTAAAATTATAAAAATATAAATAAATATTTAAGTGAGAAAAAAAATACTTTTGGGCATTTTTTAATATATCAAAACAAAAACTTTTTACACATTTAAAAAAAAATTTAACAAATAATTAAACTATAAGATATAAAATATAAAATATAAAAATAACATAAAATTTTTTTTTGTCTTTTAATTATACAAACTAAAAATAAAAAGTAAACAAATAAATAATTATATTTTGATCAAAAGCAAAATCAGAAAAGTAGAAAGTAGTATAAGGGTGTATGATGATATTGAAAAAAAGGGGGGACTTGCACTATGCTTTTAATGTCATGAAGATGATCTAATAAAAAAATATTGTGAGATGGTTAAGTTTTTCATGAGCAGTATGGAGATGGTCTTTGTCCTTTTTATGCGCAGGCTTTTTGGGAGTAATATAAGGTGTTATCTTTTGTGAAGTAGGGAAAATAGAAACTTTATGAAAAAAATCGGATGGCTTGCACTAGAAAATGTGGTGGGGAGTACAAAAGTGCAGCATGAAAGGTGCATATTGGAACTCATCAAAAATTAATTTCATGAAACTTATTTAACAAGTTTCTAAAAGCTAAAAACAAAGTTGAATTAAAAAAAACATAATAATAAAGTAACAATAAAATGAAATATAATGAAATAAATAATTAAAAAATATTAATTAAAATAATTAAAAATTGAAATAAAAACGGTAAAAAACGAATAATTGGACCGGTATCGAAGTGCTCAAAAAATTAAAATGAATACACCAAAATGATCAGAACGAAATAAATATATTGGAAAAATACAGCATTTGGTCAAATTTCGAAATAAATTTTACCTGATTAAATGGCTTAAACTGATCAAAATGCGATCAAAAAGCAGTTGAAAAATTTAAAAACGAGCACACTAGGTTAAATTACGCGAAACGTAGATTAACATGACTGATGTTTGAAAGCTCGATTTTAAAATTTCCCGTCCACTAATTTTACGCATAATTGACTTTTATTTTGACCAAATCGGCTGTAAATCCAACAAATTTATTTTGCCTGATAATTCTGGTATTACGCATGATGAAATACATGATATGCTATGCAGATGATGCAAAGAGAAAACGAAATCTTAAGGTCAAAAATCAGGGTATGACACTAGGCTAGCGAGAATGAATCCTTCAGTAGCTCCCAAGAGGAAGAGAAGGATGTAATCAATACAATCATGGCAGATGTCGAGTATTCTCATGGTGCACCAACAAGACCTTATGGTCCATGCATTATCTTCTCAGCGGTCACCATTTCCAGTGGCGTCACAATATCCTTATGGGCAACCAGCAATGCCCAGAGCACTATACCAGTAACCTTAGAGTGCTCCTAATTCAAACCAGCAAGCCTATGACTGAGGACATCAGAACCATCATCAGAACCAACATAGGCCTCGAAACAACTTGTAAAAAGGAATGCTCCTCTTGATCCAATTCCTATGTCATACAACCAAATCCTACAACCTCTAATTCAAAGTTCATTGGGAGTTCCCAAGTCTCTGAAGCCTGTTGCACAACCATTCCTACTTGGGTACGATCCATATGTGCAGTGTGAGTATCATGCTAGATCGATAAGACACTCAACTAAAGAATGTAACACTTTCAAAGCCAAAGTGCAACAGTTGATCGACAACAAGTACATAGCCTTTCTAGAAGGAAACATGTTGGCGAACATCAAACTCTCACCCAAATGAGTGTGAAGACCTCAAGGGGAATCTTCTAAAGACAGTGGATCAGACATGAAGTCATCCTAAAAACTGGCAGTCATGGGACATTATTATCATTTGCATCTGTTTTTTCTGTTAAATGCTACTTGTTTTTTAAACATTGTTGTTTTTTAATAGTAATATTAATTAAGTGATCATGCATTTTAGGAATCAATCCATTTGTATTCACTCTTGTTGTTTTTCCTTCATTTAAACAAAAAGAGAACTACCAATACTTCTCCCACTCACTTTCTTTATCAAACTTATATTTAAGCAAAGATTGGAGGGAGGATGCTGAAAACAAGATACCTGAAATTTTTGTGGTATGATTTCGATTATAACTTTGCCGATGATGTAAGGTATTGTTTCAAACCCCCAAACACTGAAGAGATAATAAGCTAATCCTTTGTCAACCACTTTAGGCCTAGAAGTTGTTGTTTCTTTTGGAATTAAATAACCCTTGACCTTAACCAGGGGCAGGATACTTGTTCAATTAATTTGACTTTGCATTCAATTCACAAGAGGAACATCCAACCTAAGGATCAACCATATACTTTACACACATCTTAAAGTGTCAAAGAAGTCATGAAAAAGCCAAGAGAAATTATATTGGTTGCTCCTCATCCACCAATGATATGGTAGTCACAATATTTCAAAACAAAAAGGCCAGCTAAGTCAAATACCTCAAAATGACTTAGGCAAAAACCAAGATATTGTTCTACATATATGAGTAGTAATTTCAACACACACACACACACACACACACACACATATATATATATATATATATATATATATATATATATATATATATATATATATATATATATATATATATATATATATATATATATATATATATATATATATATATATGTTAATTATTATTTTTGTATAAGGCGATATGGATGTTGATGAAGCTTTTTAGGATGCAGTAATATCAGATGTTAATATGGAAGCCATAAATGATGGTGCATCATGTCGTCCTCAAGGTATGTTCATAAACATTTTTCTGCCAAATAATGTAGCTTATACTCAAGTGACAAAAACCTGAAAATTATGCACCGTATATTCTAAAGATAAAAAAGGGTGCACCATTGATGTTGTTGCGGAATCTAGATCCTAGATATGGACTGTGTAATGGGACGCGGTTATTATGTCGTGGGTTATAAATGAATATGTTGGATGTGGAGATCTTGATAGGAAACAACGCAGAAAGACGAGCTTTCTTGCCCAGAATTAAAATAAAAACATCGGCCAGTGATGGGTTGCCTTTGTCCTTAGTAGAAAGTAGTTTTCTGTGCGACTAAGTTTTGCAATTACAATAAATAAGTCACAAGGAAAAACCATCCCAAATGTTGGTATATATCTTCCACGACGTGTTTTCAGTCATGGACAGTTATATGTGGCTTTATCCAGAGGTGTTTCACAGACTACAACAAAAGTTTTATCCAAGGAAGGAAAATTGGAAGGAGAAGATGGTGACTACACAAAAAATGTAGTCTTTAAATAAATTCTTTTATCGTACTCGCAGGTATCATTACGTACATTAAATGAATAATCTCACACATCGATTCCCATTTGTACACGAAATACCAATATTATATTGTATTCTTTATATGATAAAACTAAGTATAACTAAGAATAAAATTGTGTGGCTTTGATATACAGCCAAACTAGAACACAATGAAGTCTTCCAATTATGTAAGGAGCTGAGACGGAAGAATGTTGAAACTTGCTTCGACATAAAGGTAAGCTATATTTAATCCTTTATTTTATGCTTTTAATTATAATCAATCAATTGGATCATACTTATTCTCATTATTCTTATACAAAATAAATTTTAGATGGGGGACATTAAAGATAAATGGAACGCATGGAAGGATGAACAAACAATTTCATCTATTGGCAAGCTATACAATAAGGTGCATTTACCTTTTTCGCAACATGTATAAAAAAATATGTTTGTTGCATTTTTACCACTCTTTGGCTAACACTTTTATCATCCTTATTAAAATAGGTCAAGTGTCTAAAAGTTTACTCTGTCGGTTGGGGCTTCTTAGTGATAACAAATAAAACACAACTTTGGAAAATGGTGAAAAAAGAAATAATATCTCAAAGGATGGACAAGTTTTAATTTTATTCATTTAATAATATTTATCCATAGAATATTTTTGAATGCATGAGTTTTACTTTTATTATTGTTTTATGTAAATAAAAAACCATGTATATTCACTAAATCCATTGTTTTCCTTTTTTTACCAGAAATCGCGTAATTCAAAAATAAGTAACGGTTGTTATTTTACCAAATCTGAACTAAAACAAAATATTTCTATCTTCAGGTATACATATATTTATGGTTCAACACACCAGATTATAATCAAACAAATCACATGTTTTGAATGTATTTCTTTGTTGATATGACATTTCACGATGTATTTGTAGTTTTTTTAAAGCTCAAGAGCGCATCGATATAGGGATGTAAGAAGAATTGATTCGAATCTTTACAAGGTAGAAAAATAATATATTACACTAATTACTATTACTTTCACTATATTTTTCCCTATAGAAATTCTAATGTGAGAGTCTTACATTTTTTCTTTACTACGGAAAGCAACTGCAGAGAGAGAAAAAATTCTCAAGATAAAGATTTTATGTTCAGTCTTCGTATTAAAGAACGTTATTGATTACACAGTATAGATAGTAATTTGTGTTCTTCAATTATTTTATATCATTTAGAATAACTTTATTTGTTATTAGTATGTTTAGACAACATATTTTTTAATCTAAATTTTATTTAATTCGGTATGTTTAAACTAATAGTACCATTAATGTATAGTTAATTCACTGAATTTTTTAGTATATATATATATATATATATATATATATATATATATATATATATATATATATATATATATATATATATATATATATATATATATATATATATATATATATATATATATATATATATATATATATATATATATATATATATATATATATATATATATATATATATATATATATATATATATATATATATATTTATTTATCATCTTGTTTTTAATACTGCTTTAGAATATCTAAAAATAAAAACATTTAATTAATCTTAAGTATGATAAAAACTTCATACAAAATATACACACGTTTATATTTCTATCCTGTGCGCATTAGAAAAGCGTGTCCGTCTGAACACTAGTAAGAATATAAAATAAATTGGGTGCCACACGACCCAACTCAATTAACAAATTTACGGAATTACCTTTACCAAACTAGTATACTCTATGTGTTTAGATTTTGATTTTGGACAAACCTAACCCAAACCGACTGCTCTAATCTTTTGTTACTATATTCTTTGTTTTTACTTAAACATTCATTAATTTTTATTCTTTTTATATTATGGTATTGATATTTTAAAATTTTAAAGTTGAATATAAGTTGTTGGATTGGTCTTATGGCTTCTAATTTTCAAGGGAAAGAGGTTCTGATAATCTCAAATTTACTTAGAGGTAAGTAAAATCTATTGAAGTTTGATTTCTAGTTAAAAAAATATATTGAATATTATTTAAATTAGATATCAAACTTGAATTTTCTTTATCCAACACTTAATTTTAAAAAATAATAAAAACACAATTAATGTATTATCAACTTGTAATATTAAAAAATTAATGTAAAATATTAGATAAATCATATATAATTGCTTTTATTTTATTCTCATGTTATACATATGAATCTTTCATGCACTTTGGTCAAATTATATACATGACACCACTTGTACATCTTATGAAAATAATTCACTCTGTCATTTCTTTATGTGTTAAATATGTATATTATGAGGTTTGATATTATATTATATATCAAATACTTATATATTTTTAAATTTTTTTTGAAACATTAGTTAATTTTTGGCCAAATTATAAATTTCAATAGTTATTACTTTTAATTTAGATAAATAAGATCATCAATCTTAATATTTTTTTTTTGTCTCATTTCTCTTCATTTATTCTTTTGTAATTTTTTATTTCTTCCTTTTGAAGACATATGTATAAATTTAAATGATATCCTCTAATTATTTATCTTTTTATATTTGATCAAATTATCTATTGATTAAATTTTAATTTTAAAAATGAATAAATAAAATATCCCATATAAAAAGATATTTTAATTTTAATTTTAATTTAAAAAATATATAAATAAATTTTAATTTTAAAAATCAATAAATAAAATGTTCCTTAGATGACTTAGTTATTTATCTATTCTATTAAAATAGTTTTTCTTCTAAGCATCTTACCCATATATATATATATATATATATATATATATATATATATATATATATATATATATATATATATATATATATATATATATATATATATATATATATATATATATATATATATATATATATATATATATATATATATATATATATATATATATATATATATATATATATATATATATATATATATATATATATATATATATATATATATATATATATATATATATATATATTTTAAATATGAAGCTCTGAAATGATATCTAATAGAAATAAAAATGTAACTCTAATAGCTAAGTCAAATAAATTTACGATATTAAAATTTTAGTGGCCAAAATAAAAGAAATGATGAAATATTTTATATTTTAAGTGACAAACAAATATGATAAGTATTTTTATACTTTAATATTTTAATATTTTATATTTTATATCATGATTCAATTTAATATTTTAAGTGACAAACAAATATGATAAGTATTTTTAAAATTTAATCATCTCTTTCTATTTATAATTCTTATCTTAAATATGAAAAGTCGAGTTCGAAAACAATAAAATATGATAATAAAATAAATTGCAAGTTTTTGTTTTAAAAAATAATTTAATTAAATATACTTTTAGTTCTTACAAAATTAAAATTTCTAATTTTAATCCTTGATAAAATTTGAATAAATATTTTTATAATTAATCTATGCAGTCAGATGTAGATAGAAATGTTAATGTGATATGGCTGTCAAATGTCAATTGACTCAATTTTTTTAAATTTTAGTTTATATTAAAATAAGTACCTTAAAATATTCATATATCATCAATTAAATCATTTTTAAGACTAATTTAGTAATTTATAAAGTTCTTTCTATTATATAAAAATCTTATTGATATTTTTAAAATTGATAAATTTTGAATTGACAAATTTTGTTTCTTAATTCTTATTTTCTTCTCAAAATCTAAAACTGATTTTTGCTATGACAACTTAATAATCAAATAGATCTATTATCTTCTATTTATTTATTTTATTTCACTCAAATATAAAAAAACCTCAACTCCATCTCCATCTTTTCAATTATCATGAAATAAAATCTCAAACATAAACCACCAATGATATTTAAAATTCAAAGTCCTATGATTTAAAAAGGGTGAAACTTAAAAATTCAAGCATAAAAAAGTCTCTTAAGGTAAAACCACTCATAAAAAACAACTTGAAATTATCACAAATACAACTAAACCTTCAAATTTATACAACAAATCATCCATCTTTTCAAACTCAAAATCAAATATTGATTAATAGTGTAGAATTTATAAAATAACCAAAGATTTTAAAATAATTAAAACTATTCAACAACACTGAATCACATGATTAATTGGTTATCACAATTTAGAAAAGGAACAATAGAATTAAAAATTGTCTTATTCCTTCGCATCACAAGACATACAAGTGGGAGTAGTAATGGAGAAAGCTATGTCTATATTTCATATTTTGTACAAAATTGGTGTATAAATTTGAAGAACTAACTTTTTTTAAAGTTAATTTAGACATGTTTCATCTCGAATCAATAAAAAAATTCATTCAGGCTAAATGAAGGTGAATTGTTTTACTATAATCTTTCTTAAAAATGATGTTTGATATATGAGATAGAGTTGAACTTTACTTTTGTTTAAATAAAAATGTTTTACATATATTGATTTCCGCCACAAAGGTGTGTAATTTTTTTTATACTTTCGCACAATTAATAAATCATACATAATTCTTTCTAAAAACACTTATCATTACTATTACTTCTAAAATAACAAAATATACTTGATTACTAAAATAACCATAAAAGTATAATAGGAAAGATATATTTGTAATTGTTCGGGAAAGATAAAATTAAAATTTCAAAATATTAGAATACATACAAAATTGCATGTCCTCCATTTATTTATTTATTGTAATTTATTCAGCAAGTGTATGGTGACATTGTCTGTAAAAAAAATGTTTGTGTATCTATAACTATATATAAAGGGGATACAACTTTTTGGTGTGGCCTATTTTTGTTCCACAATTACCCTTCATTAATGCTTAAATTTCATAAATTATTCCATATTTACCCTTTACCTCAATGCTTAATTTCTCACATGATTTTATTTAATAATAATACTAAATAATAACTGTAAAAAATAACTTCCCACTATTTCCAATAGTCCTTCCTATTATTAACGTTCATACTAACTCCTCTATGCAAAGTGAGTCTCTCTCCAAGCCATTTACAAACTATTTCTCTCAATTTGTCAAGCTATTTGCAAATTAATCATATCCCTCTCTCCCTTTCTTTGTCAAACCGTGCATACCTCTATTAGTGTAGATCAAGGCTCTCAACAAACTCATTCTGATATTATTTTTGTCAGGTATTTTTTTATAACTATAATCGAATGAATTTATTAAACACTGATCACATCTCGTCTTATTTAAATTTCTATTGGTTTACATTCTTTTATGGACATAATTTCTGAATATTGATGGAAACTAGCATTTACACTTGCATGCGTTTTTTGTTTTGTTTTTAATTGATACATGGAAGTTTTTTTTGTACTTGATAATTACTGTAACTATGAAATAGTTGGTAAGAAATTGTCGTATAGATTGGAATATTGCATAATTTTTGACGCGCACTTCCAGTATAAATTGGAAATTATATGATACAGTGATGTTTTGTAGATTATACTAAAAAATTGTTATAGTTCAAACCAGCGAGCCTATGGCTGAGGACATCAGAACCATCATCAAAACCAACATAGGCCTCGAAACAACTTGTAAAAAGGAATGCTCCTCTTGATCCAATTCCTATGTCATACAACCAAATCCTACAACCTCTAATTCAAAGTTCATTGGTATAGAAGCATGCTTCATCTCAAGGTTTTGATGACGTCAACAACAAGACTCAAGCTCATTTCATCTGTGCAAAAAGTCAAAAGCTTTCAAAAGACCAAGATCAAAGTATTATGGAACTGATCAACATTCAAGCTTCATGTACATTTGCTCGATCATCTTTCAAGACTTGGACACAAGCTATGGTATATCAAAATTCTCTAATTTAATTGATATACAAGTGTTCAAATAATTTATCATTTGATCATAATGCATGAACATGTTTTTTGAAACAATTAGAATTGGTATAACATTGTTTTATTAAGTATTTTTCTGAAAAATAACAGTGTTAACCGATTAACCATATGGGTTAACCGGTTAACCATTTCAAAACTTAAATTTTCTGGCCTAACGTTCCAGTGTTAACCGATTAACCATATAGGTTAACCGATTAACACTGAACGTTTTCTGAAAAATTGCTTTGTTTTAAATTCAAATGTTGTGTAATTGTTATACCATTTCATCTTTTGAATTACACATAATTATACCTTTTTGAATGGGTATTTTTACTAATATAAATTCTGAAAATTTCTTTTTGAAAAACAACCTCCAACAATTTTCAAAAACAATCATTGAATCATATTCACTATTTTTCAAATAATTTCAAATACATTCAAAAAGTGTTCATACTTGCATAACCTTTCACATCCATTTGTTTGAACACTTGTATTGAGATTAAGTTGTGAATTCTGATTAAAGGAGAAGATCAATCTTTGTATTGATATCATTATTATTACTCTCATCAAATCATTAGAATTACTTGTATTTGACTTGTGATCCAGGATTGTTGGACACAAGGGTGAGTGTTGCAAGAGGATTGTTCTTGCATCCTAAGTTGTTGAAATTGTTTGTTAGTAGGCCTCACCGGTTGATGGTGTGTTAGGTTGTACTTTCTTAAAAAATAGTAAAAACTCTCTTTCGTGTTGAAAGGGGAGTGGATTACTCTCGGATTGTGAGGGGAACCACTATAAATCTTGCTGTCCACTTTCTTTATGCTTTCTACTGCATCCATCACCAAGAACATAACCAAAGAAAAATTAAAGAACACCAAAAATCTGAAAAAGTTTCTATAAGCCTAATTCATCCCCCCCTCTTAGGCATACTCTGAACTTACAATTGGCATCAGAGCAGGTTAAGGTAACCTGTTCCTAAAGATTCAGTATGGCTTCCGCAAGTACCAACCCGGTTTTCAAAGATGGTGGAAGTAGTAACAAGCCACCACTCTTTTCTGGAGAATATCTCGATTTTTGGAAAATCCGTATGAAGGCACATCTTGAGGCTCAAGGAGACGGTATATGGGAAACCGTAGAAACTGATCCACATGTTCCTACAAGTGTGGTAAATGGTGTTGGAACTCCAAAGATAAAATCCTCATATGATGAAGATGACAAGAAGAGAATTTTGAATGAGAAGAAAGCAATCATCATACTTCAAAGCGCTCTCAGTATGGACGAATTCTTCCGTATATCACAGTGTAAATCAGCAAAGGAGATTTGGGACACCTTGGTAGAAACGCATGAAGGGACAACCGAAGTAAAAAGATCAAGACTTAATACTTTAAGTCAAGAGTATGCAATGTTCCGTATGCAGCCTGGTGAATCCATTGTTGCCTTACAAAAGAGATTCGTTCATATAACAAATCATTTGATTGCTCTCGGGAAGACCTTCACCAATAATGATCTCAACTTGAAAGTCCTAAGATCCTTAACAAGAGAATGGCAACCGAAGGTGACCGCTATTTCGGAAAAGAAGAGTCTTTCAACGATGACATCTGCTTCCTTATTTGGCAAACTTCAAGAGCATGAACTGGAACTTGGAAGGCTTGAGAAGCATGAAAGTCAAGACAAGAAGTCCAAAGGAATTGCCTTGAAGATTGACACAAAGGATGACAAAAATGACGAATCTTCCAAAGACGAAAATTTCATGCTTCTAGTAAAGAAGCTTGGTAAGTTTTTTAATAATAATAAAAATTCCTCTTTTTCTAAAAAGAATAGACATTTCAGGAAAAAGGAAGTATCCACATCAAATCAAGAAGTTACATGTTACGAATGTGGGAAACAAGGTCACATAAAGCCGGATTGCCCGAAACTCGCAAATAAAGGAAAATTCAAAGGCAAAAAGGATTTCAAGAACAAAAAGGCTTATGTTGCGTGAGACGATAACGAGATAAGTTCATCATCGGAGTCGGAAAGCGATGAATGTGCTAATATGGCTCTTATGGCATCACATCATTCCGATGAAGAAATTGATGAGGTTAGTAACGATTTTTCTATTTATGATAATGATGCACAAGAAGTCATAGATGAACTTCTAAAAGAATGCAAGACTTTGTATAAAAGCATTTCATCCCAAAAGAAAAGAATTTCATTTTTAGAAGAACAAAATACTGTTTTCATGAAAAATATTGAAAATGAAAAACAAAAATTGGTGGATGAAAAACAAAGTTTTGTATGCAAAAATTGTGAATCCTTATCTTTCCAAATTGTTCAACTTAAACGAGTTTTAGAAAGATACGAAAAAGGTCAAATTGACTTGGAGAAAATTCTTAGGTATCAAAGATATCCTAATGATAAAAGTGAACTAGGATATTCTAAGTTTTCCAAACCAAGCACAAATGAAATCATTTTTGTAAAAGCAAGTGAACAAGTTATGAAAGAAAAGACCGACACTTCTAAAATTCAGCATCAAAGTCATAAAAAGAAAATAATTATTGAGAAAAAGAATTATGTTCCTAGATATAAAAGTCATTTTCAGCCTATATGTTTTTATTGTGGAATTAAAGGCCATATACCTAATGCTTGCTATATGCGCAATATTGGTGTTGCTAAAGGGCATTATGTGTGGGTTTAAAAAGGTACTAACTATCAAAGACCCAAAGCAATTTGGGTACCTAACACTACTTAATTTTGTGTTGTAGGTATGCTTCAAGACAACGTCTAATCAATGGTATCTTGATAGCGATTGCTCGAAGCATATGACGGGAGACATAAACAAATTTTCAAGTCTATCATTAAAGGCCAAAGGATACGTCACTTACGGTGATGATAATAAAGGAAATATTCTTGGAGTTGGAACCATTGGTGCACCTCCATGTACAATCATCGAAGACGTTCTTTATGTGGAAGGCCTTAAACGCAACCTACTTAGCATAAGTCAATTGTGTGACAAAGGGTTCCGAATCAACTTCACAAAGGAGGAATGCTTGATAGAACACGAAGTCACTCATGACATTTTGCTAAAAGGTAAAAGATATAATAACATTTTTATGATTTCTTTTGATGACTTTTCCTTGAAGATAAAGTGACTTATGGAAAACAACAATGAGGCATGGCTTTGGCATAAAAGATTTGCTCACATCCACATGGATCATCTAAACAAATTGATAAAGCATGATCTAGTTGTTGGACTCCCAAAGATAAAATTCATCAAGGATAAATTATGCGATGCATGTCAAAAAGGGAAACAGACCAAGACAACTTTCAAATCCAAGCAAGTGGTTTCTACATCAAGGCCACTTCAATTGTTGCATATGGATCTTTTTGGTCCATCAAGAACAAAAAGCTTCGGACGTAACTTTTATGCTTTAGTTATTGTTGATGATTTCTCTCGATACACATGGACATTGTTTTTAGTGCAGAAAAATGATGCTTTCAAAGCATTCAAGAAGTATGCGAAGCAAATTCAGAATGAGAAATCACTCACCATAGCCTCTATAAGAAGCGATCACGGTGGAGAATTCCAAAACTCAGACTTTGAAGATTTTTGCGAAGAGCATGAAATTTCTCATAATTTTTCAGCACCAAGAACACCTCAACAAAACGGTGTCGTAGAACGGAAGAATAGATCACTGGTAGAGCTTGCAAGGAAAATGCTTAGCGACGCAAATCTTCCTAAATATTTTTGGGCAGATGCAGTTAGTACAGCATGCTTCGTAAGCAACCGTGTCAATATTTGACCACTTCTCAAAAAGACTCCGTATGAGTTGTTCAAGGGTAGAAAACCAAATATAGCATTCTTCCACATATTCGAATGCAAATGCTTTGTTCTCAACAACAATAAGGATAATCTCGGTAAGTTTGATGAGAAATCCGACGAAGGTATATTTCTTGGTGTCGCTACTGCGAAAATCGGCGCCGGCTATGATAGAAGAGTCGCCACCGTGCATTATTTATCCCACAAGAGGGAAAGGAAACGCTCAGAGTAATACTAACGCAAAGAGGGAAAGGAATGGTCGTCGCAACCAAATCCTGGATTCGGGAGTCGGTTACGCAAGGGGAAGGTATTAGCACCCCTCACGTCCGTCGTACTCGACGGGATCCATACTTGTTTTCTATCTAAGGGTGTGTTATTCTATCTACTCTACAGGTCTGGGTTAAAAGAAAAGAAAATTACTCGAACCTAGAGGTAAACAACACAAGCAAACAACAATACAGAGAAAAGCAAAAGATACAGAGAAGGCATCCCAAGCAGCAACAACTAAACTCCTACAGCAAACAGCAACAGCAGCTCTGAACAACAAAGTTGGATTGACAGCAAAGTTGACAACAAAGGCTTCATCTTCAAGCAAGCTTCTATCTTCAAGCTCCAACAAGCACACTCCAAGAGGAGGATTAATCATCAAGATCAAGTTATAATATTAAGAAACTTAATGACAACCAAAGGAAATCACTAAGAACTCAACATTGCAAATGAAAGGTATCCTCAAAGTTCTACTCACTTGGGCATACCACTCATCCCTCCTAAGGAGAGATGGAGATTCCCAAGAAGGACTTTATGTCATTGGATGGAATAGAGGCAAACAATGCACTCTATGTTTGGAGAAAGAATCAAAACTAAGTCTAAGGCACTTCCTAAAACCCTAATTTCCTAAGCTCTTAAAAAAGCTCCACAAGAGGAAAAAGCCTTCAACTCCAAGCTCCAATCTTCAATCCCAAGCATCTTCAATGAAACCAGAAGCTCCACCAAAAAGAACTCAAGCTTAAACCAGCTCCAAAGCAACCAACCAAACCAAATAATCCAAAGCACTCAAGAGAGGAATCCACAAACACAAGCCAATTGCAAAATACAACTAAAATAGAAAATCAAGTTGCAAAATTCTAATAAAATTCCTAGTGGAACATAAATGTTTGAACAACCTAGTGTAAAAAGATTGAAGCCTAAATCAAATTCTATGTTAGCTAAACAATTCCTACATTGAGATAGGTCAAGGGAATCCAAAAGTTTGGGAGGGTCCTAATCTCAATACCTAAAACAGGACCTAATGTTGTTCTAAAAATCCACCAAAAATGCTAAGGGAACATACATATCTACCCTAACACATACTAAAAAATCAAAACCAAACTCATCACCAATTGGAAGAACTAAATTCAACAAAACAGATGGTCAATTATGCAAAATTAAAAGAATTAAAAAAAATAAGAAAAATCAAATTAAATTGAAAAATGCATGAAATTGTATTTTGTTAATCCCAAAAAATCACAAATTCCATAAGGATCATGGAGGTATTTTTAAAATAATTTTCTGATCAAAATTGGAATTAATATGATTTTTGGAATCAACAAACAATTAAAATAAAACAAAATGAAATAAAAAATGAATAAAAGCTACGAAATAATGAGAGCCATTGGATCTGGAGACTGGTCAATCCATCCAAGCGTGCTGGTGATGCCACCTCATTTATTTAAACGCAGCATTTTGCTATCAGAATTTCCAAACCAACTTTAAGTCCCAAGCGTTGGATATTGGTTGTAGTCAAAGGTCAAGGCAAGATCTAAGGGTTCAGACATCATCTTCTCCAAATCTCAGGCAGGCCAGGTGGAGATCAGGGATGGTGGTTCATGGTGGCCGGAGAAGACTCCGGTCGTCTTCTCCGGCGAGAGTCCAGGTTCAGGCAACCAAAGATAACAAACTATACACCAATTCCACTCAGTTTTTCACGTACATTCCAAATCTCCACTCAAAATCATCCAATTCTTAACAAGTAAGCAAACACGAATCAAAGTTCAAAAATGGCATCATCCATAACTCTCACTAAACTTAAAATTAATGGTATAGATCTCTTCATCTTGTTGTGTACATCAACCTGATCTAAACAACTAGCATTGAAACCTTATGAATCAAGAGATTCAAGTCCAAACAATTATGGCATGTCATCTTCAATCATCATCAATTGAGTCCAAATCAAGCCTAAAACGATCTATGTCATGTCTAGATCCTAACCACAAGTTCAATTCTATCTAACTCATGCTAGATTATGCTGAATTTTGAGAAATACAAACCTGGTATAGATCTTGAAACAGAGGTACTTAGAGCTCGTGACTTGCTTCCAAATGCTCCAGATAGCTTCAATGATCCACAAGGAAGAGATTGCACACTTCAATTTGGCTTGAATTGGCTCCAAACTCAGAATCCGATTTGAACTTGCAGTTGAGAAAATTCACTTGCTCTTGCTTGCTCTGGCGCGAAATGATGCTCAACTTTGATCTGAACTTGATCTAATGAATATATAGAAGAGTTTCATGGGCTTTTGCAATGTGTTTGAAGCCCAAATCCGTGTATCCAATTTTCTAATTTTTTGCTTGCAAGTTCATACACCAGTCATGCTTTGCAAGCTTTGCAGTGGTTCTAGAAGGTTCTCACACCTTGCACATGTCATTTAGAATGAGTTTGCATGGAGAAATCGGCCTGAATTGCCTTGTGCATTGATTTTGCATATGTAACTTACAAGTGAAGTAACCATATGCTATCTCTCAAAACTTGATCTAAACTCAAAATTCTGTTAAAACCAAAGTGTTTGAAATGTAATTTCCAATCATAAAATGCACTCATTTTTTTGGTTTGAGGCATCTAGCACAAAAATGCATTTTTCCCTCCTTTCCATATTTGAAATTTCTTCATTTTCAAGCCATTTCAAGTGAATTTTTGATATGAGCGAAACCAAACTCTCATGACAACTTGGTTGCACTCAAAACATCATTTTAAGCAAGTTCCATGTTGAACAAATTTCCATTTGAAGCTTGCAAGTTGGAGATTTTGGCCCATGCTTGAAAATGACCTATAATCTCACTTTCCCAAAATACCCCTGACTTGTAAACCTCATAAATTGAGTTCTACAAATCAGATGGAAAAATTATAGTACAATTTAGAAAGCTAAGATCATGAGGAACAACTTTCATGTTGACCAAAAGTTCAGGTGAAACCTCCTTCTAAGTCAAAAATAGCCTTGAAGTCAGATGCTTTTCACAGACAAATTTCAGTGGCCTCTGAGGACTTGTAACTTGTCTGGGCCATAACTTGAGTTCTATAAATCCAATGTAGGACTTATAGTACTAAAATTAAATTTATTGAGATGCTCTACAAGTTTCATGTTGGCCAAAAATCCATTTGAAACTTGTATCTTGACTTATGTGGCCTTGAAGTTAGGCACTAAACAGGGTAATTTGCACTGAAACCCTAATTTAGCAACTTCCCACATTCTTGATTCTTCTTGATTTGATCTTGGAACAACACCACAAATGTCTTATCACATAATTTCATGAACTCCATGACCTCACAGTAGGCTTTAATGCTCTTCAATTGCATAATTGACCTAGGGTTGATCCAGATGAAACCCTAATTGTCTGCACTTCAACTGTGGCTCTTGCATTTGAATCAATGACTTGATTGAGATCCAACATGGCCCTCTAGGCACTCCATGAGCTCTATACACATCTTCTATTCACAATCAATGCTTCACATCTCACTGATGGTCTTCAATTGATCCTCAAGTTAGGAGAAGATTCACACTCAAACATCTAAACCCTTAGGCACTCAAACCACCTTCTGATGACTTTGATAACTCTCAATCTTGAATGAGACCTCTTGCTAGGCTTCTCTTGATAATAATCACACTTGATCCCCTTTTGTATGAATGATATGCCATGATATGCAAATGATAGAACTATGCAAATGATAATGCAATGAAACATAAACCAGGTAAAAGATGTTGAGCAAATTTTGGGGTGCAACAGCTGCCCCTATTCAAACGGCTTGGACCCGACTGGGTGAAGAGAGAACGGCCTTCAAACAATCGAGGTAAAAGACGGTTGAATACCAAGAAACCCGGAAATTTACCAACCGCAGAAATACTCAGCAAAAACTGCTTGGTGAACAACATCCGTTGTGCTGAACCCAGTTGTTACGGCAACAACTGATCACTCTTCTAATACAACTTTTGATGTCAACATTAACTCCCTGTGTGACGCCACAGGCATCGAATTAACTTTACGAGAAACAATTTCGTCCACAACGAGACTAAACTTCGTCAACACGAGGAAGGACTCCATTAACATGGGTACAATTCCGTCTATAACTAGAATAACGATCTCTGTCAGTCCCAAGTAACAACTCCACTGGGGATAATCCATCGATTACGGATAATAACTCCATCCACACGGGTAGCAATCACTGTCAACACAGGTAACACTTATTGTTAACTTTATTAGGGACAACTCCGTCGATCACGGGTATGATCTCTGTCAACACAGGTAACCATCTCTATCAACACAAGCGCAATCTCTGCCTAATACAGAAAAATAACTCTGGCGACTTCCACTGAGGAAATAGTTTTATCAACAAAAGAAATAACTCTGCCAACAACACAGGAACTAACTCTGCCAAATAAAGGAAAATACTCTGCCAAATACAGGAAAGTAACTCCGTCACCACTACGGGAAAATAAATCTGCCAAATACAGGAAAATACTCTGCCAAATACAGGAAAATACTCTGCCAAATACAGGAAAGTAACTCCGTCACCACTACGGGAAAATAACTCTGCCAAATACAGGAAAATACTCTGCTAAATACAGAAAAGTAACTCTGTCACCACTATGGGAAATAACTCTGCCAAATATAGGAAAATACTCTGCCAAATACAGGAAAGTAACTCCGTCACCACTACGGGAAAATAACTCTGCCAAATACCGGAAAATACTCTGCCAAATACAGGAAAGTAACTCCGTCACCACTACAAGAAATAACTCTGCCAAATACAGGAAAATACTCTGCCAAATACAGGAAAATACTCTGCCAAATACAGGAAAGTAACTCTGTCACCACTACGGGAAAATAACTCTAAATACAGCTTCTCTGCCTATCTTTGCAGTAGCTAACTCCATCAATCAAATGGGTAACAAAATACTGGTCCAATCTTCAAACTTTTAACGCGGACATGGCAGCAAATCTTGAGAAGGACTCTACTGGGAATTTTTTGAATCCAGACTGCCAGACACCTACTTCGACATAGGCGGCAAATTCCAAAAATGATTCACGAAATCTTTTGATATTGTCATAACAACAATTTTGAAGAAATACTCCACTGGAGGGGTAAGAGAAACTTAACCAAGCAACTCTGTGGGGAATAATGACAAAACGAACATTATCATTACACGTCTCACGCCGAGACCTTGCTTATCTGGTAATTAATCTGAGCAAGAGCTCCCTCCACCTGCAGGGAAAACAACACTTGAGACAGAAGGTTAACCAACCTGGCTTATGTTTCAAAATGCGTATGTTTGACAATGGCGTAATGCTCCATTCGACATGGAAATGCTACGCGTTTGGGTAGATGCAAATATGATGATATATGTGAATGCTAATGCAGGCTCCAGCCGCCGAGAAACACTCTGGTATGAAATGTCTAAGAACAAAACCAACTCCGCTAGGGATGAATGGGTATCACAAAGTATTCCGGCAAAATAAATGCCGGAAACAACAACCAACTCTGCTGGGGAAAGATGCGACCCTTCTGGGGAAAGATACGACCCTTCTGGGGGAGAACTACACTGTCGGGGCACGGTCTACAAATTCAGAGCTACAAACTCTACTGAGGGTAAATCATCCTGACGAAAGAATGACAACCTGCGGGGAAAGGGAATAACCATCCTCCGGGGAGGCGTCCTCTGCCGGGGATATTGATTTCGACCTGCTGGGGATATCCTATGGACAATTTCCATGAGGATACTCTTCAGGCGACATTCTTGGTGATACTCCCTCGGGGAGGACAATTCCACATCTGGTAGGAATAAGCGCCGTCTCCACTTTCTGGGGATAAGATACAACTTGCTAAGGCACAACATCAACTGAAGTCAGGCCCTATGTCAAGAGACTTTGGATGGGGAATACAATTCCTGACCGTTTGCTTCAAAGATAAGGACCCTGCAAAACACAAACGAGACAAAACAAATCTACACAACAAAATCTATCCGAGTTAATATCCGTGACGTTCATTCAGTCAATTCGAAGTTTTAGCAATTATTGGCAAGGGCCAGCAAGTTTATGAAAGTGCAAGTTCATCAAAAACATCAGCGTTTTTCACAAACAAAACAGTAAAGAACAAGCATCAAGTACTGAATAACATGCTTTATTGATAACGGGCCTGTAAATAGGCAAAATTTTGTACACTGGATGCAACTCCTGAAAAGAGGAAGTTACGCACACACAAAATACAAAGATACAGAAATACAAAGAAAATTCGTATACATGTCGGCAACATGGTACAGACGAACACCATGAGCTGATCCTCCTATGACTCGCCTGACTCTGACGCTTTCCCGATACTCGATCTTCGGAAGAGATTGTTTCGGATATACGACCCTCAGGTACTCTCAAACCACTAAGCAATGCAGTATCAAACTTGGACCAAAGTCATTTGCTTTTTCAAATCCCTAACTTTTGCGTGAACCGCCCTTTGCGGGTTTTCAATTCACCGGGATACCCTTTTTTGCCAAAGCTGCCCTTTTCAGGTTTTCAACTTCGTGGGTGTACATTTTTTCAATTTTATCCCTAACTTTTGCCCGAACCTTTTATTCCTTTTTTATGGTTCGCCGGGATGCCCCATTTTTGCCTGGACTCTTTTTTTTTTGTCCAGCGGGTCTCTTTAAGCAAAGTATTTTTTAACTGCGCCCGAGTTCACCGGGGATGTGAAGTCCTCACCATCCAAGGTGGACAACAGTAAGGCTCCTCCAGAGAAAACCTTTCTCACGACATATGGACCTTCATAGTTGGGAGTCCATTTTCCCCTGTGATCTAATTATGGTGGGAGAATCTTTTTCAACACAAGATCGCCCGTCTGAAAGCTTCGAGGGCATACCTTCTTATCGTAAGCTTTCTTCATCCGGCTCTGATACAACCAACCATATGTGAGAGAAGACAGTCTCTTCTCATCCATTAAACTGAGCTGGTTCAGTCTATCTTTTACCCGTTCTGCCTCATCAAGTTGGACATCGCGTAAAACCCTCAAAGAAGGAATCTCAACCTCCAATGGTAACATTGCCTCCATGCCATACACCAATGAGAAAGGATTTGCCCCGATTGATGTGCGTACCGTCGTATGATAACCGTGCAAAGCGAAAGGCAACATCTCATGCCAGTCCTTGTAAGTCATAACCATCTTCTGAACAATCTTCTTTATGTTCTTATTGGTCTCTTCGACAGCACCATTCATCTTGGGCCGATAAGGAGAAGAGTTGTGATGCTCGATCTTGAAATTCTGGCACAGCTATTTCATCATCTTGTTATTCAAGTTTGAGCCGTTATCGGTGATAATCCGCTCTGGGATTCCATATCTGCAGATAATATCTCTTTTGATAAATCTGGCTACCACTTGTTTGGTGACATTAGCATATGACGCTGCTTCCACCCATTTGGTGAAGTAATCAATGGCTACCAAAATGAACCGGTGTCCGTTTGATGCCGTAGGCTCAATCTTGCCAATCATATCAATTCCCCACATCGAGAAAGGCCACGGTGATGACATAACATTCAGAGGGCTCGGAGGCACATGAATTTTGTCCGCATAAATTTGACATTTATGACACCGCTTCGCGAACTTGAAACAATCTGTTTCCATTGTTAGCCAATAGTAACCTGCCCGCAACAATTTTCTCGTCATTGCATGTCCACCAGCATGCGTACCAAATGTACCTTCATGGATCTCTTCCATGAGCAACTTAGCCTCTTTCTCGTCCACACATTGCAACAACACCAAGTCGTGGTTTCTCTTGTACAGGACGCCATCCGGATTCAAATAAAAATTGCCAGCCAATCTCCTAAGAGTCTTCTGATCTCGACTGGATGCCCCAGCCGGATACTTTTTGGTCTTCAGGAAATGCTGGATATCAAAATACCACGGTTTGCCATGGGATGCTTCCTCAATGGCGAATATGAAGGCGAGAGATAACAATCATGGGAGCCTCATTCCAGAAGTTAACTTTATACATTGAAGACAACGTCACAAGAGCGTCGGCCATCTGATTTTCTGCTCGTGGCACGTGATGCACTTTGTCAAAGAAAGGCAACAATCTCCTTGCATAATTCATATAGGGTATCAGATTGGGCTGCCGCGTCTCCCATTCTCCTTTAATATGGTTGACCACTAGAGTAGAGTCCCCGTATACGTCAAGATATTTGATTCTCAAATCAATAGCCTCTTCAAGACCCATGATGCACGCCTCATATTCAGCCTCATTATTGGTAACTGGAAAGGTCAATCTGGCAGTAAAGGGAATGTGCGTCCCTTGAGGAGTAGTGATAATTGCCCCTATTCCACTACCGTAGGAGTTAACAGCACCACCAAATATCAACTGCCATTTGGAACCCAACTCTGGACCTTCATCCGGCAACGGCTCATCACAATCTTTCATTTTCAAGTACATGATATCCTCGTCAGGAAAATAAAACCTCATTGGTTTATAATCTTCAATCGGCTGCTCCGCTAGGTACTCTGACAGAACACTACCTTTGATAGCCTTTTGAGAAACATATTGAATATCATATTCTGTCACCACCATCTACCATCGAGTAATCCTCCCGGAGAGTGCTTGCTTTTCAAATACGTATTTGATCGGATCCATCTTTGAAATTAGCATGGTTGTATGGTTTAACATGTACTGTCTCAAATGTTTGGCAGCCCAGGCTAGCGCACAACACGTCTTTTCAAGCATTGAGTAACGGGATTCACAATCTGTGAACTTTTTACTCAAGTAGTAAATCACATGCTCTTTACGTCCGGTTTTGTCATGTTGACCGAGAACACAACCCATACTTTCCTCAAGAACCATCAAATACATAATCAATGGTCTCCCGGATACTTGGGGTATCAATATTGGAGGTTCCTGCAAATATTCTTTTATTTTTTCAAACGCCCTTTGACAATCTTCATTCCAGGTCACAGCCTGATTCTTTTTCAACAATTTGAATAATGGCTCGCATGTAGCGGTTATGTGAGATATGAACTGAGCAATGTAGTTCAACCTCCCTAAAAATCCACGCACTTCTTTTTCTATTTTAGGTGTTGGCATTTCTTGTATTGCTTTTATCTTAGCAGGATCAACCTCAATTCCTTTTTCGCTCACAATAAACCTCAATAGTTTACCGGATCTCACCCCGAAGGTGCACTTGTTAGGATTCAGCCTCAGCCTGAATTTCCTAAGCCTATTGAACAATTTCAGCAGATTAACCAAATGTTCTTCCTCCATCTGGGATTTGGCAATCATATCATCAACATAAACCTCGATCTCTTTATGCATCATGTCATGAAAGAGCATCGTCATAGCACGTTGATATGTTGCCCCAGCGTTCTTCAAACCAAAGGGCATCACTTTGTAGCAAAATGTTCCCCATGGGGTAATGAAGGTTGTTTTCTCCATGTCTTCTGGCGCCATTTTTATCTGATTATAGCCCGAGAAGCCATCCATGAAGGAGAATACGGAGAATTGAGCAGTGTTATCGACCAGCACATCGATATGAGGAAGCGGAAAGTCGTCCTTTGGGCTCGCCCTATTGAAATCACGATAGTCTACGCACATCCGTACCTTACCGTCTTTCTTTGATACCGATACAGTATTGGCGACCCATGAGGGATAAGTTGTAACAGTAAGGAAACCAGCATCCCACTGTTTCTGAACTTCCTCCTTAATCTTCACAGACATATATGGTCTGGTTCTTCTGAGTTTCTGCTTAACAGGCGGACATTCTTCTCGCAATGGCAGACGATGAACAACCATGTCAGTATCCAATCCTGGCATATCCTCCTACGACCAAGCAAAGATATCACTGTACTCTTGCAACATCTCAATCAGACCCTACTTGATGTCGCTTTGCAGTGCAACCCCTATCCGGATGTTCCTGACAACTCCCTCGGACCCCACGTTGATAATCTCAATCTCTTCCTGATGAGGCAGAATGATTCTTTCTTCCTGTTTCAACAGTCGAGTCAGCTCTTCTGGCAAGTCGCTATCCTCAACAATCTCTTCCTCAGCTTGAAATACCGGGTGCTCAAAGTCAAAGCGAGTCATAGGAAGTTCGTGTTCGGTGTCATCTGAAATATGAATCCTGCAAAGGAAATGGTTAAATGCTTCAAATGAGTGCAAACAAAGCTCATAACCACATTGCCATTTATTGTTAAAATAAAAACAGGAAAAACAGGGAACACAAAATTTGTATGAGAAAAAAGCCTTTATTCAATGATTAAACAGTGCATACACATAAGCAGGTGGCCCTAAAACAAAATCACTATGCCCCGGGTAGGACACATGATTATACAATAATCAAGAAAACAAATCATTATTGTTTTGTAGTCACTGGGACAATTTCTCGGATGGACCAGTTGCAGAGACTTTGTCCTGGCACGCTAGGCTTGATCCACGCGTCCATATCGCAATCACTATCTCCGTCTTCAGAGTCGGAAACAACATTAATCGTCTCAAAGCAGACTCCCTTTGGAGTAATCACCACCGGTCCTTTGAACTTGGGTGCTTTCTGTGGAGAAGATGCTGATGTTGGGCGGTACCCTAGTCCAAACTTGTCCATCTTGACAGGAATTTCCAGCACTTGACCCCAACCCTTGGTATCACTAGTCTAAACCAATTCTTGAGTGTCTTTGTACGAAGCGACAACCTCTGGTCCTTTGCTGGGAACACTGGACTTGTATTTGATTTGCAACCCTTCGAAGGCTTGGCAGGGCGTTTCGTGGATTTCTCCATCCACTTCAACATACTTGAATGATGAAAGATGACTGACCAAGATGTCCTCTTCCCCACAAATAGTAACGATGCCACCCCCGGCTTCAAACTTAAGCTTCTGATGCAGCGTGGACGTCACAGCCCCTGCAGAGTGTATCCACGGACGCCCAAGTAAACAGCTATAAGCTGGATGAATATCCATGATATAAAATTCAGTGTCGAATATTTCCGGCCCGACCTGCAACGGTAACGTTATCGATCCAAACACCGACCTTCTCGTTCCATCAAACGCCCTCACAACCAAGTCACTTGGCGTGCAAATAATTCCCCGGATATCCAACTTCATCATAGCCTTTTTAGGCAATACATTCAGAGATGATCTGATATCCACAAGAACGTGCGGCATTACGGTGCCCCGGCATTCCACTGATATGTGCAAAGCCATATTATGCTCCCGGCCTCTGGGTGTTGGATCAAAATCAATGAAACCCAAACTATGTCCAGCATTGACATGCGCCAGTACCCCCTCTAGCTGGTTGACAGAAACCTCCTGAGGTACAAATGACGTGTCCAATATCTTCAACAAAGCATTTCGATGAGCCTCAGAACAAAGCAACAAAGATAGGATTGAAATTTTTGAGGGTGTCTGTTGTAAGTGCTCAACAATCTTATAATTGCTCTTGCGAATTAGCCTCATGAACTCTTCTATGTCCTTGAGCGACGTGTCTTTCTCTTTTAACTGGGATGGTCCACTTTCATTCACCTTGGCCTTGCCTTTAGCAATCTTCTCTGCTTCAACTTCAGGTGCGGTGAAGATTCTTCCACTACGGGTCATGCCTCCCGTTCCAACAACATTGTCAACTACCCCTGCCGGCTGGCTATTCACCTCAATCTTTTCTCCATTACAGTACGCTTCTAACCCATATGTCCATGGAACAACTTTTGTACTCTCAAAAGGAACATGTCCTACTTTTGCTATTGTGATAGTCGGACGCTTGGCGGGCGCCGATATCGTAATAGTCTTCCTTGGGATCATAACCGTTGTAATCTCATCCTGCTTTTCAAACAATGCCTCAACAGGCTTCTCAACAGCAGTTCGATCAAATTGCAAAATCCCCTCATCCAACATGGCTTGGATACCTCTTTTCAAATCAGCGCAATCCTCTGGTTGGGTCCAGCAATCCAGACAATATTCGTCACATCCGGGGAATACACCCCCTTTCAACAATCTACTTTTAACACAACTCAACGGTGTCTTCAATTCATTCACATCCATAACCAAGTTCAAATTCTCTTCCGTTATGATAGCATTCACTCCATGATTCGGCATAGGTTGTTGTACAATATTGGGACCATCCTGACCAAAGTTAATGGCCTTACTATCAAGCAAATCTTGAACCTTATGTTTGAAAGCATGGCAACCTTCAATATCATGTCCGGGCGCCCCGGAATGAAAATCACAATGTTTACCAGCGTCAAAACCAAATGGAGGAGTGCCCGTCAACGGGGCCATCGTTCTTTTTTCAACCAGATTCAAACCCAACAGCGTTTGAAGAAGTTCGGCATAAGTTGAAGGAGGTGCTTCAAATACTCTCTTCGGCCTACCCTCTTGAGTTCTACGCTGAGCAGGGTGCATTCTCTGTTGCTGCGGCTGTTGTTGTCGTTGTTGTTGTTGTTGTTGTTGTTGTTGTTGTTGTTGTTTTTGCTGAGGTATCGGGATAGTAACACTAGCAACTTGCTGTGGCTGATACGGATTCCTACCTCTTCCACGACCTCGACCACCATATACCGCACTGGTGTCGCCTTGTCTCCTTCCACCAAAGGCTTTCCTTGCACCTCCAGCTGAGGTGGATTCACCTGCCTGAATCTTCCCAATCTTAATTCCGTTTTCAATCCGTTCTCCCATGAGAATCATGTCGGAGAAACTACCCATCGAGACATTGAGCAATTTGTCGCAATACATTCCAGAAAATGTTCTGATAAACATATCAATCAACTCTCTTTCAACCAAAGGGGGATGAACCCTAGCCGCAATATCATGCCAGCGCTGCGCATACTCCTTGAAGCTCTCACCATTTTTCTGAGACAAACTCTGCAACTGGACCCTGTTTGGCGCCAAGTCACTATTATATTAGTAATGTTTAACAAAAGCATCAGCCAATTCTTTCCAGCTTCTAATTTGGGTGGGCTCCAGTCCCGTGTACCATTCCAACGATGGTCCCGATAAACTGTCTTAAAAGAAATGCATAAGCATCTTCTCGTCGTTAGAGTATGCAGACATTCTTCTGTAATAAGAACGTACATGAACTCTAGGGCATGTATCCCCCTTATACTTGTCAAATGTTGGAGCTTTGAATTTCAAAGGCACCCTCAGCCCAGGCACTAGTCCCATGGTAGTCATATCTAACCCAGCAGAGTTCTGATTGGCTATCCCTTTGATCTGCTCTTCCAGCATTTTGAACCTTCTATCATTATCATTAGGCCTTTCAAATCCCACGCCTTGTCCGGAGAAGGCATCTTCCTGGCGATCCTCGCCCCAATTCAAATTCTCATTGCCATATCCCTTGTAACTAGCGTTACAGCCATATCCCTGTTGATTGAAAATAGGATCCCGTCCTCTGTTACCGAATCCTTGGTTGACCCCACTTAGTCTGTAACTGGTGTTGAAAGGCACCATCCCAGCGCCGTTGTTGTTCATGTTACCAAAGCCAACATCATCGTATCCATACCCTTGATTGTTGTTACCATAGCCATCGTGGCCAAAGCCTTGATTGTTGAAACCAAAATTACCATCATGATTACCAATGCCAAACCCTTGGTTATTGTTTCCAAAACCAGTGTTATCACCGAACCCTTGATTAGCATCTCCAGCATTGCCAGTATCGTTAACAACATTCCCATCACCATTTCCAGCGTTTCCAGTACCAATGTTACCAATACCAGTGTTACCATTACCAGCACCAGCACCAGTATTTCCATTTCCATTGCCATCACCGACACCAACTCCACCACTTGTGGGAACGACCACCGTAGGTATCCCATCCTCCCTGTGAGGAGTTCCAACAAAGTGATAATTAGTATTTCTATTCGCCCGCACCAACAGCGGTTGCACCAGAGTCTGGAGATTCTCCTGGCCCTTGACCACAGTTTCCATTGCTTGCATGAAAAGTGCCAACTTCTCACGAATTTCCCGCATCTCGACGTGAACTTGATCCATGATTCTCTTGCAGTTGTTCCTGGTAGAATAACGATGCATTCTCTGGTTGTCAATCCTGAAACCTGTGAGATGCAGGAAATAAGATACAAATTCAAAAAAAACTGGTCATGCAATATGAGTATGCAGATGCAAATGTATAAGTATGGTACAGGTTATATTCCCCCCGATTCTAGTTTCAGAGAGAAGGCCATCACGACAATGGAGTCCCAATCAAGCAAGCAAGGAATCAGAAAAACCTCATACATAAACAACTGCCAAGAGGCAAAGTACAAGAGTACAACTGAATACAACTGAAAAGACCTCGGCCAACAATCCTGGTGATGGTCAAAGTACAAGTACAGATAACAAAAGCAAAGCAATCAGGCCAAATGGCGCGCTCTGACATCTTCCAATATCCTCAACGTCTCTGAATGGCCTAGTCTGGAGATTAGCTCCTGTATCAGTAATGCATGTCGCTCAGCAGTGGATCTCAGCTTTTTTCCGTCGTCCTTGCAGGTTCCTTCGCCAAAACACTCGTCGAGTTTGCATCTCTTGAAGCCGGCCTTCAATTCACAACCTCTCAGCTCCTTGCCAAGGTCACTCACTCTAAGCTCAACAGCGCTCCTAGGTGATGCCTCATCAGCAATCTTCGCATCCTGGGCTTTAATCTGCGCCTCTAGCGTGGCAATCTGCAGCTTCAGCTCATCTTCACGCGCCTTCTGCTTGGTAAGCATGGTATTCCATAATGTTTCCCACTTGCCGAGTCGGGAATAAGCTTTGTTTAAGAGTTCCTTCTTGGAAGCAAGCACCTTGCTAACACCGTTCAAGGCTACTCCCACTTTTTCCCTCTTGTTGGTCTCTTCAGTCAAATCTGAACCCAACCTATTAATCAACTCAATATGTTCCTTCACCATGAAGGTAGCTTTATTCTTCTCATGACGCAACTGGAAGATCTCCTTCTCTAACTCGTCATTGGCTTTCTTCAATTCTTTGTTTTCAGCTAACAATTTGTTATACTTCTCAATCTCTACTGAAGTAGGTGCCTCCATCACTGGAAGATACAAAGGCTCCACAGCAAGATATGGCATCAAGGAAATACTAGCTCTCTCGTGGATCCAAGCCAAATAAGGATCATAAGCTTTGTTATTGCTCTTACCTAGCAGAGCTTTCCCTCTCCTATGGATGTTAGCCCATGCATGTCTCAACCTGATCAAAACAACCTCGTCTAATAAGCCCTTGAGATACAGAGATTCCTGTATCTCAACCTCAATGGGAGTATCTCTCAAGGCATAACCAAACTGTCTCACCAGTAGAGAAGGGTTATAGTTGATACAGCCTTTCCGTCCAATCAAAGGGACATTCGGAAAGCCACTACAACTATATATAATATCAGTGCCAAGCATGCTCCGATCAAACCAAATGATGTTCTCAGCAGACAACCCCATCAACTGGGAAGACCAATCCAAAGTATAAACAGCATCAACAAAAGGCCCTGTCTTCGGAAGATGCCCCTGGAACCACCTGTACAAAAGAGGAAGACAGCAGGAAACATTCTTGCCACGACGTTTCTCATTCTTATAGTGAATAGAATGATAAACATCTCCCAAGAGAGTAGGAACTGGATTCTTCGAGGCAAGAATCAAGAAAGCATCTGAGTCAACAAAATCTGGCACATTGGGAAACAAGACAATCCCATAGATGCAGACAGCTAGAATGGCACTGAAGGCAACCCAACATCCACTCTTCGCGCACTGTGTAGCCTCTCAACCAGGACAGACAGGTGAAAACCATAGGCTCCGTTCAGCTTGACCAACCCTCCAGGGTGTAAGATCAGAGTATGCCTAAGAGGGGGGGGGGGGGGGGGGTGAATTAGGCTTATGGAAACTTTTTCGGATTTTTGGTGTTCTTTAATTTTTCTTTGGTTATGTTCTTGGTGATGAATAGAGTAGAAAGCATAAAGAAAGTGGACACCAAGATTTATAGTGGTTCCCTTCACAATCCGAAGGTACTCAACTCCCCTTTCCACATGAAAGAGAGTTTTCACTATTGTTTTAGAAAGTACAACCTATCACACCATCAACCGGCGAGGCCTACAATCTAACAACAAAACAAACTAGTGTGCAAGAACAATCCTCTTGCAAAACACTAACCCTTGTGTCCAACAATCCTGGATCACAAGTCACAACAGACTATTCTGTAATTCTTTTTGTAATTGAGAGAACAATAGTAATATCAATACAACGATTAATCTTCTCCTTTAATTTGAATTCACAACTTAATCTCAATACAAGTGTTCAAACAAATGAATGTGAAAGGTTATGCAAGTATGAACACTTTTTGAATGTGTTTGAAATTATTTGAAAAGTAGTGAATATGATTCAATGATTGTTTTTGAAAATTGTTGGAGGTGTTTGTTAATCTGAATTTTTCAGAATTTATATCATCCAAAACACCTTTTCAAAAGGGTATATTTGAGTATGAGTTAATACATGGAAAGGTATAACATTCAAATAATTTTTGAACTTGAAATCAAACAATTTTTCAAAAACGTTCAGTGTTAATCGGTTAACCATATAGGTTAATCGGTTAACACTGTAACGTTGGCCCAAAGAATTTAAAATTTTAGGGCGTTAATCGATTAACCTATATGGTTAATCGGTTAACACTGTAAAAACTTTGAAAAATAATTAATTTAAAAGTGTTATACCAATTCCAAATGATTTTAAAACATGTTAATGCATTATGCAAAAATATTATATAGTTTTGAACACTTGTATATCAATTAAAGTAGAGAATTTGATATACCATAGCTTGTGTCCAAGTCTTGAAAGATGATCGAGCAAATGTACATGAAGCTTGAATGTTGATCACTTCCATAATACTTTGATCTTGGTCTTTTGAAAGCTTTTGACTTTTTGCACAGATGAAATGATCTTGAATCTTGTTGTTGTTGTCATCAAAACCTTGAAACCTTGAGATGAAGCATGCTTCTACAATCTCCCCCTTTTTGATGATGACAACCACTTACAACCAATTGAGTCTTGTGCAGTGCTTTGACGATTTTTGGTTCTGGTCTTGTTTCTCCCCCTATGTCCATGAACTCCCCCTTTCTAAAAATAGAGGCTAAGGACAGACAAAAATTCTGCACACATAGACATTAGAAAGCCAAAGCTCTTCTCCCCCTTTGTCATCAGCAAAAAAGAAGGAGCTTTCAAACAAAACTAGAAACTCTCGACAATTATGAAAGCAATCAAAAGAACAATCACGTAGGTAAGCAAAACATACGAAAATAGAATTAAGCATGCAACAGAGTGCAACCAAAGTAGTGTATGAGTACAACGCAAATGCAACAAAGTTAAGAACATAAACTTAAAAACTTAATAACTAAAAAGCAATAAAAGACAGCAACAACAACATATTCTCTAAATGTCCTCATCAACCATATCCTCCTCGTCTTCTTCTTCTTCTTCACTATCATCTGCTTCTTCAATCTCGTCTTCCACGACCCTGGTGGTTGAATGTTGAGGATTAAGAACAAGGTTGCGGAGAGAGCCAATAGCTCTGGAGGTTTCGCGGTGCATATTCATGGATTCCCTATGCTGGTTCATAATGGTAGTATAGATAAACTCACTGGTTAGTCCTCCTTCGGGAATAGGATAGGCTTGATTGGCAGGACCGTCATCTGCATATCGGTATGTTTTGTTAGCTTCCTTGATGATACCCGTATTCTTAACAATGTTGATCTCGTTGATTTCATTTGTGGTAGGTTTCATCTTGGTGGACGGTTCTCTGTTGAGGTCCAATTCAGTCAACTCCAGAATCCTTGAAATCAACCGTGCATACGGCAGCCTTGTTATGCAGTGAAGTTGTTGCTGAAGATGGTACATGATAGTCAAAATCCAGTTCACCCTAATTCTGTTCTTGATTGCATACATCAGTTGCATCTCCAAGTCATTAATTTGTGAATGATTTGAATCTTTGGGTATCAGAACATAACAGATCACATAGTGCAGCATTCTATCGGAAACCATCAGGTTTTTCGCATAACACAGCATGCGGGCGGTCCGAGAGTTTGCTATGACCGTCTCTTTGGGGAACCGACAGATCTGATAATAGTACTCCATTTTGTCATAGTTTTCCCATAACCCATCAACATGGTTGACACCCTTCCTTAAGAAACAACCTCTTGAAGGTATTTTGAGGTGTCTAGCAATGGTGGACAGTTTCTCAGTAAACTCACGTTCTCTAACCACATAACTGATCATATGATTTTCATCAATATCCAGATATATAGCCAATTTATTCATAAAATCTTTAACCAAGTCTGGATAAATGATACCAGAGTCTGAAACAAACTTATCTATGTGTTGATACTCAAGCAGTGCAGGGAAATCAAATGAAGATGCTGGAAATGCTTTAAGATTCACATACTTTACCGGTAGAAGTTCTCGGACACGAACCTTGAAGTCCATTCGCCTCTTCTTGGTAGACTCCATGGGAATGCTGTCGTCTTCAGAATCAGAAGCATATTCAGGAAGTTTTCCCTTGCCCTTGTGTGAGGATGCCATGGATGAAAGTTTGAGAGATGTTGAGTGAATGGGGTTTGTTGAGTTTATAGGATTTGAAGTTGTGGGTTCTGAGGAAGTTAGGGTTTGAGAAGTTGTGGGGATGGTTATGAGGAGTTATCCAACTTAGATAGTGGGAGAGAGATAGTGGGTTTTAAAAACTTAGGGTTGGAAGAGCCAATGTCCAATAATGAGTCAAAGAAGAGGAAGAGTTCTAAGGATATGAATTTGGACACTTAAGAGAATATTGACCACATAAAAAATGCATTTATCACATATAATATTTCAAAAATCTAATTAATTTTCATTTCTGATTTTTAGAAAATTTAACAGTGTTAATCGGTTAACCATATAGGTTAATCGGTTAACACATTAAAAAATTGAGTCAGAATTGAAAATTTAACAGTGTTAATCGGTTAACCCATATGGTTAATCAATTAACACACGCGAATTTTTGAAAAATACTTAAAAACAGAATGCATACACATGAAAACACAACACAAATAATGCATACACATATTAGATAAAAAGGTCAGATGTCATCTTCATCATGAATCCCAAGTTCTCGCCGAATTTTGTAGAATGGTTCTTTCGCCAAAGGTTTGGTGAAGATGTCGGCGAGTTGATTGTGCGTGTCGACGGAAGTAACATCTACATCTCCATTCAACACGTGATCTCGAAGGAAGTGATGCCGGATATCTATATGTTTTGTTCTTGAATGCATGACCGGGTTCTTTGTAATGTTGATGACACTTGTATTATCACATCGAAGAGGAATGCAACCGAGGTCTATACCGTAATCGAGGAGTTGTTGCTTGAGCCACAGAATTTGTGCACAGCAACTTCCTGCTGCAATATATTCCGCTTCGGCTGTACTGAGTGCCACACACGCTTGCTTCTTACAGGCCCATGACACTAATGCATTCCCGAGAATGTGACACGTACCACTTGTGCTTTTTCTATCGGTTTTACATCCTGCATAGTCAGCGTCAGAGTAACCAACTAAAGAACAAATACTACCTTTAGGATACCATAATCCGACGTTCATTGTCCCTTTGAGATACTTTATGATTCTCTTTATGGCTGTGAGATGCGATTCCTTCGGACTTGCTTGAAAGCGTGCACACAAACAAACGCTAAACATAATGTCAGGACGACTTGCCGTCAAATATAGTAATGAACCAATCATACCTCGATATTTTGTTATATCAACTGGAGTACTGGATTCATCTTGATCAACGTACGTTCCAGATCTCATAGGAGTGGACATCACCTTGCAACTATCCATATCGAATTTCTTCAATAATTCCTTGCAGTACTTGGATTGGTTGAGGAAGATGCCATCCTTTGTTTGTTTGATTTGTAGTCCAAGAAAATAATTCAATTTTCCCATCATGGACATCTCGAATTCTCCTTGCATCATAAGTGAAAATTCTTCACAAAGCTCTTTGTTTGTTGATTCGAAGATGATGTCGTCGACATAGACTTGAACCAATAAAGTGTTTCCTTTGATATTCTTTATGAACAATGTCTTGTCAACCTTTCCTTTTGTAAATCCCTTCTCACATAAGAAATTGCTAAGGCGGTCATACCATGCTCTTGGTGCTTGTTTTAGTCTGTAGAGTGCCTTTTTTAGTTTGTAAACATGAGAGGGATTCTTGAAGTCTTCAAAACCCGGAGGTTGTTTGACGTGGACTTCCTCATTTACGTAGCCATTCAGGAAAGCGCTTTTGACATCCATCTGGAACAATTGAAAATTCATAGAACAAGCGTAAGCAAGTAGTAATCTAATTGCTTCTAACCTTGCTACCGGAGCGAACGTTTCATAAAAATCAATTCCTTCCTCCTGGTTGTAGCCTTGTGCGACCAATCTTGCTTTGTTACGAACTATGATCCCATTCTCGTCAAGTTTGTTCTTGAACAACCATCTTGTTCCTATGATGTGCTTATGGTCTGGTCTTGGTACAAGACTCCAAACTTGATTCCTTTCGAATTGATTGAGTTCTTCTTGCATCGCTACAATCCATTGGTCGTCGCCTAAGGCTTCATCAATCTTGGTTGGTTCAATTCGAGACACAAACGCCATGTTGAGACAAGCATCCTTTAGATTAAGTCGAGTTGCAACGCCTTGGCTAATATCACCAATAACTTTATCTATCGGGTGATCTCTATGCGTTCTCCATTCCTTCGGAAGATCTTGATGTTCTTCAATGATTTGAGTGACATCTTCTTGTGGTATTTCCTGATTCTTTGAAGTCTCTTCTTGTTGTTGTGAAGAACCTACTATATCATCATCATCATCCATAATAATATTATCCTCTTTCGAGGGGTTAGTCTCATCAAACGAAACATGAATGGATTCTTCAATAGTAAGTGTTCTCTTATTAAAAATTCTAAATGCTCTACTATAAAGAGAGTAACCAAGAAATATACCTTCGTCAGATTTCTCATCAAACTTACCGAGATTATCCTTGTTGTTATTGAGAACAAAGCATTTGCATCCGAATATGTGGAAGAATGCTATATTTGGTTTTCTACCCTTGAACAACTCATACGGAGTCTTTTTGAGAAGTGGTCGAATATTGACGCGGTTGCTTACGAAGCATGTTGTACTAACTGCATCTGCCCAAAAATATTTAGGAAGGTTTGCGTCGCTGAGCATTGTCCTTGCAAGCTCCACTAGTGATCTATTCTTCCGTTCTACGACACCGTTTTGTTGAGGTGTTCTTGGTGCTGAAAAATTATGAGAAATTCCATGCTCTTCGCAAAAATCTTCAAAGTCTGAATTTTGGAATTCTCCACCGTGATCGCTTCTTATAGAGGCTATGGTGAGTGATTTCTCATTCTGAATTTGCTTCGCATACTTCTTGAATGCTTTGAAAGCATCATTTTTCTGCACTAGAAACAATGTCCATGTGTATCGAGAGAAATCATCAACAATAACTAAAGCATAAAAATTACCTCTGAAGCTTTTTGTTCTTGATGGACCAAAAAGATCCATATGCAACAATTGAAGTGGCCTTGATGTAGAAACCACTTGCTTGGATTTGAAAGTTGTCTTGATCTGTTTCCCTTTTTGACATGCATCACATAATTTATCCTTGATGAATTTTATCTTTGGGAGTCCAACAACTTTTAGCAAAATGTCATGAGTGACTTCGTGTTCTATCAAGCATTCCTCCTTTGTGAAGTTGATTCGGAACCCTTTGTCACACAATTGACTTATGCTAAGTAGGTTGTGTTTAAGGCCTTCCACAAAAAGAACGTCTTCGATGATTGTACATGGAGGTGCACCAATGGTTCCAACTCCAAGAATTTTTCCCTTATTATCATCACCGTAAGTGACGTATCCTTTGGCCTTTAATGATAGACTTGAAAATTTGTTTATGTCTCCCGTCATATGCTTCGAGCAACCGCTATCAAGATACCATTGATTAGACGTTGTTTTGAAGCATACCTACAACACAAAATTAAGTAGTGTTAGGTACCCAAATTGCTTTGGGTCCTTGATAGTTAGTACCTTTTTCAACCCACACGTAATGCCCTTTAGCAACACCAATATTGCGCACATAGCAAGCATTAGGTGTATGGCCTTTAATTCCACAATAAGAACACGTAGGTTGAAAGTGACTTCTATATCTAGGAACATAATTCTTTTTCTTCGCAACTTTTATCTTGTTATGATTTTGATGCTGATTTTTAGAATTGCTTCTCTTTTCTTTAGCAACTTGTCCACTTGCTTTTACAAAAATGGTCTCATTGGTACTTGGTTTTGAAAATTTAGAAAATCCTAATCCACTTTTATCATTAGGATATCATTGATGTTTAAGAATTTCTTCCAAGCCAATTTGACCTTTTTCGTATCTTTCTAAAACTCTTTTAAGTTGCACAATTTGAAAAGATAGAGATTCACAATTCTTACATACAAGACTTTGTTTTTCGTTTATTAATTTCTGTTTTTCATTTTCAATATTTTTCATAAAAACAGAATTTTGTTCTGCTAAAAATGAAATTCTTTTCTTTTGTGCTGAGATGTTTTTATACAAAGTCTTGCATTTTTTTAGAAGTTCATCTATAACTTCTTGTGCATCATTATCATAAACAGAAAAATTGCTACTAACCTCATTTTCTTCATCGGAGTGGTGTGAAGCCATTAAAGCCATATTTGCACATTCATCGCTTTCCGATTCCGATGATGAACTTATCTCGTTGTCGTCCCACGCAACATAAGCCTTTTTGTTCTTGAAGTCCTTTTTGCCTTTGAATTTCCCTTTATTTGCGAGTTTCGGGCAAATCCGGCTTTATGTGACCTTGTTTCCCACATTCGTAACATGTAACTTCTTGATTTGATGTGGATACTTCCTTTTTCTTGAAATGTCTATTCTTTTTAGAAAAAGAGGAATTTTTATTATTATTAAAAAACTTACCCAGCTTCTTTACTAGAAGCATGAAATTTTCGTCTTCGGAAGATTCGTCATTTTTGTCATCCTTTGTGTCAATCTTCAAGGCAATTCCTTTGGACTTCTTGTCTTGACTTTCATGCTTCTCAAGCCTTCCAAGTTCCAGTTCATGCTCTTGAAGTTTGCCAAATAAGGAAGCGGATGTCATCGTTGAAAGACTCTTCTTTTCCGAAATAGCGGTCACCTTCGGTTGCCTATCTCTTGTTAAGGATCTTAGAACTTTCAAGTTGAGATCATCATTGGTGAAGGTCTTCCCGAGAGCAATCAAATGATTAGTTAGATGAACGAATCTCTTTTGTAAGGCAACAATGGATTCACCAGGCTGCATACGGAACATTTCATATTCTTGACTTAAAGTATTAAGTCTTGATCTTTTTACTTCGGCTGTCCCTTCATGCGTTTCTACCAAGGTGTCCCAAATCTCCTTTGCTGATTTACACTGTGATATACGGAAGAATTCGTCCATACTGAGAGCGCTTTGAAGTATGTTGATTGCTTTCTTCTCATTCAAAATTCTCTTCTTGTCATCTTCATCATATGAGGATTTAATCTTTGGAGTGCCTACGTTATTTATGACGCTCATAGGAACATGCGGACCAGTTTCTACGGTTTCCCATATACCGTCTCCTTGAGCCTCAAGATGTGCCTTCATACGGATTTTCCAAAAATCAAAATATTCTCCAGAAAAGAGTGGTGGCTTGTTACTACTTCCACCATCTTTGAAACCGGGTTGGTACTTGCGGAAGCCATACTGAATCGTTAGAAACAGGTTACCTTAACCTGCTCTGATGCCAATTGTAAGATCAGAGTATGCCTAAGAGGGGGGGGGGTGAATTAGGCTTATGGAAACTTTTTCGGATTTTTGGTGTTCTTTAATTTTTCTTTGGTTATGTTCTTAGTGATGAATGCAGTAGAAAGCATAAAGAAAGTGGACACCAAGATTTATAGTGGTTCCCTTCACAATCTGAAGGT
Source organism: Lathyrus sativus (assembly GCA_963859935.3). NCBI lineage: Eukaryota > Viridiplantae > Streptophyta > Magnoliopsida > Fabales > Fabaceae > Lathyrus > Lathyrus sativus. Next base: position 411,987,557 of record OZ012738.1, on the reverse strand, counting down.
ACTCCACTCCCCTTTCCACATGAAAAAGAGTTTTCACTATTGTTTTAGAAAGTACAACCTATCACACCATCAACCGGTGAGGCCTACAATCTAACAACAAAACAAACTAGTGTGCAAGAACAATCCTCTTTCAAAACACTAACCCTTGTGTCCAACAATCCTGGATCACAAGTCACAACAGACTATTCTGTAATTCTTTTTGTAATTGAGAGAACAATAGTAATATCAATACAATGATTGATCTTCTCCTTTAATCTGAATTCACAACTTAATCTCAATACAAGTGTTCAAACAAATGAATGTGAAAGGTTATGCAAGTATGAACACTTTTTGAATGTGTTTGAAATTATTTGAAAAGTAGTGACTATGATTCAATGATTGTTTTTGAAAATTGTTGGAGGTGTTTGTTAATCTGAATTTTTTAGAATTTATATCATCCAAAATACCTTTTCAAAAGGGTATATTTGAGTATGAGTTAACACATGGAAAGGTATAACATTCAAATAATTTTTGAACTTGAAATCAAACAATTTTTCAGAAAACGTTCAGTGTTAATCGGTTAACCATATAGGTTAATCGGTTAACACTGTAACGTTGGCCCAAAGAATTTAAAATTTTAGGGCGTTAATCGATTAACCTATATGGTTAATCGGTTAACACTGTAAAAACTTTGAAAAATAATTAATTTAAAAGTGTTATACCAATTCCAAATGATTTTAAAACATGTTAATGCATTATGCAAAAATATTATATAGTTTTGAACACTTGTATATCAATTAAAGTAGAGAATTTGATATACCATAGCTTGTGTCCAAGTCTTGAAAGATGATCGAGCAAATGTACATGAAGCTTGAATGTTGATCACTTCCATAATACTTTGATCTTGGTCTTTTGAAAGCTTTTGACTTTTTGCACAAATGAAATGATCTTGAATCTTGTTGTTGTTGTCATCAAAACCTTGAAACCTTGAGATGAAGCATGCTTCTACACAGTGAACTCAGAAGCGTCTAAACTGACAATCTCAGCAAGTGTAGCTAACTCAGGCTCAGCATCAACATGTATAAAGGGCATCTAGTCTAACATAGGAACTCCCAACATAACAGAATACTCCTCCAAAGTGGGTGCCAGAATATAGTCGGGGAACAGGAAGCATCTCAACTGAGGCTCATAAAACTGCATCAAAGTATACACCCCAGTCGTCTTAAATGCTGAAGGTCTGTACAACAAATTAAGCAATCTCCCATAAGATACTCTGAACTCAGCCCTCACTCCCTCATCTGCTAGAGCAACTAATCCCAGCAAGGAACTGATATCTGGCGAATGCAACCGGTAAGCAACTGTCCTCTTCATGGACTCCATGTCTGGCTATAAGATACACTAGAATCAGAGGGGAATGATCACACCTGCAACATAAATACACGTTAATGAAATGCAAACATGAAAATGCACATGCATATGCAAACAGGAGATCAAGTGCAATGCTGATGAACTGTGCTGCTCTGTACTGAAGCCTGAGAACCGTCAAATCTTCGCCTCAAACCAAACCAACCACTCAAAAGAACCCTGTAACCACATCTCACTGACAGAGATAAACCAGGTACTCTGAGGTCAAAGGTTTCCTGCAAACAGACCTACCTACCCCTCACAGGTATGTACTTAACTTGTAGACAAGGTACGACATCCTATGCGGGTTCAACGTCACAGACTTTCAAGAGCGATGATACGATACCCAGAAGGTGTGGCATCATCATCCCTTGAAGCGGCCTCACTTAGTCGAATCCCAATTGATAGGTCCCCAGAGTCGACAATCCTCGGGTCAGACAACTTGTCGAGCCCTAAGGGCCAGGCAAGAAGCATCAAAGAGAATCTCGTCCGAGCGCAGATTTCGCGGCTAGCTGGTGCGAGCTAAGCAAGCAGGCTAACCACTACTCTCTACTTCTAAGTCTATGTGCAAACTCAAGCCCAAGTCCGGCTTATCTCTCAATCTAACCCTCTACCTAACACAACAACAATAATAAAGTACTGAAAATAAAGGCAGAAAGGTAAATACATACAAAACCCCCAGACAGGCAAACAAGCGCTAGGATTGACTCGCATAGGGAACCGTTGGAGTCCCCAGCAGAGTCGCCAGCTGTCGCTACTGCGAAAATCGGCCACAGCTATGACAGAAGAGTCGCCACCGTGCGTTATTTATCCCACAAGAGGGAAAGGAAACGCTCAGAGTAAACCTAACGCAAAGAGGGAAAGGAATGGTCGTCGCAACCAAATCCTGGATTCGGGAGTCGATTATGCAAGGGGAAGGTATTAGCACCCCTCACGTCCGTCGTACTCGACGGGATCCATGCTTGTTTTCTATCTAAGGGTGTGTTATTCTATCTACTCTATAGGTCTGGGTTAAAAGAAAAGAAAATGACTCGGCAAAGTATCGCACTTTATGCCTACGTATTCTCGTCTGGAACGAGAAATCAGAGTCAACGTAGTTCGCCTAACTACAGGGAAGGAGAGGGAGGTTGCTCGCTAGGATATCACATCCTATGCCTACGTACTTTCATACAGCATGAAAGATCAGAGCAAACGTAGTTCGGGCTACGGAAGACACAAGTTTGTCTGACAATTTTTTATCTCCTTAAGAAAGGGTTTTCCTGATTAAAGGGTCCAAGCGGAAAAAAAGGACATTTGAAGTTTGTTTTCAGTTTTTTACGAAAGAACTGTTTTTTAGTCTATTTGTAACTTGTACTGCACTAAAGACTTGTGATCTGAGAGTGACTACGTCGCATGTCACCCTAAGGGTACCATACTAAGCAGCCAGATTACTGAAGAGTGACCCTCCAGCGACCTTTTCTCAAATAGCTTAAGGCTCGTAGCGTACAACACGCGTTATCCTTATTACTGTGTTTTTGAATTATTTTGAGATGAGAAAAGAAAGACACCCTAAAACTATGGTTGAAAGGGGAATCTACCTACAGTTATCATGCATGGGTCAAAACCTAATGTCTGTCATAATTTCCTCTTGCACAGAGGAAATCAGAGATCCTAGGGGATAAACAGCAAAAGACAGCAAGCAGTAAACAGTAAACAGTAAACAGTGAAATGCATGCTATGCAGCAATACCAGAGAGGCAAGGGGGAAGACAACAGGCAAGAGGATACAAGCTCCACCTCAAACCTAGAGGTAAACAACACAAGCAAACAACAATATAGAGAAAAGCAAAAGATACAGAGAAGGCATCCCAAGCAGCAACAACTAAACTCCTACAGCAAATAGCAACAGCAGCTCTGAACAGCAAAGTTGGATTGACAGCAAAGTTGACAACAAAGGCTTCATCTTCAAGCAAGCTTCTATCTTCAAGCTCCAACAAGCACACTCCAAGAGGAGGATTAATCATCAAGATCAAGTTATAATATTAAGAAACTTAATGACAACCAAAGGAAATCACTAAGAACTCAACATTGCAAATGAAAGGTATCCTCAAAGTTCTACTCACTTGGGCATACCACTCATCCCAACTAAGGAGAAATGGAGCTTCCCAAGAAGGACTTTATGTCATTGGATGGAATAGAGGCAAACAATGCACTCTGTGTTTGGAGAAAGAATCAAAACTAAGTCTAAAGCACTTCCTAAAACCCTAATTTCCTAAGCTCCTAAAAAAGCTCCACAAGAGGAAAAAGCCTTCAACTCCAAGCTCCAATCTTCAATACCAAGCATCTTCAATGAAACCAGAAGCTCCACCAAAAATAACTCAAGCTTAAACCAGCTCCAAAGCAACCGACCAAACCAAACAATCCAAAGCACTCAAGAGAGGAATCCACAAACACAAGCCAATTGCAAAATACAACTAAAATAGAAAATCAAGTTGCAAAATTCTAATAAAATTCCTAGGGTAACATACATGTTTGAACAACCTAGTGTAAAAAGATTGAAGCCTAAATCAACTTCTAAGTTAGCTAAACAATTCCTACATTGAGATAGATCAAGGGAATCCACAAGTTTGGGAGGGTCCTAATCTCAATACCTAAAACAGGACCTAATGTTGTTCTAAAAATCCACCAAAAATTATAAGGGAACATATATGTCTACCCTAACACATAATAAAAAATCAAAACCAAACTCATCACCAATTGGAAGAACTAAATTCAACAAAACAGATGGTCAATTATGCAAAATTAAAAGAATTAAACAAAATAAGAAATATCAAATTAAATTGAAAAATGCATGAAATTGTATTTTGTTAATCCCAGAAAATCAAAAATTCCATAAGGATCATGGAGGTATTTTTAAAATAATTTTCTGATCAAAATTGGAATTAATATGATTTTTGGAATCAACAAACAATTAAAATAAAACAAAATGAAATAAAAAAATGAATAAAAGCTACGAAATAATGAGAGCCATTGGATCTGGAGACTGGTCAATCCATCCAAGTGCGCTGGTGATGCCACCTCATTTATTTAAACACAACGTTTTGCTATCAGAATTTCCAAACCAACTTTAAGTCCCAGTAGTTGGATCTTGGCTGTAGTCAAAGGTCAAGGCAAGATCTAAGGGTTCAGACATCATCTTCTCCAAATCTCAGGCAGGCCAGGTGGAGATCAGGGATGGTGGTTCATGTTGGCCGGAGAAGACTCCAGTCGTCTTCTCCGGCGAGAGTCCAGGTTAAGGCAACCAAAAATAACAAACTATACACCAATTCCACTCAGTTTTTCATGTACATTCCAAATCTCCACTCAAAATCATCCAATTCTTAACAAGTAAGCAAACACGAATCAAAGTTCAAAAATGGCATCATCCACAACTCTCACTAAACTTGAAATTAATGGTATAGATCTCTTCATCTTGTTGCGTACATCAACCTGATCTAAACAACTAGCATTGAAACCTTATGAATCAAGAGATTCAAGTCCAAACAGTTATGGCATGTCATCTTCAATCATCATCAATTGAGTCCAAATCAAGCCTAAAAAAATCTATGTCATGTCTAGATCCTAACCACAAGTTCAATTCTATCTAACTCATGCTAGATCATGCTGAATTTTGAGAAATACAAACCTGGTATAGATCTTGAAACAGAGGTACTTAGAGCTCGTGACTTGCTTCCAAATGCTCCAGATAGCTTCAATGATCCACAAGGAAGAGATTGCACACTTCAATTTGGCTTGAATTGGCTCACAACTTAGAATCCGATTTGAACTTGCAGTTGAGAAAATTCACTTGCTCTTGCTTGCTCTGGCGCGAAATGATGCTCAACCTTGATCTGAACTTGATCTAATGAATATATAGAAGAGTTTCATGGGCTTTTGCAATGTGTTTGAAGCCCAAATCCGTGTATCCAATTTTCTGATTTTTTGCTTGCAAGTTCATACACCAGTCGTGCTTTGCAAGCTTTGCAGTGGTTCTAGAAGGTTCTCACACCTTGCACATGTCATTTAGAATGAGTTTGCATGGAGAAATTGGCCTGAATTGCCTTGTGCATTGATTTTGCATATGTAACATACAAGTGAAGTAACCATGTGCTATCTCTCAAAACTTGACCTAAACTCAAAATTCTGTTAAAACCAAAGTGTTTGAAATGTAATTTCCAATCATAAAATGCACCCATTTGCTTGGTTTGAGGCATCTAGCACAAAAATGCATTTTTCCCTCCTTTCCATATTTGAAATTTCTTCATTTTCAAGCCATTTCAAGTGACTTTTTGATATGAGCCAAACCAAACTCTCATGACCACTTGGTTGCACTCAAAACATCATTTTAAGCAAGTTCCATGTTGAACAAATTTCCATTTGAAGCTTGCAAGTTGGAGATTTTGGCCCATGCTTGAAAATGACCTATAATCTCACTTTCCCAAAATACCCCTGACTTGTAAACCTCATAACTTGAGTTCTACAATTCAGATGGAAAACTTCTAGTACAATTTAGAAATCTAAGATCATGAGGAACAACTTTCATGTTGACCAAAAGTTCAGGTGAAACCTCCTTCTAAGTCAAAAATAGCCTTGAAGTCAGATGATTTTCACAGACAAATTTCAGTGGCCTCTGAGGACTTGTAACTTGTCTGGGCCATAACTTAAGTTCTATAAATCCAATAGAGGACTTCTAGTACTCAAATTAAAGGTATTGAGATGCTATACAAGTTTCATGTTGGAAAAAAATCCATTTGAAACGTGTATCTTGACTTATGTGGCCTTGAAGTTAGGCACTAAACAGGGTAATTTGCACTGAAACCCTAATTTAGCAACTTCCCACATTCTTGATTCTTCTTGATTTGATATTGGCACAACACCACAAATGTCTTATCACATCATTACATGAACTCCATGACCTCAAAGTAGGCTTGAATGCTCTTCAATTGCATAATTGATCTAGGGTTGATCCAGATGAAACCCTAATTGTCTGCACTTCAACTGTGGCTCTTGCATTTTAATCAATGACTTGATTGAGCTCCAACATGGCCCTCTAGGAACTCCATGAGATCTATACACATCTTCTATTCACAATCCATGCTTCACATCTCACTGATGGTCTTCAATTGATCCTCAAGTTAGGAGAAGATTCACACTCAAACATCTAAACCCTTAGGCACTCAAACCACCTTCTGATGACTTTGATAACTCTCAATCTTGAATGAGACCTCTTGCTAGGCTTCTCTTGATAATAATCACACTTGATCCCCTGTTGGATGAATGATATGCCATGATATGCAAATGATAGAACTATGCAAATGATAATGCAATGAAACATAAACCAGGTAAAAGATGTTGAGCAAATTTTGGGGTGCAACACTTGGTTATTCTCTTTATAGTAGAGCATTTAGAATTTTTAATAAAAGAACTCTTACTATTGAAGAATCCATTCATGTTTCGTTTGATGAGACTAACCCCTCGAAAGAGGATAATATTATTTTGGATGATGATGATGATATAGTAGGTTCTTCACAACAACAAGAAGAGACTTCAAAGAATCAAGGAATATCACAAGAAGATGTCACTCAAGTCATTGAAGAACATCAAGATCTTCCGAAGGAATGGAGAATGCATAGAGATCACCCGATAGATAAAGTTATTGATGATATTAGTCAAGGCGTTGCAACTCGACTAAACCTTAAGGATGCTTGTCTCAACATGGCGTTTGTGTCTCAAATTGAACCAACCAAGATTGATGAAGCCTTAGGCGACGACCAATGGATTGTAGCGATGCAACAAGAACTCAATCAATTCGAAAGGAATCAAGTTTGGAGTCTTGTACCAAGACCAGACCATAAGCACATCATAGGAACAAGATGGGTGTTCAAGAACAAACTTGACGAGAATGGGATCATAGTTCGTAACAAAGCAAGATTGGTCGCACAAGGCTACAACCAGGAGGAAGGAATTGATTTTGATGAAACGTTCGCTCCGGTAGCAAGGTTAGAAGCAATTAGATTATTACTTGCTTACGCTTGTTCTATGAATTTTCAGTTGTTCCAGATGGATGTCAAAAGCGCTTTCCTGAATGGCTACATCAATGAAGAAGTCTACGTCAAACAACCTCCGGGTTTTGAAGACTTCAAGAATCCCTCGCATGTTTACAAACTGAAAAAGGCACTCTACGGACTAAAACAAGCACCAAGAGCATGGTATGACCGCCTTAGCAATTTCTTATGTGAGAAGGGATTTACAAAAGGAAAGGTTGACAAGACATTGTTCATAAAGAATATCAAAGGAAACACCTTATTGGTTCAAGTCTATGTCGACGACATCATCTTCAGATCAACAAACAAAGAGCTTTGCGAAGAATTTTCACTTATGATGCAAGGAGAATTCGAGATGTCCATGATGGGAAAATTGAATTATTTTCTTGGACTACAAATCAAGCAAACAAAGGATGGCATCTTCCTCAACCAATCCAAGTATTGCAAGGAATTGTTGAAGAAATTCGATATGGATAGTTGCAAGGTGATGTCCACTCCTATGGGATCCGGAACGTACGTTGATCAAGATGAATCCGGTACTCCAATTGATATAACAAAATATCGAGGTATGATCGGTTCATTACTATATTTGATGGCAAGTCGTCCTGACATTATGTTTAGCGTTTGTTTGTGTGCACGCTTTCAAGCAAATCCGAAGGAATCGCATCTCACAGCCGTAAATAGAATCATAAAGTATCTCAAAGGGACAATGAATGTCGGATTATGGTATCCTAAAGGTAGTACTTGTTCTTTAGTTGGTTACTCTGACGCTGACTATGCAGGATGTAAGACCGATAGAAAAAGTACAAGTGGTACGTGTCACATTCTCGAGAATGCACTAGTTTCATGGGCCTGCAAGAAGCAAGCATGTGTGGCTCTCAGTACAGCCGAAGCGGAATATATTGCAGCAGGAAGTTGCTGTGCTCAAATTTTATGGCTCAAGCAACAACTCCTCGATTACGGTATAGATCTCGGTTGCATTCCTCTTCGACGTGATAACACAAGTGCCATCAACATCACGAAGAATCTGGTCATGCATTCAAGGTCAAAGCATATAGATATCCGGCATCACTTCCTTCGAGATCACGTATTGAATGGAGATGTAAATGTTACTTTCGTCGACATGCACAATCAACTTGCCGCATCTTTACCAAACCATTGGCGAAAGAACCATTCTACAAAATTCGGCGAGAACTTGGGATTCTTGATGAAGGTGACATCTGACCTTTTGATATTTTATGTATGCATGATATTATGTATATTTTCAATATGTTTTCAATTATGTTTGCATTCTGTTTTTCACAATTTTTCCAAAATTCTCATGTGTTAACCGATTAACCTATATGTTAACCGATTAACACTGTTAAATTTTCAATTCTGACTCATTTTTTTAATGTGTTAACCGATTAACCTATATGGTTAACCGATTAACACTGTTCAAATTTCTAAAACTTAGAAACGAAAATTAATTAGAATTTTTGAAACATTGTATGTGTTAAATGCATTTTTATGTGGTCAATATTCTCTTAAGTGTCCAAATTCATATCCTTGGAACTCTTCCTCCTCTCTGACTCATTATTGGATATTGGCCTTCAAACCCTAAAACGTTAAAACCCCACTATCATCTCTCTCATATATATTGCCACACCTTTACTACTCTCTCCTCACAACTTCAAACCCTAAATTCAGCAAACCCTAATTTCTCAACACCTCTCAAACTTTCATCCATGGCATCCTCACACAAGGGCAAGGGAAAAATTCCTGAATATGCTTTTGCCTCTGAAGACGACAACATTCCCATGGAGACTACCAAGAAGAGGCGAATGGACTTCAAGGTTCGTATCCGACAACTTCTGCCGGTAAAGTATGTGAATCTTAAAGCATTTCCAGCATCTTCATTTGATTTCCCTGCACTGCTTGAGTATCAGCACATAGATAAGTTTGTTTCAGATTCTGGTATCATTTATCCAGACTTGGTTAAAGCTTTTATCAATAAATTGGTTGTATATCTGGATATTGATGAAAATCATATGATCAGTTCTGCGGTTAGAGAACATGAGTTTACTGAGAAACTGTCCACCATTGCTAGACACCTCAAAATACCTTCAAGAGGCTGTTTCTTAAGGAAGGGTGTCAACCATGTTGATGGATTATGGGCAAACTATGACAAAATGGAGTATTATTATCAAATCTGCCGGTTCCCCAAAGAGATGGTCATAGCAAACTCTCGGACCGCCCGCATGCTGTGTTATGCGAAAAACCTGACGGTTTCGATAGAATGCTGCACTATGTGATTTTTTATGCTCTGATACCCAAGGATTCAAATCATTCACAAATTAATGACTTGGAGATGCAACTTATGTATGCAATCAAGAACAGAATTAGGGTGAACTGGATTTTGACTATCATGTACCATCTTCAGCAACAACTTCACTGCATAACAAGGCTGTCGTATGCACGGTTGATTTCAAGGATTCTGGAGTTGACAGAATTGGACCTCAACAGAGAACCGTCCACCAAGATGAAACCTACCACAAATGAAATCAACGAGATCACCATTGTTAAGAATACGGGTATCATCAAGGAAGCTAACGGAACATACCGATATGCAGATGACGGTCCTGCCAATCAAGCCTATCCTATTCCCGAAGGAGGACTAACCAGTGAATTTCTCTATACTACCATTATGAACCAGCATAGGGAATCCATGAATATGCACCACGAAACCTCCAGAGCCATTGCCTCTCTCCGCAACCTCGTCCTTAATCCTCAACATTCAATCACCAGGGTCGTGGAAGACGAGATTGAAGAAGCGGATGATAGTGAAGAAGAGGGAGAAAACGATGAGGATATGGATGATGAGGACATTTAGAGAATATGCTGCTGTTGCTGTCTTTTATTGCTTTCTAGTCATTAAAGTTTTAAGTTTATGTTCTTAACTTTGTTTCATTTGCGTTGTACTCATACTCTATTTTGGTTGCACTCTGCTGTATGTTTAATTTTATTTTCAGTATGTTTTGTTTACCTACTTGATTATTCTCTTGATTGCTTTCATAATTGTCGATATTTTCTAGTTTTGTTTGAAAGCCCCTTTCCTTTTTGCTAATGACAAAGGGGGAGAAGAGCTTTTGGCTTTCTAATGTCTATGTGTGCAAAATTTTTGCCTCTGTGTTAAGCCTCTGTTTTAGATAGGGGGAGTTCATGGACATAGGGGGAGAAACAAGACCAGGACCAAACATCGTCAAAGACTTGCACAAGACTCAATTGGTTGTCATCATCAAAAAGGGGGAGATTGTAGAAGCATGCTTCATCTCAAGGTTTTGATGACATCAACAACAAGACTCAAGCTCATTTCATCTGTGCAAAAAGTCAAAAGCTTTCAAAAGACCAAGATCAAAGTATTATGAAAGTGATCAACATTCAAGCTTCATGTACATTTGCTCGATCATCTTTCAAGACTTGGACACAAGCTATGGTATATCAAAATTCTCTAATTTAATTGATATACAAGTGTTCAAATAATTTATCATTTGATCATAATGCATGAACATGTTTTTTGAAACAATTAGAATTGGTATAACATTGTTTTATTAAGTATTTTTCTGAAAAATAACAGTGTTAACCGATTAACCATATGGGTTAACCGGTTAACCATTTCAAAACTTAAATTTTCTGGCCTAACGTTCTAGTGTTAACCGATTAACCATATAGGTTAACCGATTAACACTGAGCTTTTTCTGAAAAATTGCTTTGTTTTAAATTCAAATGTTGTGTAATTGTTATACCATTTCATCTTTTGAATTACACATAATTATACCTTTTTGAATGAGTATTTTTACCAATATAAATTCTGAAAATTTCTTTTTGAAAAACAACCTCCAACAATTTTCAAAAATAATCATTGAATCATATTCACTATTTTTCAAATAATTTCAAATACATTCAAAAAGTGTTCATACTTGCATAACCTTTCACATCCATTTGTTTGAACACTTGTATTGAGATTAAGTTGTGAATTCTGATTAAAGGAGAAGATCAATCTTTGTATTGATATCATTATTATTACTCTCATCAAATCATTAGAATTACTTGTATTTGACTTGTGATCCAGGATTGTTGGACACAAGGGTGAGTGTTGCAAGAGGATTGTTCTTGCATCCTAAGTTGTTGAAATTGTTTGTTAGTAGGCCTCACCGGTTGATGGTGTGATAGGTTGTACTTTCTTAAACAATAGTAAAAACTCTCTTTCGTGTTGAAAGGGGAGTGGAGTACTCTCGGATTGTGAGGGGATCCACTATAAATCTTGGTGTCCACTTTCTTTATGCTTTCTACTGCATCCATCACCAAGAACATAACCAAAGAAAAATTAAAGAACACCAAAAATCTAAAAAAGTTTCTATAAGCCTAATTCACCCCCCCCCCTCTTAGGCATACTCTGAACTTACAATTGGGAGTTCCCAAGTCTCTGAAGCCTCTTGCACAACCATTCCTACTTGGGTACGATCCATATGTGCAGTGTGAGTATCATACTAGATCGATAAGACACTCAACTAAAGAATGTAACACTTTTAAAGCCAAAGTGCAACAGTTGATCGACAACAAGTACATAGCCTTTCAAGAAGGAAACATGTTGGCGAACGTCAACCTCTCACCCAAATAAGTGTGAAGACCTCAAGGGGAATCTTCTAAAGACAGTGGATCAGACATGAAGTCATCCTAAACACTGGCAGTCATGGGGTATTATTATCATTTGCATCTGTTAAATGCTACTTGTTTTTTAAACATTGTTGTTTTTTAATATTAATATTAATTAAGTGATCATGCATTTTAGGAATCAATCCATTTGTATTCACTCTTGTTGTTTTTCCTTCATTTAAACAAAAAGAGAACTACCAATACTTCTCCCACTCACTTTCTTTATCAAGCTTATATTTAAGCAAAGATTGGAGGGAGGATGATGAAAACAAGATACCTGAAATTTTTGTGGTATGATTTCGATTATAACTTTGCCGATGATGTGAGGCATTGTTTCAAACCTCCAAACACTGAAGAGATAATAATTTAATCCCTTGTCAACCACTTTAGGCCTAGAAGTTGTTGTTTCTTTCGGAATTAAATAACCCTTGACCTTAACCAGGGGCAGGATACTTGTTCAATTAATTTGACTTTGCATTCAATTCACAAGAGGAACATCCCACCTAAGGATCAACCATATACTTTTCACACATCTTAAAGTGTCAAAGAAGTCATGAAAAAGCCAAGAGAAATTATTTTGGTTGCTCCTCATCCACCAATGATATGGTAGTCACAATATTTCAAAACAAAAAGGCCAGCTAAGTCAAATACCTCAAAATGACTTAGGCAAAAACCAAGGCATCCCAGTGGACCGAAAGCTTCAAAGAAGTGGTCCAGGAAAAATTAGGGATAAAAAATTAGTCAAAAGAGGTCATTTAAATCCTCAACAAAAACAAAATAAAGTGACTTCCATTTCAAGAAAATGTCATCTTGAATCCTCATCTTTACCATCACATATTCGAACCATTTTGGAAGTGGAATGTGTTGGTTAAATTAATTGAACGTAGGACTGGATTTCATCAAGAAAAAGGGAGGTTTAAAATTAAACTTTGTGCCTCATATCCTTTTGTTCAAAAAATTGTGAATAGGGTCACGTTACAACCCGTAAAAGACCTAATTGAGGCAATGTTTATTCTGAAAGTATAATTTGTTAATCATCTGTGTTGATCAAACCACCTTGCACACTTTGAATGGATAAATTGACATTATGTTCTAATCATTGACTCGTTCATTGTATTTTACAAAATGATCTCAATAAATTTTGATTTCAAAATTTGCATAAGCAATGCATTAAAGTTACTATTTTTTAATGAACTATTTTAACAGCAAGTCAGCATTTAGCATCAAAGGACTCCCAACAATGCACAATCAATTTTTTTAATTAACATTATTTTTCATCTCCCATTTATGTATTTAAACCCACAGATCATAATTTCACATCACCTAACCAATGTATCAACAATAGTCACTCTACTACAGGTATACAAGATATTGTTCTACATATATGAGTAGTAATTTCAACATATATATATATATATATATATATATATATATATATATATATATATATATATATATATATATATATATATATATATATATATATATATATATATATATATATATATATATATATATATATATATATATATATATATATATATATATATATATATATATATATATATATATATATATATATATATATATATATATATATATATATATATATATATATATATATATATATATATATATATATATATATATATATATATATATATATATATATATATATATATATATATATGTTAATTATTATTTTTGTATCAGGCGATATGGATGTTGATGAAGCTTTTTAGGATGCAGTAATATCAGATGTTAATATGGAAGCCATAAATGATGGTGCATCATGTCGTCCTCAAGATATGTTCATAAACATTTTTCTGCCAAATAATGTAGCTTATACTCAAGTGACATAAACCTGAAAATTATGCACCGTATATTCTAAAGATAAAAAAGGGTGCACCATTGATGTTGTTGCGAAATCTAGATCCTAGATATGGACTGTGTAATGGGACGTGGTTATTATGTCGTGGGTTATATATGAATATGTTGGATGTGGAGATCTTGATAGGAAACAACGCAGAAAGACGAGCTTTCTTGCCCAGAATTAAAATAAAAACATCGGCCAGTGATGGGTTGCCTTTGTCCTTAGTAGAAAGCAGTTTCCTGTGCGACTAAGTTTTGCAATTACAATAAATAAGTCACAAGGAAAAACCATCCCAAATGTTGGTATATATCTTCCACGACATGTTTTCAGTCATGGACAGTTATATGTGGCTTTATCCAGAGGTGTTTCACAGATTACAACAAAAGTTTTATCCAAGGAAGGAAAATTGGAAGGAGAAGATGGTGACTACACAAAAAATGTAGTCTTTAAATAAATTCTTTTATCGCACTCGCAGGTATCATTACGTACATTAAATAAATAATCTCACACATCGATTCCCATTTGTACACGAAATACCAATATTATATTGTATTCTTTATATGATAAAACTAAGTATAACTAAGTATAAAATTTTGTGGCTTTGATATACAGCCAAACTAGAACACAATGAAGTCTTCCAATTATGTAAGGAGCTGAGACGGAAGAATGTTGAAACTTGCTTCGACATAAAGGTAAGCTATACTTAATCCTTTATTTTATGCTTTTAATTATAATCAATCAATTGGATCATACTTATTCTCATTATTCTTATACGGAATAAATTTTAGATGGGGGACTATAAAGATAAATGGAACGCATGGAAGGATGAACAAACAATTTCATCTATCGGCAAGCTATACAATAAGGTGCATTTACCTTTTTCGCAACATGTATAAAAAAAATATGTTTGTTGCATTTTTACCACTCTTTGACTAACACTTTTATCATCCTTATTAAAATAGGTCAAGTGTCTAAAAGTTTACTCTGTCGGTTGGGGCTTCACAGTGATAACAAATAAAACACAACTTTGGAAAATGGTGAAAAAAGAAATAATATCTCAAAGGATGGACAAGTTTTAATTTTATTCATTTAATCATGTTTATCCATAGAATATTTTTGAATGCATGAGTTTTACTTTTACTATTGTTTTATGTAAATAAAAAACCATGTATATTCACTAAATCCATTGTTTTCCTTTTTTTTTTACCAGAAATCCGCGTAATTCAAAAATAAGTCACGGTTGTTGTTTTACCATATCTGAACTAAAAAAAAATATTCCCATCTTCAGGTATACATTTATTTATGGTTCAATACACCAGATTATAATCAAACAAATCACATGTTTTGAATGTATTTCTTTGTTGATATGACATTTCACGATGTATTTGTAGTTTTTCTAAAGCTCAAGAGCGCATAGATAAAGGGATGTAGAAGAATTGATTCGAATCTTTACAAGGTGGAAAAATAATATATTACACTAATTACTATTACTTTCACTATATTTTTCCCTAGAGCAATTCTAATGTGAGAGTCTTACATTTTTTCTTTACTACGGAAAATAACTGCAGAGAGAGAAAAAAATTCTCAAGATCAAGATTTTTTGTTCGGTCTTCGTATTAAAGAACGTTATTGATTATACAGTATAGATAGTAATTTGTGTTCTTCAATTATTTTATATCATTTAGAATAACTTTGTTTGTTATTAGCATGTTTAGACAACATATTTTTTAATCTAAATTTTATTTAATTCGGTATGTTTAAACTAATAGTACCATTAATGTATAGTTAATTCACTGAATTTTTTTTAGTGTGTGTATATATATATATATATATATATATATATATATATATATATATATATATATATATATATATATATATATATATATATATATATATATATATATATATATATATATATATATATATATATATATATATATATATATATATATATATATATATATATATATATATATATATATATATATATATATATATATATATATATATATATATATATATATATATATATATATATATATATATATATATATATATATATATATATATATATATATATATATATATATATATATATATATATATATTTCATCTTGATTTTAAGACTGATTGAGAATATCTAAAAATAAATACATTTAATTAATCTTAAGTATGATAAAAACTTCATACAAAATATACACACGTTTATTTTTCTATGCTGTGCGCATTAAAAAAGCGTGCCTGTCTGAACGCTAGTAAGAATATAAAATAAATTGGGTGCCACACGACCCAACTCAATTAACAAATTTACGGATTTACCCATACAAACCTAATAATGTTGTGAATTACCTTTACCAAACTAGTATACTCTATGTGTTTAGATTTTGATTTTGGACAAACCTAACCCAAACCGACTGCTCTAATCTTTTGTTACTATATTCTTTGTTTTTACTTAAACATTCATTAATTTTTATTCTTTTTATATTATGGTATTGATATTTTAAAATTTTAAAGTTGAATATAAGTTGTTTGATTGGTCTTATGGCCTCTAATTTTCAAGGGAAAGAGGTTCTGATAATCTCAAATTTACTTAGAGGTAAGTAAAATCTATTGAAGTTTGATTTCTAATTAAAAAAAAATATTGAATATTATTTAAATTAAATATCAAACTTGAATTTTCTTTATCCAGCACTTAATTTTAAAAAATAATAAAAACACAATTAATGTATTATTAACTTGTAATATTAAAAAATTAATGTAAAATATTAGATAAATCATATATAATTGCTTTTATTTTATTCTCATGTTATACATATGAATCTTTCATGCACTTTGGTCAAATTATATGCATGACACCACTTGTACATCTTATGAAAATAATTCACTATGTCATTTCTTTATGTGTTAAATATGTATATTATGAGTTTTGATATATTATATATCAAATACTTATATATTTTTAATTTTTTTTTGAAACATTTGTTAATTTTTGGCCAAATTATAAATTTCAATAGTTATTACTTTTAATTTAGATAAATAAGATCATCAATCTTATTATTTTTTGTTGTCTCATTTCTCTTCATTTATTCTTTTGTAATTTTTTATTTCTTCCTTTTGAAGACATATGTATAAATTTAAATGATATCCTCTAATTATTTATCTTTTTATATTTGATCAAATTATCTATTGATTAAATTTTAATTTTAAAAATGAATAAATAAAATATCCCATATAAAAAGATATTTTAATTTTAATTTTAATTTAAAAAATGTATAAATAAAATTTTAATTTTAAAAATCAATAAATAAAATGTTCCTTAGATGACTTAGTTATTTATCTATTCTATTAAAATAGTTTTTTTTCTAAGCATCTTACCCTTAGAAAAAAAACTATTTAAATATGAAGCTCTAAAGAGATATCTAATAGAAATAAAAATGTTACTCTAATAGCTAAGTCAAATAAATTTACGATATTAAAATTTTAGTGGCCAAAATAAAAGAAATGATGAAATAAATGTGGCATATCATGATTCAATTTAATATTTTAAGTGACAAACAAATATGATAAGTTATTTTTAAAATTTAATCATCTCTTTCTATTTATAATTCTAATCTTAAATATGAAAAGTCGAGTTAGAAAACAATAAAATATGATAATAAAATAAATTGCAAGATTTTGTTTTAAAAAATAATTTAATTAAATATACTTTTAGTTCTTACAAAATTAAAATTTCTAATTTTAATCCATGATAAAATTTGAATAAGTATTTTTATAATTAATCTATGCAGTCAGATGTAGATAGAAATGTTAATGTGATATGGCTGTCAAATGTCAATTGACTCAATTTTTTTAAATTTTAATTTAATTTTATATTAAAATAAGTACCTTAAAATATTCATATATTATCAATTAAATTATTTTTAAGACTAATTTAGTAATTTATAAAGTTCTTTCTATTATATGAAATTCTTATTGATATTTTTAAAATTGATAAATTTTGAATTGTCAAATTTTGTTTCTTAATTCTTATTTTCTTCTCAAAATCTAAAACTGACTTTTGCTATGACAACTTAATAAGCAAATAGATTTATTATCTTCTATTTATTAATTTTATTTCACTCAAATATAAAAAATCTCAACTCCATCTCCATCTTTTCAATTATCATGAAATAAAATCTCAAACATAAACCACCAATGATATTTAGAATTCAAAGTCCTATGATTTAAAAAGGGTGAAACTTAAAAATTCAAGCATAAAAAAAGTCTCTTAAGGTAAAACCACTCATAAAAAACAACTTGAAATTATCACAAATACAACTAAACCTTCATATTTATACAACAAATCATCCATCTTTTCAAACTCAAAATCAAATATTGATTAATAGTGTAGAATTTATAAAATAACCAAAGATTTTAAAATAATTAAAACTATTCAACAACACTGAATCACATGACTAATTGACTATCACAATTTAGAAAAGGAACAATAGAATTAAAAATTGTCTTATTCCTTCGCAACACAAGACATACAAGTGGGAGTAGTAATGGAGAAAGTTATGTCTATATTTCATATTTTGTACAAAATTGGTGTATAAATTCGAAGAACTAACTTTTTTTAAAGTTAATTTAGACATGTTTCATCTCGAATCAATAAAATAAAATTCATTCAGGCTAAATGAAGGTGAATTGTTTTACTATATTCTTTCTTAAAAATTATGTTTGATATATGAGATGGAGTTGAACTTTACTTATGTTTAAATAAAAATGTTTTACATATATTGATTTCCGCCACAAAGGTGTGCAATTTTTTTTATACTTTCGCACAATTAATAATCATACATAATTCTTTCTAAAAACACTTATCATTACTATTACTTTTAAAACAACAAAATATACTTGATTACTAAAATAACCATAAAAGTATAATAGGAAAGATATATTCTTAATTGTTCGGGAAAGATAAAATTAAAATTTCAAAATATTAGAATACATACAAAATTGCATGTCCTCCATTTATTTATTTATTGTAATTTATTCAGCAAGTGTATGGTGACATTGTCTGTAAAAAAATGTTTGTGTATCTATAACTATATATAAAGGGGATACAACTTTTTCGTGTGACCTATTTTTGTTCCACAATTACCCTTCATTAATGCTTAATTTCATAAATTTATTCCATATTTACCCTTTACCTTAATGCTTAATTTCTCACATGATTTTATTTAATAATAATACTAAATAATAATTGTAAAAAATAACTTCCTACTATTTCCAATAGTCCTTCCTATTATTAACGTTCATACTAACTCCTCTATGCAAAGTGAGTCTCTCTCCAAGCCATTTACAAACTGTTTCTCTCAATTTGTCAAGCTATTTGCAAATTAATCATATCCCTCTCTCCCTTTCTTTGTCAAACCGTGCATACCTCTATTAGTGTAGATCAAGGCTCTCAACAAACTCATTCTGATATTATTTTTGTCAGGTATTTTTTTTTTATAAATATAATTGAATGAATTTATTAAACACTGATCACATCTCGTCTTATTTAAATTTCTATTGGTTTACATTCTTTTATGGACATCATTTCTGAATATTGATGGAAACTAGCATTTACACTTGCGTGCGTTTTTTGTTTTGTTTTTAATTGATACATGGAAGTTTTTTTTGTACTTGATAATTACTATAACTATGAAATAGTTGCTAAGAAATTGTCGTATAGATTGGAATATTGCATAATTTTTGACGTGCACTTCCAGTATAAATTGGAAATTATATGATACAGTGATGTTTTGTAGAGTATACTAAAAAATTGTTTGGAAGTTTTCAATGGATATTTGATATATTTGGTGTAATTAGTGGCGAAATATGACACTACACATAATTATTAATTCATTACATTGGAAGTCTATTAAAGTATAAAATTCATAAACTGCTATCGCTACTGCGAAATTCGGCGCCGGTTAGACAGAAGAGTCGCCACCGTGCGTTATTTATCCCAACAGAGGGAAAGGAAACGCTCAGAGTAAACCTAACGCAAAACAGGAAAGGAATGGTCGGCGCAACCAAATCCTGGATTCGGGAGTCGGTTACGCAAGGGGAAGGTATTAGCACCCCTCACGTCCGTCGTACTCGACGGGATCCACGCTTGTTTTCTAGTACGGATTACTATTCTATCTACTCTAAGGGTCTGGGGTTAAAAGAAAAGAAAATGACTCGGCAAAGTATCACACTTTATGCCTACGTATTCCTGTATGGAACGAGAAACCAGAGTCAACGTAGTTCGCCTACCTACGGGAAAGGAGAGGAAGGTTGCTCGCTAGGATATGGCATCCTATGCCTACGTACTTTCATACAGCATGAAAGATCAGAGCAAATGTAGTTCGGGCTACGGAAGACACAGATTTGTCTGACTGTTTTTTATCTTTCTGAAAAGTTTTTCTTCTGATTAAAAGTCCAAGCGGACAAAAATGACACTTTGATGTTTGTTTTCAGTCTTTTACGCAAGAACTGTTTTTTATGATGTTTGCAATCTCTGACGCACTAGAGACTATGATTTGAGAGTGACTACGTCGTATGTCACCCTAGTGGTAACATACTAAGCAATCAGATTACTGAAGAGTGGCCCTCCAGTAACCATCTCTCAAATAGCTTAAGGCTCGTAGCGTACGACATTGATTATCCTTATTACTGTGTTTTGAATTGTTTAAGATGAGAAGAGAAAGAAACTCTAAAAACCTAGGGTTTGAAATTGGAATCAAAACTACCCTAATGTTGTCATGCATGGTTTAATACCTAATGTCTGTCATATTTCTCTCTTGCACAGACAAAAACAGATATCCTAGGGGATAAACGGAAAAGAAACGGCAGATACACAGTAAATAGTAAAATGCATGAGATGCAGCAATACAAGCGAGGCAAGGGAGTCCCACTCAACCTCGAACCTGGGAAAACAATAGGCAAAATGAAACAGCTTCACTTCAAACCTAAGGGGCAAGCTGAACAAGCCAACAAACAATACAGAAAAGGAATAAAACCCACACCATCCCTGACAGCAACACCAGCTCCTACAGTAAGCAGCTCAAACAACAACAGCTCTGACAACTACAGCTCTGACAGCTATAAATGATTAACAGCAAAGGGTTGACAGTAACGACTTCTCTCAGCAAGACCCCATTTTCAATCTTCAATGATCTTCAAGCTTTAGATAAGCTCCTATCTCCCAAGAATCTCCAAGCTCTGGCAAGCACTGAACCTTAAACAGTAGACAGCTTCAATCAGCAGCAAAACCCTAGTCTTTAACAGATACCCAGCTTTGATAGACACAAGCTTCATCTTCACCACTCTTCAATACACTTCATTCTCCAATAGGTTCCCTTCTCCAATGCCACCACTCCAGAAAGAAAATCAACTAATGATAGATGGAGTTGAGATGTTAAGATGCTCAGTGACAACCCAGGGAAATCACCAAGATCTTATCATAGCAGATGAAAGGTATCCGCAAGGTTCTACCCCAACCAAAGCATGCTCTACATCCCTCCTAAGGAGAGATGGAACTTCTTTGGGGGACCTTGTGTCATAGGATGAAATAGAGGCACAAGGAGCTCTCTATGTTTGAAAGAAGAAATCAGTCTAATCTAAAGCTCTCCCTATATCTCCTATCTCCTAAGTCTTCAAAAGCAATCTTCAAGAATGAGGATCTTCAAGCTCCAAGCTTCATCCTTTGTCTCCAACCATTTCCAATATCTTCATAAGCTCCAACAAGCCAAGCCCAATTAGAATAGTCCAACCCAAGCAAACAAGCCAAATGCCCAAGGGGGAAACACACAAACATCACCCAATTTGCAAAAATCAGATAAAATAGTAATACTCATCATAAAATCCTAGATTAATTTCTAAGGGGAACTAACTATATACCCTACACCCTACATAAACCCCAAGGCCTAAATCAATCTTAAAACCCCAAAACTATGCCCTAAACTACACCTAAGTGTTGTAAAACCCTAATCCTAGCACCCTAAAGTTCATTACTCAAAACTAACCTAAATTTCATCATAAAAATATTAGAAAAATCTCTAAGGGAGTATGTATCTCTAATCTAATCAATCCAACAAGAATAAACTCAAAAACATTCACCAATCTCTCATACTAAATTCAGAAAAATAAGGTATCAAACAAATGCAAAATAAAATCAATAAAAATGTAAAATATACCAAAAAATGAAAAATGCATGAATTAATGTTTTTATTGTTTTATT
Organism: Lathyrus sativus; assembly: GCA_963859935.3. Lineage (NCBI taxonomy): Eukaryota > Viridiplantae > Streptophyta > Magnoliopsida > Fabales > Fabaceae > Lathyrus > Lathyrus sativus. The sequence goes on along the minus strand of OZ012738.1, from coordinate 411,965,288 downwards.
AAATTCTAGAAATCCTAAGGAAAACAAGGAAAAAATCCTCACCCTAAAATGATCCTTTTTCAATTTATTATGAATTTTCTAATTAACCTAAAATAATGGGAAAATAAAAGGAAAATAAAAGAAAAATGAAAAAACAGGCGTGACAAATAGCAATTGGAATTAGTTCAAAACATTAGTTGGGCTCATAGGGGGTGTCCATAGCCAGGCGCACGCTAGGCCCAATTCATTTCAGAAAATAAAATGAGAAAACAAAGAAAAAATGGAAAAAAAAACTGGTGGGAATAGCAATGATTTTACGTGTGTTTCTCAATGGGCCTCCAAGCTGGGGTGTGGTTAGTAACGAGTGACTTAAGCCCATCCAAGAAGGTTTAGTGAAATGGTGCGTTTGGTTTGGACTCAGAAACCTTCACAAATTTCCATCAATCCTGGCCGTTGGATATTCATTTCAGTCAAAGTCTTACCTAAATCTAATGGTGATCCTATCGTCTTCTTCATTTGAAAGCTTGGAGGGAAAAACACCATGGATGAACAGAGCTCCACCATCATCTTCTTCAAACCTCAGCTCCACTAATCCTCACCAAACTTCAACCCTAATAACATCATCTGGTTCGCTTTTCCACAAGGAATTCACTCATGCTATCCATTGACATTGAATCCTCTTCTTCCTCAAAACACGAAGAAATATTCAGAAAGTGCTCAAACATGAATTCTCACCAAACTCAAAATTGAGATGCCTAACATCAACTACACCTCACACTGAGTAAAATCCACCATCAAACTAGGTTTAAACCTCCAAGAACTGCAAGATACGATCATCACAAGAAATCTGGTCCAACCTAATTTTGTCTCTAAATCGTGCCAATTGTTACCAGAATCCACCTAGCCATGTTCTACAATGAATATGACCATCTAAAACCTAAGGAAACTTCATGAATCGAGCCATAGAAAGAAGTTTACATACCTGTAAATCTTGGATGAACAGAGTGGTAAAACCTCCAAATCAAGCTCCAAGATCTTCTAGACACGTTCTATGATCAACTACCAAGCTTCTGTATGCAACAAATTGGATTGAAACCTCTTGAATCCTTGAATCCGATTCTGACTTGCAAGAGATGAATCCAAAATGCTATCTCACGATTTTTCCACAATCTTGCCTTGAATTGTATCTGGAATCACTCACCAACACCAAAGGAAGCTATTGAACACAAAAGAATGGATTGAAGTGGATCAAATTGTTGTAACCGATTCTGTTTTGCAAGATGAAAATTCAGAATGCAATCTCTCAATTCTCCCTCAAACTCCACCAACCAATGCCTTGGATCAATCACAAATCTTATATAGAACTTGTAGGAAGGCTCTAGAAACTTCAGGAATGATCCAATGAGAAGTTCAACATCTCTTGCATTTGAAAATGTCATGAGAAATTCACACATGGTAGCTAAGTTTTAGCTTGCTTCAATGCCTTGATTCTGATCCAAATTCTCCTTAGATGACATATTGAATGGATGGGCAAGGGTTAAGGCCTTTGTTATGCTTCAAAGAGTGGTTTTGCATATGTGACTTATAGTGTAAGTAACCATTTTACAAAGGAAGTCATTGAATTATCCCTCAACTCAAAAATGTGGCAATGTCATTGTTTTCAAAATATGTTTTCCAATCAATTTGGTATGTCATATGGCTTGGTTTGGACCCATGGCTCAAAAATCCCAATTTTCCTCTTTTGGTTCATTTAAAATTCACCCTTATTTTAGGCCATTTTTGCAATTTTATGATACAAGCCCTTCCAATCACCCATGACCTCTTACCTAGCACAAAAACAACATTCTAAACACATCTCATGTTGAACATTTTTTCATCTGAGGAGTGAAAGATGGAGATCTTGACCTATGTTGAAAAAAGACCTATAATTCAACTTTCCCAAAATACCCCTGGATTGCCAAGATCATAACTTGAGTTCTACAAATCCTCTTGAGGACTTATAGTACTCAAATTAAATCTAAGGTCAAGCCCTACAATTCTTATGTTGGCCAAGAATCCATTTGACAACTCCTTGATGGGCAAAAGTTGCTTGGAAGTCAAGTGACTTTCACAGATAAATTTCAGTGTCCTCTGATGACCCATAACTTGCAAGAACCATAACTTGAGTTATACAAATCTTATTTAAGACTTATAGTACTCAAATTAAATCTATTGAGAAGCTCTACAAGTTTCATGTTGGCCAGGAATCCATTTGAAACTTGAATTTTGACTTATCTGGCTTGGAAGTTAGGCCTAAATTAGGGGATTTTACATTGAAACCCTAATTTGGCAACTCCTCCCACTCTTGATTCTCTTTGATTTATCCTTGGCACAACACCACACATGTATCAACATATCAATTCATGAATCCCACATCCTCCAATTAAGCCTTGATGCTCTTCAATCACTCAGTTGACCTAAGGTTGACCTAGGGTTGACCCAGATGAAATCCTAGTTGACTGCACTTCAACTGTGGCTCTTGTACTTGAATCAATGACCTGTCTCATCTTCAACATAACCCTCTAGGATTTTCATAAGCTTTGTACACATTCCATACCCTCAATTCATAGCTCATACCCCCACTGATGACCTTCAATACACCACAGATTAGGAGAAAAGTCCACTGGTTGACCCTCAAACTTCTCAAAAGCTTCAAACATTTCTTGATGACTTGGATGGTCTTAAGCTTGAATAAGAACCCTTGATGTGCTTCTTTAGATAAGAATGGTACTTGATCCCTTGTTGGATGCCTTGCTATACTATGCTATGCAAATGATTAGATTATGTACATGATTTACTATGCAAATGATAATGCAATTGAAACATCAACCAGGTGAAATAGGTTGAGCAAATTTTAGGGTGCAACAGCTGCCCCTATTCAAACAGCTTGGACCCGACTGGGTGAAAAGCGAACGACCTTCAAACAATCGAGGTACGAGACAGTTGAATACCAAAAACCCGGAAATTTGCCAACCGCAGAAATAAACTGCACAAGCTGCTTGGAAAACAACATCTGCTGACTGGATCCAGTTGTTACGGCAACAAACTGATTAATTAGCGACCGTGCTGGGGATTATATTCATCAACCCGAAAAAGACTCTACCATCGCGGGGATAGAACTTTGTCCATGTTAGGATGCTATATTCTGTTACCACAGAAAAATCCCGACGACTTCGCTGGGGAAACACTTCCGTATAATCACAAGGAACTCATCTGCATATCTCTACAGTAGCCAACCCCGTTGGTCCCAACCCACAATCAACGTTGAAGAGGACACTACTGGGGAGAGTAACACGAGGAAATCACGGCGACTTCCTTGGGGAAAATACTTCTGCCCAATATCGGAACACAACTCACATACCCTATCTATCATGGGAGAATCATCTATCTGGATACCGGAAAGTTCATCCGTATGCTTCATACGGGAAAATCCATCTTCCTGATTCATAGCGGAAAACACATCTGCCTGATTCATACAGGAAAGCCTGTTTCATACGGGAAAATACATCTGCCTGATTCTTACAGGAATAATTCATCCGCCTGATTCTTACGGGAAAACATAACACATCTGCCTGGTTCATACAGGAAAGTTCTTCCGCCCGATTCTTACGGGAAAACATAACACATCTGCCTGGTTCATACAAGAAAGTTCTTCCGCCTGATTCTTACGGGATAATACAACACATCTTCCTGGTTTATACAGGAAAGTCCTTCCGCCTAATTCTTACGGGATAATACATCTGCCTGATTCTTACAGGAATAATTCATCCGCCTGATTCTTACGGGAAAAGATAACACATCTGCCAGATTCATACAAGAAAGTTCTTCCGCCTGATTCTTACGGGAAAACATAACACATCTGCCTGGTTCATACAGGAAAGTTCTTCCGTATGATTCTTATGGGAAAAGACAACACATCTGCCTGATACTTACAGGAAAGTTCTTCCGCCTGATTCTTACGAGAAAAGATAACACATCTGCCTGATACTTACAGGAAAGTTCTTCCGCCTGATTCTTACGGGAAAAGATAACACATCTGCTTGATTCATACAGGAAAGTTCTTCCGCCTGATTCTTACGGGAAAAGATAACACATATGCCTGATACATACAGGAAAGTTCTTTCGCCTGATTCTTATGGGAAAATATAACCTTGGATATAGCTTCCTAGCCTGTTCGTGGTAGTAGCTAACTCCACTGGGGATGTTATGAAAATAACTGCCCGACACCCGTGTCGACAGCAGGTGACCACTTCTGAAGTTTTGATTTATAAAACCCTGAAATGCTGTCGGGACAGCAAACCTGAAGAAAAACACTCCGCTGGTCGGATAAGAGAAACTTCAACCAGTAACTCTGTGGGGAATAATAACAAGAACTGTGTCATCATATGTCTCACGGCGAGACCTTGATCGTCTGGTAATAAACCTGAATTATAACTTCATACTCCTGCTGAGAAATACACCTGAAAGAAAAAAGGGTTAACCAACCTGATTTATGTCTCAAAATGCTTATGTTTAGAAATGGCGTAATACTTCATACAACATGGAAATGCCATGGTAATGTATGCAAATGCAAATGCAGGTTCAGGCTGCCGGGGAAGCTCTGACAAGCTTGCTTCAACACTGCTGTTGAGGGCGAATACCACCCTGTCGGGGATGAACGGGTATCGCGAAGTATTCTAGCAAAATAAATGCCGGAAATACAACCAACTCTGCCGGGGAGAGATCACGCATCGATTTCCACTGGAGGAAAGAATAACACCTATTGGGAAGATGAACTCAGCTGGGGGAGAAGCGACCCTTCTGGGATACAACTATCTGGGTACAGTTTACAAACTCGGAACTACCACTCCGCTGGGGATAATCATCCTGACAAAAGCATGACAACCTGCGGGGAGAAAGAAAACCATCCTCGGTGGGGGATAATCCTTCTGAACTTACTATCTTGGTTATGCGTCATAGAAATCCTCCCAGCTAGGGATTGAACGTGCACATCTTTGACTCTCTGGGGAGTATAACCTTTGCATGGGAAACTGATCTTGTCTTGCTGGAGATATCCCGTGGACAACTTCCATGAGGATACTCTTTTGGGGAAAATAATCCTTCCTTCGGTAAGGGATAATCATCGTCTCAATGCCTAGGGTGAGGCGCGACCTGCATGGGGATTAAGGTCAAGTCCTTCTTCCGGGGCCTCTGGCTGGGGCCACCATTTTCTGATTGTCCGCTTCAAGGGCGAGAACCCAGCAAAACACAAACGAGACAAAACAAATCTATACAACCAAATCTATTTGGGTTAGCATCCGCGACATTACTTCAGTCAATTCGAAGTTTTAGCAATTATTGGCAAGGGTCAGCAAAGTTATGCACATGCAAGTTCATCGAAACATTGGCTTTTTCCACATACAAAACGGTAAAGCACAAACATCAAGTACTGAATAACATGTTTTATTAATAACAGGCCTCTGAATAGGCAAAGTTTTGTACATCGGATGCAACTCCTGAAAAGAGGAAGTTACGCACACACACATACATATATGCACAAAAAGCATAAAAATACAAATACAAATCGAATTTGTACATATGTCGGCAACGTGGTGCAGACAAACATCCTAAGCTGATCCCCCTATGACTCGCCTGACTCTGGCGCTTTCCCGGTATTCAATTTTTTGGAAGAGATTGTGTCGGATAAACGAACCCTCAGGTACTCCCAAACCACTAATCAATGCTATATCAGATCCGGACCGCAATCATTTGCTTTTTCAATCCCTAAATTTTGCGTGAACCGCCCTTTGCGGGTTTTCAATTCACCAGGATACCCTTTTTTGCCGAAGTCGCCCCATGCAGGTTTTCGACTCCGCGGGTGTACATCTTTTCAATTTTATCCCTAACTTTTGCCCGAACCTTTCATTCATTTTTTACGGTTCGCCAGGATGCCCTATTTTTGCCTGGACTCTCTTTTTACTGTCCAGCGGGTCACTTTCAAGCAAAGTATTTTTTAACTGCGTCCGAATTCACAGGAGACGTAAAGTCTTCACCATCCATGGTAGATAGTAGCAAGGATCCTTTAGAGAAGACTTTTCTGACAACGTATGGACCTTCGTAATTAGGCGTCCACTTGCCCCTGTGATCTGTTTGTGGCGGGAGAATCCTCTTCAGCACAAGGTCGCCCGTCTAAAAGCTTCGGGGACATATCTTCTTATTATACGCTTTCTTCATCCGGCTCTGATACAACCGACCGTATGCGAGAGAAGCTAGCCTCTTCTCATCCATTAAGCTAAGCTGATTCAGTCTATCTTTAACCCATTCTGCCTCGTCAAGTTGGACATCACGTAAAACCCTCAGGGAAGGAATCTCAACCTCCAGTGGTAACACTGCCTCCATTCCGTATACCAATGAAAAAGGGGTTGCCCCGATTGATGTGCATACCGTCGTACGATAACCGTGCAATGCGAAAGGTAGCATCTCGTGCCAGTCCTTATACGTCACAACCATCTTCTGGAAATCTTCTTTATGTTCTTATTGGCCGCTTCAACAACGCCATTCATCTTGGGTCGGTAAGGGGAAGAGTTGTGATGTTCAATCTTAAAATTCTGGCACAGCTCTTTCATCATCTTGTTATTCAAATTCGAACCGTTGTCGGTGATAATCTGCTCAGGGATTCCATACCTACAGATAATATCCCGTTTGATAAATCTGGCGACCACTTGCTTGGTGACATTGGCATATGATGTTGCTTCCACCCATTTGGTGAAGTAATCAATTGCCACCAAGATGAACCGGTGTCCGTTGGATGCCGTAGGCTCGATCTTGCCAATCATATCAATTCCCCACATCGAGAAGGGACATGGCGAGGACATCGCATTCAGAGGACTTGGGGGTACATGGACCTTGTCCGCATAAATTTGGCATTTATGACACCTCTTTGCAAACTTGAAACAGTCTGTTTCCATTGTTAGCCAGTAATAACCTGCCCGCAGCAGTTTTCTCGTCATAGCATGCCCGCCAGCATGTGTACCAAACGTACCCTCATGTATCTCTTCCATGAGCAACTTCGCCTCTTTTTCATCTACACAGCGTAGCAACACCAAGTCGTGGTTTCTTTTGTACAGGACACCGTCAGGATTCAAATAGAAATTTCTAGCCAATCTCCTGAGAGTCTTCTGATCTCGACTTGATGCCCCAGCCGAATACTCCTTGTTCTTCAGGAAATTCTGGATGTCAAAGTACCAGGGTTTACCATCGGGAGCCTCGTCGATGGAAAATATGAATGCAGGCCTATCAAGCCGAGAGATAACAATCCGGGGAGCCTCGTTCCAGAAATTAACTTTATACATGGAAGACAATGTCGCCAGGGCGTCAGCCATTTGATTTTCTGCTCGCGGCACATGATGCAATTCCACCTTGTCAAAGAAAGGCAATAATCTCCTTGCATAATTCACATACGGTATCAAATTCGGCTGACGTGTCTCCCATTCTCCTTTGATCTGATTCACCACCAGAGCTGAGTCTCCGTATACGTCCAGATGTTTGATTTGCAAATCAATAGCTTCTTCCAGACCCATGATGCAGGCCTCGTATTCAGCCTCATTATTGGTAACGGGAAAAGTCAATCGGGCAGTAAAAGGGATGTGTGACCCCTGAGGAGTAGTGATAATTGCACCTATTCCGCTACCATAGGAATTTACAGCTCCGTCAAATATCAACTGCCACTTGGAACCCAACTCCGGCCCTTCGTCCGGCAACGGTTCTTCACAATCTTTCATTTTCAGGTACATGATATCCTCGTCAGGAAAATCAAACCTCATCGATTGGTAGTCCTCAACAGGCTGTTCCGTAAGGTATTATGACAAAACGCTACCTTTAATAGCCTTTTGCGAGACATACTGAATATCATATTCGGTTAACACCATCTGCCATCGGGCAATTCTTCCAGAGAGTGCTTGCTTCTCAAACACGTATTTGATTGGATCCATCTTTGAAATTAGCAGGGTTGTATGATTCAGCATGTATTGCCTCAAACGTTTGGCGGCCCAGGCTAGCGCACAACACGTTTTCTCGAGCATTGAGTATCTGGACTCACAGTCGGTAAACTTCTTACTCAAATAGTAGATCGCATGCTCTTTACGTCCTGTCTCGTCGTGTTGACCGAGAACACAACCCATACTTTCCTCAAGAACCGTCAAATACATAATCAATGGTCTCCCGGCTACTGGGGGTATCAAAACAGGAGGTTCCTGCAAGTATTCTTTTATCTTGTCGAACGCCTTTTGACAATTTTCATTCCAGGTCACAACCTGGTCCTTTTTCAACAACTTGAATAACGGCTCGCATGTCGCAGTTAAGTGAGATATGAACCGGGCGATATAGTTCAACCTCCCTAAAAACCCACGCACTTCTTTTTCTGTTTTAGGCGTCGACATTTCTTGTATTGCTTTTATTTTCGCAGGATCAACCTCTATTCCTTTTTCGCTCACGATAAACCCCAATAGTTTACCCGATCTCACCCCGAAAGTGCACTTGTTAGGGTTCAGTCTCAACCTGAACTTCCTAAGTCTCTTGAACAGCTTCAGCAGATTAACCAAATGCTCCTCCTCCGTCTGGGATTTGGCAATCATATCATCAACATAAACCTCGATCTCTTTATGCATCATATCATGAAAGAGAGTCGTCATAGCACGCTGATATGTTGCCCCAGCGTTCTTCAACCCGAAGGGCATCACTTTGTAACAAAATGTTCCCTAAGGAGTAATGAAAGTAGTCTTCTCCCTGTCTTCTGGCGCCATTTTAATTTGATTATAGCCCGAGAAGCCATCCATGAAGGAGAATACGGAGAACTGAGCAGTGTTATCAACCAGCACATCGATGTGAGGAAGTGGAAAGTCATCTTTTGGGCTCGCTTTGTTCAAATCACGGTAGTCTACACACATTCGCACTTTACCATCTTTCTTCGGCACTGGCACAATATTAGCGACCCATGAGGGATATTTTGTAACAGCTAGGAAACCAGCATCCCACTGTTTTTGAACTTCCTCCTTGATCTTCACAGCCATGTCCGGTCTAGTTCTTCGGAGCTTTTGTTTAATAGGCGGACATTCCTCTCGCAGTGGCAGCCGGTGAACAACCATATTTGTATCCAACCCAGGCATATCCTCGTACGACCAAGCAAATATATCACTATACTCTTTGAGCATCTCAACCAGCCTTTGCTTGATGTCGCTCTGCAGCGCCGCCCCTATGCGGATGTTTCTCACAACCTCTTCCGACCCCAAATTGATAATCTCAATGACTTCCTCATGAGGCAGAATGATTCTTTCTTCTTGTTTCAATAACCAGGTCAACACTTCTGGTACGTCGCCATCTTCCACAATCTCTTCCTCAGCCTGAAATATCGGGTACTCGAAGTCGAAGAGAGTCATAGGCGGTTCATAGATGTCATCTGAAATAGTAATCCTGCAAAGGAAATGGTTAAATGCTTCAAAACGCATACAAAGCAAATAACCACGTTGCCATTTTATTGTAAAAGATAAAGAAAACAGGAAAAACTGGGATCACAACATTTGTATATGAAAAAACGCCTTTATTTCATGATTAAACAATGTAATGTACATAACCAAATGGCCCTAAGCAAAATCACTATGCCCCGGGTAGGACACAGGATTATTCAACAATTAAGAAAACAAATCATTACTGTTTAGTTGTCACAAGAACAATTTCCCGGATAGACCAATTACAAAGACTTTGTCCTGGCACGCTTGGCTTAATCCACGCGTCCATGTCACAGTCGCTATCTCCGTCTTTAGAATCGGAAACAGCATTGATAGTCTCGAAGCTCACTCCATGTGGTGTAATCGTGATTGGTCCCCTGAACTTGGGAGTTCCTGAAGAGGATGCTGATGACGAAGGATGATATCCAAGCCCGAACCTGTCATTCTTCACGGGAATCTCCAACACCTGACCCCAGCCCTTGGTTTTGCCGGCCTGTACTAGAGCCTGAGCCTCTTTGTAGGACGACACTGCCACCTCTGATATTTTGCTTGGCACTGGAGCTTTGTCCTTAATTCGCAACCCCTCGAAGGCTTGACAGGGTGTTTCATGTATTTCGCCGTCGACCTCGACATATTTGAATGAAGACAAATGGCTAACAAGAATATCTTACTCTCCACAAACCGTGACGACACTATCCCCAACCATATACTTCAACTTTTGGTGTAACATGGACGTTACTGCCCCGGCGGTATGAATCCATGGGCGCCCAAGAAGACAACTATACGCTGGCTGGATGTCCATTATATAGAATTCAGTTTCAAATATTTCAGGCCCCACCTGCAACGGTAATGTTATTGATCCAAAAACTGACCTCCTCGTTCCATCGAACGCTCTCACCACTAGGTCACTGGGTGTGCAGATAATTCCCCTGATATCCAACTTCATCATGGCTTTCTTCGGTAGCACATTCAGGGAAGATCCAGTGTCTACTAAAACATGGTCCATGACCGTGCCCCGGCATTCTACTGACACATGCAATGCCATATTGTGCTCTCGCCCTCTCGGAGTCAAATCAAAGTCTGTGAAGCCCAAACTGTGCCCCGCATTGACATGCGCCATCACCCCTTCTAACTGATTAACAGAAACCTCTTGAGGAACGAACGACGTGTCTAGAATCTTCAGCAAAGCGTTCCGATGAGCCTCGGAACATAACAGCAAGGATAGGATGGAAATTTTTGACGGCGTTTGCTGGAGATGCTCAACGATTTTGTAATCACTTTTACGAATGAGTCTCATAAACTCCTCCATATCCGTAAGTGACGTTTCCTTTTCAATCGACTGAGAAGGACCACCCTCAACTACCTTGGCTTTACCCTTGGCTAATCTTTCTGCCTCTACCTCGGGTGACGTGAAAATTCTTCCGCTTCTGGTCATGCCCCCTGTTCCGACAACATTATCTACAACCCCAGCTGGTTGTCCATTGACTTCAATTTTCTCACCATCGCAATATACCTCCAACCCGTAAGTCCACGACACTGCTTTAGTACTCTCAAAAGGAACTGGTCCTGCTTTAGTAATTGTGATCGTCGGCCGCCTGGCAGACGCCGTTATCATTATTGTTTTCCTCGGAATCGTCACTGTCGCAACATCATTCAGGTCATCACACAACACCTCTACAGGCTTTTCAGTCGCGGTTCTATTGAATTGTAAGGTTCCTTCATCCAACATAGCCTGAATTCCCTGCTTCAGCTCATTACAACCCTCTGGCTGTATCCAACAATCCAAGCAAAATTCATCACACCCCGGGAATACACCCCCTTTTAACAACCTGCTTTTAATCTCACCCAACGGTGTCTTCAACTCATTAACATCCTCTGTTAAGATGGTGTTTGCCCCGTGATTGGGCATAGGCTATTGTATGATATTTGAACCCACCTGTCCAAAATTAATGGCTTTGCTATCCAATAAATCCTGAACTTTGTGCTTAAATGCCTGACAAGCTTCTATATCATGTCTGGGTGCCCCGGAATGGAAGTCGCAATGCTTGTTGGCATCGTATCCGTAAGGAAGTACTGCCCCTGTAGGCGGTGCCAAAGTCCTCTTTTTAACCAAGTTCAACCCTAGCAGGGTCTGGAGGAGTTCTACATACGTGGAAGAAGGTGCGTCGAACACTCTTTTCGCTCTCGCGTTCTGTACCCTTCTCTGGCCAGGATTCTGTCCTTGCTATTGCTGTGGTTGTTGTTGTTGTTGCTGCCTCTGTTGAGGAAGCGGGATAGTGACACTGGCTATCTGCTGCGGCTGAACATACTGATTTCTTCCTCTGCCCCTGCCCCTGCCACCAAACACGGCACTAGAATCACCCTGTCGTCTACCACCAAATGCTTTCCTGGCACCTCCTGTTGAAGTAGACTCACCTGCTTGGAACCTTCCAACTTTAATCCCGTTTTCAATCATCTTCCCCATAAGAATCAAATTTGAGAAACTGCTCAATGACACACTAAACAATTTTTCGTAGAACACCCCTGTAAATGTCCCAATGAACATATCATTCATCTCCCTTTCAATTAAAGGAGGATGCACCCTCGCTGCCATATCGCGCCACCTTTGCGCGTACTCTTTAAAGATTTCACCGTTCTTCTGTGACAAACCCTGCAATTGGACCCGGTTTGGCGCCAGATCGCTGTTGTATTTGTAATGCGTCACGAAAGCATCAGCCAATTGCTTCCATGTTTTGATCTGCGTGGGCTCCAGCCCCATATACCATTCAAGTGAAGGTCCTGACAAGCTATCCTGAAAGAAATGCATGAGCATCCTTTCATCATCGGAATACACAGACATCCTCCTGTAATAAGAGCGGACATGGACCTTAGGGCAGGTGTCCCCTTTGTATTTGTCAAAAGTGGGAGCCTTGAATTTCAACAGCACCCTCAGCCCTGGTACTAAGCCCATTGTAGTCATATCCAAGCCGGTGGAGTTCTGACTCACTACCCCCTTCATCTGTTCTTCGAGCATTTTGATCCTCTGCACAGGATCAACAGGTCCTTCAAATCCCACACCTCTTCCAAAAAAGGCGTCCTCCTAGCAGTCTTCGCCCCAATTCATATTTCCATTTCCATATCCGTCGTAACCAGTGTTGCGACCAAACCCTTGCTGATTGATCACGGGACCTCGTCCCCCGGCACCGAAACCCTGGTTGACTCTAACAGGTCCAAACCCAGTGTTGACAGGAATCACCCCAGCACCATTCATATTACCAAATCCACCATACCCCTGGTTAGCGTTACCAAAACCGTCATAGCCGAAACCCTGAGTGTTGAAGCCGAACTTCCCGTCCTGATTGACGTAGTCAAATCCCTGATCATTGTAGCCGAAACCATTGTTGCCAAAACCATTACCGCCATTGTTGTTACCACCGCCTTGGTTGGCGTCCCCAAATCCAACATTGTTAACAACAGTCTCATTTCCATTCCCTGCGTTACCATTGCCAGCGCCAGCGCCATCGTTTACAACCACAACGGGTGGGGTCACCATAGGTGGAACCACAGGCGTAGGGGGCCCATCCTCCGGAATAGTTTCGATGTGCGCAAAATTGTGGTCATCGTTGCCATTCCCATTGGCCCGCGTCAGCAGCGGCTGCACTAAAGTCTGGAGGCTCTCCTGGCCCTTAGCAATGTTCTCCATTGCTTGCATGAACAGATTCAACTTCTCGCGAATTTCCTGCATCTCCACTTGGACTTGATCCATGATTCTCTTGTAGTTGTTTCGGGTTGAGTAGCGGTGGACTCTTTGTTCGTCAATCCTGAAAAACCTGAAGATGCAGGAAATAAGATACAGATTCAAGAATACCGGTCATGCAATATGAATGCGGATGCAAATGTGTAAATATGCTACAGGTTATATACCCCCCCCCCCCCCGATTCTAGTTTCGGAGAGAAGGCCATCATGACAATGGAGTCCCTATCAAGCAAGCAAGAAATCAGAGAACCCTCATATATAAACACATGCCAAGAGGCCGAGTACATGAGTACAACTGAATACAACTGAAGAGACCTCGGCCAACAAGCCTGGCAATGGTCAACATACAAATACATATAACAAAGGCAAGGCAAAGATAAATCAGGCCAAATGGCGTGCTCTGACGTCTTCCAATATCCTCAACGTCTCCGAATGCCCTAGTCGGGAGATCAGCTCCTGTATCAGTAGGGCATGCCGCTCGGTAGTGGATCTCAGCTTTTTGGCGTCGTCCTGGCAGGTTCCTTCGCCAGAACTCTCGTCAAGTCTGCACCTCTTAGAGCCGACCTTCACTTCATAACCTCTCGGCTTCTCGTCAAGGTCACTTACTCTGAGCTCAGCAGCGCTCCTAAGTGATGTCTCTTCGGCAATCTTTGCGTCTTGGGCTCTAATCTGTGCCTCTAGCGTGGCAATCTGCAGCTCCAGTTCATCTTCCCGCTCCTTCCGCTTGGTAAGCGTGGCATTCCACAAAGCTTCCCACTTGCTGAGACGGGAATAAGCTTTGCTTAGCAGTTCCTTCTTTGAAGTAAGCACCTTGCTAACACCGTTCAAGGCTATTCCCACTTTTTCTTTCTTGTTGGTCTCTTCCGTCAGCTCTGAACCCAACCTGTTAATCAATTCAGTTTGTTCCCTCATAGTGAAGGTAGCTTCATTCTTCTCATGATGCAACTGGAAGATCACTTTTCTAACTCATCATTGGCTTTCTTCAATTCTTCGTTTTCAGCCAACAATTTGTTATACTTCTCACTCTCTGCCGAAGTAGGTACCTCAATCATTGGAAGATACAGGGGTTTCGCAGCAGGATAAGGCATCAAGGAAATACTAGCTCTCTCGCGGATCCAAGCCAAATAAGGATCATAAGCTTTGCTGTTGCTCTTACCGAGCAAAGCTTTCCTTCTCTTATGGATGTTAGCCCATGCATGTCTCAATCTGATCACAATAGCCATGTCTAATAAGCCTGTGAGATACAGAGATTCCTGTATCTCCTTCTCAATAGGAGCATCCCTCAAAGCATAACCGAACTGTCTTACCAGCAGGGAAGGGTTATAGTTGATACAGCCTTTCCGTCCAATCAAGGGGACATTCGGAAAGCCACTGCAACTATATATGATATCAGTGCCAAGCATACTCCGATCAAACCAAACGATGTTCTCAGTGGACAGCCCCATCAACCGGGAAGACTAATCCAAAGTATCAACAACATCAACAAAAGGCCCTGTCTTCGGAAGATGCCCCTGGAACCACCTGTACAAAAGAGGAAGACAGCAGGAAACATTCTTGCCACGACGTTTCTCATTCTTGTAGTGAATAGAATGATAAACATCGCTCAAGAGAGTAGGAACTGGATTCTTCGAGGCAAGAATCAAGAAGGCATCTGAGTCGACAAAATCTGGCACGTTAGGAAACAAGACAATCCCGTAGATGCAGATAACTAGAATGGCACTGAAGGAAACCCAACATCCACTCTTCGCGCACTGTGTAGCCTTCTCAACCAGGACAGACAGGTGAAAACCATAAGCTTCGTTCAGCTTGACCAAACCTCCGGGGAACTCAGAAACGTCTAAACTGACAATCTCAGCAAGTGTAGCCAACTCTGGCTCAGCATCAACATGTATGAAGGGCATCTGGTCTAACACAGGAACTCCCAACATAGCAGAATACTCCTCCAACGTGGGTGCCAGAATATAGTCAGGAAATAAGAAACATCCCAGCTGCGGCTCATAAAACTGCATCAAAGTATACACCCCAGTCGTCTCAAATGCTGAAGGCCTGTGCAACAAACTAAGCAATCTCCCATAAGATACTCTGAACTCAGCCCTCACTCTCTCATCTGCTAGAGCAACTAATCCCAACAAGGAACTGATATCTGGCGAATGCAACCGGTAAGCAATTGTCCTCTTCAGGGACTCCATGTCTGGCCAGAAAATACACTAGAATTAGAGGGGAATGATCACACCTGCAACATAAATACATGTTAATGAAATGCAGTCATGAAAATGCACATGCATATGCAAACAAGGGATCAAGTGCCATGCTGATGAACTGTGCTGCTTTGTACTGAAGCCTGAGGACCATCAAATCTTCATCTCAAACCAAACCAACTACTCAAATGAACCCTGTAACCACATCTCACTGACAGAGATAAACCAGGTATTCTGAGGTCAAAAGTTTCCTGCAAATAGCCCTACCTACCCCTCACAGGTATGTACTTAACTCGCAGACGAGGTACGACATCCTATGCGGGTTCAACGTCACAGACTTTCAAGAGCGATGATACAATACCCAGAAGGTGTGGCATCATCATCCCTTGAAGCGGCCTCACTTAGTTGAATCCTAATTGATAGGTCCCCAGAGTAGACAATCCTCGGGTCAGACAACTTGTCGAGCCCTAAGGGCTAGGCAAGAAGCATCAAAGAGAATCTCGTCCGAGCGTAAATTTCGCGGCTAGCTGGTGCGAGCTAAGCAAGCAGGCTAACCACTACTCTCTACTTCTAAGTCTATGTGTAACCTCAAGCCCAGGTCCGGCTTATCTCTTAATAGATTACCCCCTTCCCACAACAGCAATAACAATATAAAGCTGACAATAAGAGTGCGGAAAGTAAAGACAGAAAAGTAAATCTATACAACACCCACGACGAGAAAACAAGCGCTAGGATTGACTCGCATAGGGGATATTCCTGTCCCCAGCAGAGTCGCCAGCTGTCGCTACTGCGAAAATTGGCGCCGGCTAGACAGAAGAGTCGCCACCGTGCGTTATTTATCCCAACGGAGGGAAAGGAAACGCTCATAGTAAACCTAACACAAAACGGGAAAGGAATGGTCGGCGCAACCAAATCCTGGATTCGGGAGTCGGTTACACAAGGGGAAGGTATTAGCACCCCTCACGTCCGTCGTACTCGACGGGATCCACGCTTGTTTTCTAGTATGGATTACTATTCTATCTAATCTAAGGGTCTGGGGTTAAAAGAAAAGAAAATGACTCGGCAAAGTATCGCACTTTATGCCTACGTATTCCCGTCTGGAACGAGAAATCAGAGTCAACGTAGTTCGCCTACCTACGGGGAAGGAGAGGAAGGTTGCTCGCTAGGATACGACATCCTATGCCTACGTACTTTCATACAGCATGAAAGATCAGAGCAAACGTAGTTCGGGCTACGGAAGACACATATTTGTCTGACTGTTTTTTATCTTTCTGAAAAGGTTTTCTTCTGATTAAAAGTCCAAGCGGACAAAAATGACACTTTGATGTTTGTTTTCAGTCTTTTACGCAAGAATTGTTTTTTATGATGTTTGCAATCTCTGACGCACTAGAGACTATGATTTGAGAGTGACTACGTCGTATGTCACCCTAGGGGTAACATACTAAGCAATCAGATTACTGAAGAGTGGCCCTCCAGTAACCCTCTCTTAAATAGCTTAAGGCTCGTAGCGTACGACATCGATTATCCTTATTACTGTGTTTTGAATTGTTTAAGATGAGAAGAGAAAGAAACTCTAAAAACCTAGGGTTTGAAATGGGAATCAAAACTACCCTAATGTTGTCATGCATGGTTTAATACCTAATGTCTGTCATATTTCTCTCTTGCACAGACAAAAACAGAGATCCTAGGGGATAAACGGAAAAGAAACGGCAGATATACAGTAAACAGTAAAATGCATGGGATGCAGCAATACAAGCGAGGCAAGGGAGTCACACTCAACCTCGAACCTGGGAAAACAATAGACAAAATGAAACAGCTTCACTTCAAACCTAAGGGGCAAGCTGAACAAGCCAACAAACAATACAGAAAAGGAATAAAACCCACACCAGCCCTGACAGCAACACCAGCTCCTACAGTAAGCAGCTTAAACAGCAACAGCTCTGACAGCTACAGCTCTGACAGCTATAAATGATTAACAACAAAGGGTTGACAGTAACAACTTCTCTCAGCAAGACCCCATTTTCAATCTTCAATGATCTTCAAGCTTTAGATAAGCTCCTATCTCCCAAGAATCTCCAAGCTCTGGCAAGCACTGAACCTTAAACAGTAGACAACTTTAATCAGCAGCAAAACCCTAGTCTTTAACAGATACCCAGCTTTGACAGGCACAGGCTTCATCTTCACCACTCTTCAATACACTTCATTCTCCAATAGGTTCCCTTCTCCAATGCCACCACTCCAGAAAGAAAATCAACTAATGATAGATGGAGTTGAGATGTTAAGATGCTCAGTGACAACCCAGGGAAATCACCAAGATCTTATCATAGCAGATGAAAGGTATCCGCAAGGTTCTACCCCAACCAAAGCATGCTTTACATCCCTCCTAGGGAGAGATGGAACTTCTTTGGGGGACCTTGTGTCATAGGATGGAATAGAGGCACAAGGAGCTCTCTATGTTTGAAAGAAGAAATCAGTCTAATCTAAAGTTATCCCCATATCTCCTATCTCCTAAGTCTTTAAAAGCAATCTTCAAGAATGAGGATCTTCAAACTCCAAGCTTCATCCTTTGTCTCCAACCATTTCCAATGTCTTCATAAGCTCCAACAAGCCAAGCCCAATTAGAATAGCCCAACCCAAGCAAACAAGCCAAATGCCCAAGGGGGAAACACACAAACATCACCCAATTTGCAAAAATCAGATAAAAGTAATACTCATCATAAAATCCTAGATTAATTTCTAAGGGGACCTAACTATATACCCTATACCCTACATAAACCCCAAGGCCTAAATCAATCTTAAAACCCCAAAACTATGCCCTAAACTACACCTAAGTGTTGTAAAACCCTAATCCTAGCACCCTAAAGTTCGTTACTCAAAACTAACCTAAATTTCATCATAAAAATATGAGAAAAATCTCTAAGGGAGAATGTATCTCTCTTAGCAAAGAAAATAAAATGAGAAAACAAAGAAAATAAAATGAGAAAACAAAGAAAAAAATGGAAAAAAACTGGTGGGAATAGCAATGATTTTACGTGTGTTTCTCAATGGGCCTCCAAGCTGGGGTGTGGTTAGTAACGAGTGACTTAAGCCCATCCAAGAAGGTTTAGTGAAACGGTGCATTTGGTTTGGACTCAGAAACCTTCATAAATTTCCATCAATCCTGGCCGTTGGATATTCATTTCAGTCAAAGTCTTACCTAAATCTAATGGTGATCCTATCGTCTTCTTCATTTGAAAGCTTGGAGGGAAAAACACCATGGATGAACAGAGCTCCACCATCATCTTCTCCAAACCTCAGCTCCACTAATCCTCACCAAACTTCAACCCTAATAACATCATCTGGTTTGCTTTTCCACAAGGAATTCACTCATGCTATCCATTGACATTGAATCCTCTTCTTCCTCAAAACACGAAGAAATATTCAGAAAGTGCTCAAACATGAATTCTCACCAAACTCAAAATTGAGATGCCTAACATCAACTACACCTCACACTGAGTAAAATCCACCATCAAACTAGGTTTAAACCTCCAAGAACTGCAAGATACGATCATCATAAGAAATCTGGTCCAACCTAATTTTGTCTCTAAATCGTGCCAATTGTTACCAGAATCCACCTAGCCATGTTCTACAATGAATATCACCATCTAAAACCTAAGGAAACTTCATGAATCGAGCCATAGAAAGAAGTTTACATACCTACAAATCTTGGATGAACAGAGTGGTAAAACCTCCAAATCAAGCTCCAAGATCTTCCAGACACGTTCTATGATCAATTACCAAGCTTCTGTATGCAACAAATTGGATTGAAACCTCTTGAATCCTTGAATCCGATTCTGACTTGCAAGAGATGAATCCAAAATGCTATCTCACGATTTTGCCACAATCTTGCCTTGAATTGTATCTGGAATCACTTGTAAGAACACAGATTGTTTCTTAGTAATATCTCTATGTTTTGATGATAACACTTATGAATTTTGAATTCAAGAATTATATACTCTAAATTTGTTCTAGACTGTTTGCTACAGGTACTAAAGAAAATATTCTTAAAGAGCAAATTTGGATCTGAACAATGATATTATGAAAGGCTTCAAAGGTTCAAGAGCATCTTAGATGAAGATCTGAACGCTGCCTCTAGAAAAATCTGAGTGCTATCTACTAAAGATTATGAAGCAGAAGCCTCTAAAGAATAGAAGACTCTGAGAGTTCAGAAGCTTAGTCATCAGAAGACTCTGAAGATACTGCGCTGCATAGGTATTGAGAATCTGATATAGAAGACTCTGATCTGACAAAACTACACGCTCAAGAACACAAGCTGCACATACTCTGATTCAGCACAATCTGAAGAACATCCCAAGACTCTGAAGATCCAGAAGATCTCTACTCTGGAGATTCTGAAGATCCAGACTCTGATGTTGATAGCTGAACTTACTTAGTGAAGAAGATTTGAATATGTACGTTGGCATATCTCAACAGCTCTTTCCTATTTTATGCTAGACACAAGAACACAGACAAAAAGGTTTTATCTGTGCATTCCATTCTAAGGAAAGTTTCTGCAAAGTAAAAGACAAAAGGCATCAGGCTTTTTCAGCACAACCTCCAATGTAAAGACAAAAGGCTCCAGGCTTTTCAGCACAGCCTTCAATGTTGAGAAGACTTCATGGATCTAAATGCCTATATAAAGAAGTCCACTCCATCTTCTTCAGTAACGAACAACTTGCAAAAATCACTCATCAAAGCAAATCTCTCAAAGCTCTTATATTTTATTTTGCTGTAACATTGTTCTTAAACTTAAGAGAAATATCACAGTTGTGATAATAGCTTCTTAGAAGCATTCTTAATCTTGTAATAGTTTTACATTGATTGTAAAAGGTTTTCCTTAAGAGGATCCAGTTGGGATCAGTAGCTCTTGAGAAGACTAAGAACAGTTGTTCTTAGGTGTTACTATTGTAATCTGTTTGATTAAATAGTGGATTAAATCCTTGACTGAGAAAGGCAAATCACTCTTGAGAGGGTGGACTGGAGTAGTTGAGTTCAATGAACCAGGATAAAAATAACTGTGTTTGAATCTTGGATTATTTGTAATACTTATTCACCCCCCCCCCCCCTTCTAAGTAATTTTCTCACCTTCAGTTGGCATCAAAGCTCCGGTTCTGCGTGTGCTACCACTTAACCGTGTCAGTAAAGATCCAGTGAGAAAAGTTACTTTGATAAATATCTGTTTGTCATTATGGGTGATACTTCTACATCCAACTGTAAAAAATATGAAGGGGATAGAATCAGCACAAAGCCTCCCATGTTTGATGGAGAGAAATTTGATTACTGGAAGGACAAGATAGAAAGTTTCTTCCTTGGGTATGATGCTGATTTGTGGGACTTGGTTATTGATGGCTATGAACATCCTACAAATGAGGATGGCAAGAAAGTTGACAGAAAATCAATGACAGAAGCCCAGAAGAAGGATTTCAAAAATCACCATAAGGCTAGGACAATATTGCTTAATGCAATCTCTCATACTGAGTATGAAAAGATTACTAACAGAGAAACAGCTCATGGAATGTTTGAGTCACTTAAAATGACTCATGAAGGAAATTCTCAAGTGAAGGAGACCAAGGCTCTGGCGCTTATACAGAAGTATGAAGCGTTCAAAATGGAAGAGTCTGAAAATATAGAAACTATGTTTTCTAGATTCCAAATCCTTACAACTGGTCTAAAGGTTCTGGACAAGGGATACTCTACATCAGATCATGTAAAGAAAATCATCAGAAGTCTACCTACCAGATGGAGACCAATGGTGACTGCCTTGAAGATGGCTAAAGATCTGAACAAGATCTCTTTAGAAGAACTCATCAGCTCACTAAGGAGCCATGAAATTGAGCTTGAGGAAGATGAACCTCAGAAGAAAGAAAAAGGTAAATTTGTTGCTTTAAAATCTAATAAATCTACTAAAGCTTTGCAGGTTATTGAAGAAAGCTCTGAAGAATCTTCTTCTTCTGAAGAAGATGAATTATCCATGCTGTCCAGAAGGATCAACAGACTGTGGAAGCACAAGGGAAAGAGGTTCAACAACTTCAGAAAATCTGATCATAGAAAGGAATCTTCTAGGCACAGAAGATCTGGCAAGAAAGAAGTTGTATGCTATGAGTGCAAAGAACCTGGGCATTACAAGAATGATTGCCCCAAAATTCAAAGAGAAAAACCCAAGAAGAAGGTTGACAAAAAGAAGAAGGTTCTGATGGCAACATGGGATGACTCAGACGAATCTGAATCATCTTCTGAATCAGAAGAAGAATGTGCTAATGTTGCACTGATGGCCAGCATAGAAGATCAGGAAGAAGGAACTTCAGGATCTGAATCTGATTCTGAATCTGACGATGACGCTGAAGAGGTAATGGCTAAACTTACTAAAGAAGAACTTATTAAAGTATTATCAGAAGTTCTGAAAAGTTATAACAATATCAAACTCAAATACAAGAAGCTGAAAAGCAGTCTTGAATCTGAGATTGATCTTCTGGAGACATAACTTGTTGAGCAAAAAGAAATTAATCTGAAAATCAAAAATGACTTTGAAATAGCTCAACAAGAATCTGAATCTGAGACTAAGTCATGTGAAAACATTTTAGAAAAATATGACTCTAGCTTTCAGAGATTCCTTACTAAGAGCTTAGATAGAAGCAAGATGGCTTCTATGATCTATGGTGTTAGTGGGAATAACAGAAGAGGTATTGGATATGAATCTTCCTCTGGAAGTAATCCAAAATCTGTTGACAAACTCTTCATCAAGAAGACACCTCTGTACTCTCAATTTAAGTTTGGTCACTTAAATGACATTAAACACACAAGCTCTGAGAAGAATACTTATGAGTTTAAACCCAAGGCAAGTCAGAATAAACATTATGTTGAAAAACAGAAGTTTAGATAAACCTACAAACCAACTAACCCTAAAGGACCCAAGAAGATCTGGGTACCTAAGAACAAAATAATCCCTGTTGCAGATGTTCTTAGCAGCAAGATCAGGACGCCAGTCATGGTACCTGGATTCTGGATGCTCACGACACATGACAGGAGAAAGGTCTATGTTCTAAAGCCTGGAACTTAGATCTGGAGGTGACGTGAAGTTTGGAGGGAACCAGAAAGGCAAGATCATTGGATCTGGCACTATTGGAATTGGTAAACTTCCCTCTATAACTAATGTTTTACTTGTTGAAGGCTTAAAACATAACTTATTGTCCATAAGTCAATTAAGTGACAATGGTTATGATATTACCTTTAAGCAAAAATGTTGTAAAGCTATTAGTCAAAAGGATGGCTCTATCCTATTTAGTGGTAAGAGGAAAAACAACATTTATAAAATAAATCTTTCAGAACTTAAAGTTCAAAATGTTAAATGCCTCTTGTCTGTTAATGAAGAGCAATGGGTCTGGCACAGAAGATTGGGTCATATTAATATGAGACGTATATCTCAGATTAATAAACTTAATCTTGTCAGAGAACTTCCTAATCTGAAGTTCACCTCAAATGCTCTTTGTGAAGCATGCCAAAAGGGGAAGTTTTCAAAAACATCTTTTAAATCAAAAAATGTTGTTTCTACTTCCAAACCACTAGAATTACTTCATATTGATCTGTTTGGACCAGTGAAAACTGCATCCATCAGAGGCAAGAAGTATGGATTAGTCATTGTTGATGACTATAGTATATGGACATGGGTAAAGTTCTTAAAACACAAGGATGAGTCACATTCTGTGTTCTTTGACTTCTACAAGCAAGTCCAGAATGAAAAAGATTTCAAAATTGTAAAAGTCAGAAGTGATCATGGTGGTGAATTTGAAAATAAATATTTTGAAAAATATTTTTCTGAAAATGGCATTGCTCATGATTTTTCCTGTCCTAGAACTCCACAACAAAATGGGGTTGTAGAGAGGAAAAACAGGACTCTGCAAGAAATGGCCAGAACCATGATCAATGAGACAAATCTGGCAAAACACTTTTGGGCAGAAGCAATCAACACAACCTGTTACATTCAGAACAGAGTGTCTGTAAGACCTCTTCTGAAAAAGACTCCATATGAACTGTGGAAGAACAGAAAGC
The DNA here is from genome assembly GCA_963859935.3 of Lathyrus sativus. Lineage (NCBI taxonomy): Eukaryota > Viridiplantae > Streptophyta > Magnoliopsida > Fabales > Fabaceae > Lathyrus > Lathyrus sativus. The sequence continues at coordinate 411,941,769 of OZ012738.1, read as the reverse complement.
CTAACATTTCATATTTTCATCCTTTTGGATGTACTTGTTATATACTTAACACTAAAGAAAATATTAACAAGTTTGATTCCAAAGCACAGAAGTGTTTCATGCTTGGTTATTCTGAACGCTCTAAAGGCTACAGAGTATTCAATATTGAAACACAGATTGTGGAAGAATCTATTCATGTAAGATTTGATGATAAGCTTGGCTCTGAAAAGCCAAAGCAGTTTGAGAATTCTGCAGATAGAGAAGTGATTCTCACAGACTCTGAAGGATCAGAGGCAGAAAAGACTAAAGAGAAGGAATCTGAAGCAACTCCAGATGATATTCCCCTATCTTCTCAATTGGAAAACTTACACATTTCTGAAAGATCAAATGTCAGAGGATCTTCTTCCAGAATCAAGGCATCTGACCCAGAAGATGTGATTATTGGAAAGAAAGATGATCCAATCAGGACAAGATCCTATCTCAGAACATCTGAATCTTCATTGTTTGGCTTAGTGTCAATAATTGAACCAACATCTGTGGATGAGGCTCTGAAAGATAATGAATGGATTATTGCCATGCAAGAAGAGCTAAATCAATTCACCAGAAATGAAGTTTGGGATCTGGTTCCTAGACCTAAAGGATTCAATGTTATTGGAACAAAATGGGTCTTCAGGAATAAGTTGAATGAAAAGGGAGAAGTTGAAAGGAATAAGGCAAGGCTGGTTGCTCAAGGATACAGTCAACAAGAAGGTATTGATTACACTGAAACTTATGCTCCAGTGGCAAGGTTAGAATCTATACGCCTTCTTATTTCATTTGCTGCACAGAATAACATCACTCTGTATCAGATGGATGTTAAAAGTGCCTTTCTTAATGGTATTATAGAAGAGGAAGTATATGTCCACCAACCTCCTGGCTTTGAAAGTGAAAACTTTCCAGATCATGTTTTTAAACTAAAGAAATCTCTTTATGGCTTAAAACAAGCTCCCAGAGCTTGGTATGAGAGGTTGATCAATTTCCTTCTGAAGAAAAATTTTATCAGAGGAAAAGTGGATACTACTTTATTCTGTAAAACTCTTAAGAAAGATTTGTTGATTTGTCAAATTTATGTACATGATATTATTTTTGGATCAACAAATATTATGCTTGGAAAGGAGTTTGCTAAATGTATGCAGGCAGAGTTTGAAATGAGCATGATGGGAGAATTGAGATTCTTTTTGGGAATCCAAGTCAACCAGACTCCAGAGTGCACCTACATACATCAAACCAAATATGTTAAAGAGCTTCTGAAGAAGTTCAACATGGTTGATAGTAAGATGGCAAAAACTCCAATGCATCCTACAAGCACTCTAGGTAAGGAAGAGGTAAGTAAGAAGGTAGATCAGAAACTCTACAGAGGTATGATAGGATCTCTTCTATACTTGACTGCTTCTAGACCAGATGTTCTGTTTAGTGTCTGCTTATGTGCAAGATTCCAATCAGATCCTAGAGAATCACACTTAACAGCTGTTAAGAGGATTCTAAGGTATCTGAAAGGTACTACTAACATGGGTCTGTGTTACGGAAGATCTGATGAATTTTCATTAGTTGGATTCTGTGATGCTGATTATGCTGGAGACAGAGTTGAACGTAAAAGCACTTCTGGAAGCTGTCAGTTTCTTGGAAGTCATCTGATCTCATGGTACAGCAAGAAGCAACCCACTATTGCACTATCAACTACAAAGGCAGAATACATTGCTGCTGCTGGATGTTGTACGCAGATGCTCTGGATGAAGAGTCAGTTAGAAGATTATCAGATCTATGAGAGTAATCTTTCTATCTTCTGTGATAATACTTCTGCTATATGTTTGTCAAAAAATCCAATCTTGCATTCTAAGGCTAAACATATAGAAATTAAACATCACTTCATCAGAGACTATGTTCAGAAGGGAGTAATAAATCTAGCCTTTGTTGATACAGATCATCAATGGGTTGATATTTTCACAAAACCCCTTGCTGAAGATAGATTTAAGTTCATTCTGAAAAATATTTGTATGGATCTTTGTCCAGAGTAATATTTATCAGAGGCAACTTCTTAGATGCAAAATGTTTAAAGATCTGAAGTATTTCATCTGACTATTTGTTCATTTATCCTTAATTAATTTATTTGTGTGAAACTCTGAACTAACAAACTCAGAAGATCTGAACGTTGGAAACATTTCATTTCTTGAGAGACATCAGATGCACATACAAAGCAAACACGTGTCACTCAGTATCTGAAAAGATGGAGTGCTCTACTGAATTGACGTTTGAGGTATTGCTTTGAAAATCTCATTTTTCTTGGATTTCCCCCCAATTGTCATAATTTTAATTTGAAATGATTACTTTCATTAAATGCTGTATAAACGTGCGTATGTGTCTTTTGATGTGCCCAATGCTTGATTTTTTAGTCGTCTATAAATACCACCTATCACACTATTTTCACACTTTTCACATTCACTACACCTATGCGTTTCTGTTCTCTCTTCAACCTCTACAAAAACCCTAAACCCAAATCAAGATCTTCTTCTTCATCAATGGCTTCTACATCAAATGCTGCTGAAATCTCCAACAAAAATATAATGTACAAGAAACCAGAACGCACTTTGTTTACTCCAGTAGTGGATCTTGAGGTTCTGTGTGAGAGCTTCGTTGATCTTGAATCAATAGAGGAAAATGGGTTTGACCTAACAACTTCCATTAAAGCTCATGGTTGGGAGAAGTACTTTGAGAGATTGATGGGTCCTGTGTACCCAACTCTTGTAAAGGAATTCTGGATTCACGCTAGCACTGGTCCTAAGTTTATTCACTCATCTGTCCTTAGGAAGGAGATAGTGATTACTGAGAAACTGATCAGACAACTGTTCAGTTATACAGAATCTGATGGAGTTACAAACCTAGCCTCTTCACGTATTGATATGGCTAAGGTATATGAAGAAATCACTGTAGCTGGGACACCAACAAGTAAGGTTAAAGATCTGAAGCCTATCTATAGGATCTGGGCAAAGATATTTATGAGTACAATCTTTCACAGAAAGTCAACCAACTCACCAGACTATGTGAGTTCAGAGCATCTGTACTGCATCAGCCAGAATGTTAAGGTGGATCTGCCCTATCTGATCTTCAGTCATCTTCTGACTCATGTCAAAGAGACTAGGGAAGAGGTCAGAGCTAAAGTTGGGAAAGTTAGAACTTGGATACCTCTGGGAAGACTTATTTTAGACATCCTTGTTGAAAACAAGCTGGTAAAGCATCTGACAGATGCAAAGATAACAGAGGATCTGTCATACATCATTGGATCTGAGATAAATGGACTCACTCTGAAAAGGATGAAAATCATTTCAGAGCTAAATGGTAAACTAAGGAAGATAAACTCTGAGGAGGTCAATGGCAGAAGGATACCCTTAGAAGACTTTCCAATGTTCAGTGCAGATGAACCAAAAAGTATTGTCTGGACTTACATTGCAGAGTGTCTGAAGGAAGGAATTCCTCTACCTGCTAACCTTGTTCAGAAACAAGGAGAAGAAATGCCCAATCTGATGAAGGAAAGGCGTAGTAAGAGAAAAGCTGAAGAAGGATCGGTTCAGAAGAAAAGGAAAGTATCTGAAGTTCAAAGGAAGAAGAAGAAAGGAGCAAAGAAAGCCAGAATCAATTCTAGAGATGCCACTCTGGAAGAAATTAGAGACACTATTCATCAGGTATTAACATCTGATCCTACACCTGCTGTTCATTCACCCCTTTCATCACCGCAACTCTCTCCAAACCTTAGACAAAGAACTTAAAAACCCAAACAATCTGCAAATCTTTCATCTGAACCACCCTCATCTGAACCAGTACATTCACAACCATTTTCTGTACCAATTCCCTCTAAACTCCAACCTCATATTACATCTGAACCCCCTCAAACAATTCAATTAGAAATTCCACAAACTCAAACACTTCAATCAGAAATTCCACAAACTCAATCAATTCAACCAGAAATTCCACAAACAGAAACAATTCAACCAGAAATTTCACAAACAGAAATTCCTCAAACAGAAATTCCACAACCAGCAATTTCACAACCTGAAAATCCCCAATTAGAGATTCTCCAACCAGAAATAATCATCTCAGAACCAAACCAACCAGAGACTGTTCAAACTGAACACTCTGAACAACCAATTCCATCAGAAGATCCAAATCTTTCTGACAATATTCTGGATATAGAACCCCTCAATCAATCCATTATCATTTCTTCAACATCTGTTCACTCAGAAGAATATTCTGATTGTGAATCATCTGATTCATCTGATTTTGAACCAGAGTCTCTCAAACAAGCACGTTCTGAAAGTGCTATGAAGGAACATCTTAACATTTCCATGTTTCATACTCCACCAAACTCCCCACCTCAACCACAACCATTTGAAATTCAACCATCTGAAACTCAAACATCTGAAACCCAAACCATCCCTCAACCATCTGAAACCAATCTATCTGAAACACAAACCATTACTCAACCATCTGAACTCCCTCAATCTGACATCCAAACATCTCAACCAACATCACCTCAACCACAACCATCTGAACCTACACCATCTGAACCTACTCCTGTTAACACTCCTAATCCTAATCCCTCTGAACAATCTGAACAGTTAAATCTAGGATCATGTGTTAATGCTATGTTTGAAATTTTCAAAAAGGAGATAGATTCTGAATATGCTCGTGTTAAGGATGTGTGCATGTCAAGTTTGGATCCAACTATTTCAAACGCTGCTTGGAAGCGTTTCATCTGGATGTTCAAAAAAGCTGCCTTAAAAGTTAGAGCTAAATGCTCTAAGCTTGCTAAGACTCAATTTGCAGAATTAATCAAGATAACTCTGATGAACATGCCTCCTCCTCCTCCTGTGTTGCTTCTGGAAGCTACTCCTCCAGAGGCTCCTGAATCTGAAATGGTTGAACAAGCTTCTGAAGAGAACCAGTCTGAAGAGAACCCTGCTGCTACTGTATCTTCTCCTTGTTCATTTGTGGTCACAGAGCTTGTGAATGATGTCAAGGAAATAAAAGATTGGATGATCAAGCAAGAAAAGACAACTGATGAGATCAAGACCTGGATGTCTAAGCAAGAAGAGTCAACTTCCAAAATGACAGAGCTTCTGACCCTGATTGCCTCACGCCAGACTTAATTTTATTTGATGTTTTTGCACATGTTATTGCTTCTTTTGTTTTATTGTTGTGTTATGCTTTTTGGCATCTGTCTGTTTGACTGTGAACTTTGATATGTTTAATTGAATGTTGATGTTTTTGCTTCTATATGCTTCTTTTCTTCTGTATCTTTATGTCTTTAAAAATCTTTTTGATTATGACAAAACGGGGGAGAAAAAGAGAATCTGATTGTTCAAACTATAAGCAAATACTAAAACTGAAATTCAGACATTTTATTAACTTACTTTGAATTTAAGTCTTTCAGATTACATTGACATATCTGACATAATTCATTGAATTTACCCTGAGACTTTTCCAACCAGAACCTGATCTTCAAAGCAAATCTGAGTATTCAATCAACTCTGATAGCTTACTCTGATACCTTTACTCTGGAAGATAATTCAAGCAAGATGATAACCAGGCGCTCTGACTGAAGGAAGTCATAATTATCTGGTATCAAGATTTGACTCTGAAAGTCAAACCTCTTGCATCAGGCTCTGAATCTGAAATATACTTAATCAAAAAGGGAAGTGTTTTCTTCTATTAGAGTATTTATTTCAGGGGGAGATTGTTAATCTCAGGGGGAGTTATAATTCATATCTTTTTAATTGAACAAAATTCCTCATGTTTTGTCATCATCAAAAAGGGGGAGATTGTAAGAACACAAATTGTTTCTTAGTAATATCTCTATGTTTTGATGATAACACTTATGAATTTTGTATTCAAGAATTATATACTCTAAATTTGTTCTAGACTGTTTGCTACAGGTACTAAAGAAAATATTCTTAAAGAGCAAATTTGGATCTGAACAATGATATTATGAAAGGCTTCAAAGGTTCAAGAGCATCTTAGATGAAGATCTGAACGCTGCCTCCAGAAAAATCTGAGTGCTATCTACTAAAGATTATGAAGCAGAAGCCTCTAAAGAATAGAAGAATCTGAGAGTTCAGAAGCTTAGTCATCAGAAGACTCTGAAGATACTGCGCTGCATAAGTATTAAGAATCTGATATAGAAGACTCTGATATGACAAAACTACACGCTCAAGCACACAAGCTGCACATACTCTGATTTAGCACAATCTGAAGAACATCCCAAGACTCTGAAGATCCAGAAGATCTCTACTCTGGAGATTCTGAAGATCCAGAATCTGATGTTGATAGTTGAACTTACTTAGTGAAGAAGATTTGAATATGTACGTTGGCATATCTCAAAAGCTCTTTCCTATTTTATGCTAGACACAAGAACACAGACAAAAAGGTTTTATCTGTGCATTCCATTCTAAGGAAAGTTTCTGCAAAGTAAAAGACAAAAGGCATCAGGCTTTTTCAGCACAGCCTCCAATGTAAAGACAAAAGGCTCCAGGATTTTCAGCACAGCCTTCAACGTTGAGAAAACTTCATGGATCTAAGTGTCTATATAAAGAAGTCCACTCCATCTTCTTTAGTAACGAACAACTTGCAAAAATCACTCATCAAAGCAAATCTCTCAAAGCTCTTATATTTTATTTTGCTGTAACATTGTTCTTAAACTTAAGAGAAATATCACAGTTGTGATAATAGCTTCTTAGAAGCATTCTTACTCTTGTAATAGTTTTACATTGATTGTAAAAGGTTTTCCTTAAGAGGATCCAGTTGGGATCAGTAGCTCTTGAGAAGACTAAGAACAGTTGTTCTTAGGTGTTACTATTGTAATCTGTTTGATTAAATAGTGGATTAAGTCCTTGACTGAGAAAGGCAAATCACTCTTGAGAGGGTGGACTGGAGTAGTTGAGTTCAACGAACCAGGATAAAAATAACTGTGTTTGAATCTTGGATTATTTGTAATACTTATTCAACCCCCCCTTCTAAGTAATTATCTCACCTTCATCACTCACCAACACCAAAGGAAGCTATTGAACACAAAAGAATGGATTGAAGTGGATCAAATTGTTGTAACCGATTCTGTTTTGCAAGATGAAAATTCAGAATGCAATCTCTCAATTCTCCCTCAAACTCCACCAACCAATGCCTTGGATCAATCAAAAATCTTATATAGAACTTGTAGGAAGGCTCTAGAAACTTCAGGAATGATCCAATGAGAAGTTCAACATCTCTTGCATTTGAAAATGTCATGAGAAATTCACACATGGCAGCTGAGTTTTAGCTTGCTTCAATGCCTTGATTCTGATCCAAATTCTCCTTAGATGACATATTGAATGGATGGGCAAGGGTTAAGGCCTTTGTTATGCTTCAAAGAGTGGTTTTGCATATGTGACTTATAGTGTAAGTAACCATTTTACAAAGGAAGTCATTGAATTATCCCTCAACTCAAAAATGTGGCAATGTCATTGTTTTCAAAATATGTTTTCCAATCAATTTGGTATGTCATATGGCTTGGTTTGGACCCATGGCTCAAAAATCCCAATTTTCCTCTTTGGTTCATTTAAAATTCACCCTTATTTTAGGCCATTTTTGCAATTTTGTGATACAAGCCCTTCCAATCACCCATGACCTCTTACCTAGCCCAAAAACACAATTCTAAGCACATCTCATGTTGAACATTTTTCCATCTGAGGAGTGGAAGATGGAGATCTTGACCTATGTTGAAAAAAGACCTATAATTCAACTTTCCAAAAATACCCCTGGATTGCCAAGACCATAACTTGAGTTCTACAAATCCTCTTGAGGACTTCTAGTACTCAAATTAAAGCTAAGGTTAAGCCCTACAATTCGTATGTTGGCCAATAATACATTTGACAACTCCTTGATGGGCAAAAGTTGCTTAGAAGTCAAGTGACTTACACAGATAAATTTCAGTGTCCTTTGATGACCCATAACTTGCAAGAACCATAACTTGAGTTCTACAAATCTTCTGGAAGACTTCTAGTACTCAAATTAAAGCTATTGAGAAGCTCTACAAGTTTCATGTTGTCCAGGAATCCATTTGAAACTTGAATTTTGACTTATCTGGCTTGGAAGTTAAGCCTAAATTAGGGGATTTTACACTGAAACCCTAATTTGGAAACTCCTCCCACTCTTGATTCTCTTTGATTTATCCTTGGAACAACACCACACATGTATCAACATATCAATTCATGAATCCCACATCCTCCAATTAAGCCTTGATGCTCTTCAATCACTCAGTTGACCTAAGGTTGACCTAGGGTTGACCCAGATGAAATCCTAGTTGACTGCACTTCAACTGTGGCTCTTGTACTTGAATCAATGACCTGTCTCATCTTCAACATAACCCTCTAGGCTTTTCATAAGCTTTGTACACATTCCATACCCTCAATTCATAGCTCATACCCCCACTGATGACCTTCAATACACCTCAGATTAGGAGAAAAGTCCACTGGTTGACCCTCAAACTTCTCAAAAGCTTCAAACATTTCTTGATGACTTGGATGGTCTTAAGCTTGAATAAGAACCCTTGATGTGCTTCTTTAAATAAGAATGGCACTTGATCCCTTATTGGATGCCTTGCTATGCTATGCTATGCAAATGATTAGATTATGTACATGATTTACTATGCAAATGATAATGCAATTGAAACATCAACCAGGTGAAATAGGTTGAGCAAATTTTAGGGTGCAACAACTGCAAGTAATATAAAAGTCATACATGTGTTACAATAGTTTCAAGTAATACCATAGCAATATATATACATATGTAATATTAAAAAGAAACCGTAATCAAATATAATGACATTAATGTATGTGTTCCAATGAGTATATATATTAATGAGTAAACATGATATATACATGTAATTTTAAGACAGGTAAAAAAATTGAAAAACAGCCGATCACATTAATATAATGAGATTGACACAATTTTAAAACGATAATTAATAAAAAAATAGAAATAATGAAGATATTTATTATATATTTTTTTTACAGAAAAATCAGCATTAATAATAATTATAAATTGTAAAAATAGATAAAAAGTAATGGAGCTATTTTGACACACTATTAATTTGATGTTACATTGTATGAATTTGATTTACATGCAAATTTTTTTCCAGATATACATGAGGCAATAAGGGTAGAACGTCACAACGTCCATGACTGTTAGGCATAGCATCCCAATTCCCCACCCTAATCCTCTGAACGCGTATGGAAGACAGAAGATAAAAAAATATCGGTTGTATCATATATAAAATTCAATAACGTGGCTTTTGTTTAAGACATGCATGGAAGCTGTTAGGAAATGAAGCTATAATAAAATTACAAATTTTATTATGCATGTTTATCAAAAGAATCATTTATGAGTTTTTTGTCGAAATCTGTAACATTATCTCTCTTATGTCCTCTTTTTTATAAGTCTTCTTATTTTTGTAAGTCTTCTTAACTTCTAGACCTTATTCACTTCTTTTATTCAAAAGTTAAAATCAAGGCATGCAATGAAACAATTTGTCACTCACATGTTATTTCCTATTTTACATATTTGAAAGGACTATAGGTGAGGAAACATAAACCACAAATCAAGACATGGTAGTCGAATTTAAAAATACAATTGCAATTATGAAAGAAAGTATAAAGTAACAATAACATATAAAGAGAGGGGGAGAAGAATCAAAGATGCGTTAAAAATGAGAGAGGAGTATTTTGCAAAAAGGATAGAGATGTTAATGGAACATAGGCTATCTTGCACTCATTTACACTGCTCAAGAATATATTTTAAACTCCCGTATAGATAATATCCTTTTAGAAATATTTAATATAAATGCACTAACATTATAAGTTAACTAAAATACAAAATAATTTGAAGTAACATAGAAATATTACTATGAACCTATAAGGAGCAACTGGAACACACTAAAATATATTAAACTCCTTTTACTGTAACACTATCTTTTCTCATTATTTTTTTAATTAATATATCTTTTTTTATCTATAACTTAAATTAACTCAGTTTTTCATATAATTTTTTTTTGTAGTAGTAGTTTATCATATAATTAAGTTACACTAATTTCATTTCTTACCCCATTTTATATTTTAATGTTTAGTTAATATGCAATCTTTTCATCTATTTGTCCAACATAATTTATCTTTCTTTTTATTGATTGCCCATTTCTTCTTCGTCTTTTTTATATTTTAGTTTTGATTTATATTTTTAACATATGTTGTACAAATAATACTTTTTGGTGTAAACTTCTTTTTTCCAAAAACAAATATATTTATTTTAAATCCCGTCTATATTTTACCAATATTTTTCAACATAATTAGTGAAATTATGTTGCTTATAAATTGCATATGTGTTTGGCAGTTACATTAACAAAATGGAAAATAATACCCGTCAGATATCAAGTCAACAACAAAGGGCAAGAAGGGCCGAAAATGAAAGAAAGAGGAGACAAAATATGAACCTCGAACAAAGAGAAAATTATTTATCAATACGACGTGACAATTATAGGCGGCGAAAAGAGCAAAATAAACAAGCTCAAACATATCACACAATGAACAGTCGGAGGAGAGTTCCATTTCAAAATTTTACAAATATGAGATCTCCAATATCTCACTTTCAAGGAACTCATGACAATGAAGCCAACTCAAGTAGAATTACACATGTTAATGATGTTGCACTTGGTTGGTGATGAACAATATAGACCTTATAATCGTACTTTGTATAATATTGTTTATTTATCATCTCTCATTTTATGTATTTAAACCCGTAGATCATAATTTCACATTACCTGACCAACGTATCAACAATAGTCACTCTGCTATAGGTATACAAGATATTGTTCTACATATACGAGTAGTAATTATTATTTTTGTATCAGGCGATATGGATGTTGATGATGCTTTTTAGGATGCACTAATATCAGATGTTAACATGGAAGCCATAAATGGTGGTGCATCATGTCGTCCTCAAGGTATGTTCATAAACATTTTTCTGCAAATAATGTAGCTTATACTCAAGTGACATAAAACTGAAAATTATGCACCGCATATTCTAAAGATAAAAAAGGGTGCACCATTGATGTTGTTGCGAAATTTAGATCCTAGATATGGACTGTGTAATGGGACGCGGTTATTATGTCGTGGGTTATATATGAATATGTTGGATGTGGAAATCTTTATAGGAAACAACGCAGGAAGACGAGCTTTCTTGCCCAGAATTAAAATAAAAACATCGGCCAGTGATGGGTTGCCTTTGTCCTTAGTAGAAAGCAGTTTCCTGTGCGACTAAGTTTTGCAATTTCCATAAATAAGTCACAAGGACAAACCATCCCAAATATTGGTATATATCTTCCACGACATGTTTTCAGTCATGGACAGTTGTTATATGTGACTTTATCCAGAGGTGTTTCATAGACTACAACAAAAGTTTTATCCAAGGAAGGAAAATTGGAAGGAGAAGATGGTGACTACACAAAAAATGTAGTCTTTAAATAAATTCTTTCATCGCACTCGCAGGTATCATTGTATACGTACATTAAATAAATAATCTCACACATCGATTTCCATTTGTACACGAAATACCAATATTATGTTGTATTCTTTATATGATAAAACTAAGTATAAAATTGCGTGGCTTTGATATACAGCCAAACTAGAACACAATGAAGTCTTCCAATTATGTATGGAGCTGAGACGGAAGAATGTTGAAACTTGCTTCAACATAAAGGTAAGCTATACTTAATCCTTTATTTTATGCTTTTAATTATAATCAATCAATTGGATCATACTTATTATCACTATTTTTATACGGAATAAATTTTAGATTGGGGACTTTAAACATAAATGGAACACATGGAAGGATGAACAAACAATTTCATCTATCGGCAAGCTAGACAATAAGGTGCATTTACCTTTTTCGCAACATGTATAAAAAAATATTTTTGTTGCATTTTTACCACTCTTTGACTAACACTTTTATCATCCTTATTAAAATAGGTCAAGTGTCTAAAAGTTTACTCTGTCGGTTGGGGCTTCACAGTGATAACAAATAAAACACAACTTTGGAAAATGGTGAAAAAATAAATAATATCTCAAAGGATGGACAAGTTTTAATTTTATTCATTTTATAATGTTTATCCATAGAATATTTTTGAATGCATGAGTTTTACTTTTTACTATTGTTTTATGTAAATAAAAAACTATGTATATTCACTAAATCCATTGTTTTCCTTTTTTTACCAGAAATCCGCGTAATTCAAAAATAAGTCACGGTTGTTGTTTTACCAAATCTGAACTAAAACAAAATATTTCCATCTTCAGGTATACATTTATTTATGGTTCAACACACCAGATTATAATCAAACAAATCACATGTTTTGAATGTATTTCTTTGTTGAAATGACATTTCACGATGTATTTGTAGTTTTTTTAAAGCTCAAGAGCGCATCAATAAAGGGATGTAAGAATAATTGATTCGAATCTTTACAAGGTAGAAAAATAATATATTACACTAATTACTATTACTTTCACTATATTTTTCCCTAGAGCAATTCTAATGTGAGAGTTTTACATGTTTTCTTTACTACGGAAAACAACTGCAGAGAGAGAAAAAATTCTCAAGATAAAGATTTTATGTTTGGTCTTCCTCTTAAAGAACGTTATTGATTACACAGTATAGATAGTACTTTGTGTTCTTCAATTATTTTATATCATTTAGAATAACTTTGTTTGTTATTAGCATGTTTAGACAACATATTTTTTAATCTAAATTTTATTTAATTCGGTATGTTTAAACTAATAGTACCATTAATGTATAGTTAATTCACTGAATTTTTTTAGTAAATATATATATATATATATATATATATATATATATATATATATATATATATATATATATATATATATATATATATATATATATATATATATATATATATATATTTTCATCTTGATTTTAAGACTGCTTGAGAATATCTAAAAATAAATACATTTAATTAATCTTAAGTATGATAAAAACTTCATACAAAATATACACACGTTTATTTTTCTATACTGTGCGCATTAAAAAAGCGTGCTCGTCTGAACGCTAGTAAGAATATAAAATAAATTGGGTGACACACGACCCAACTCAATTAACAAATTTACGGATTTACCCATACCAACCTAATAATGTTGTGAATTACCTTTACCAAACTAGTATACTCTATGTGTTTAGATTTTGATTTTGGACAAACCTAACCCAAACCGACTGCTCTAATCTTTTGTTACTATATTCTTTGTTTTTACTTAAACATTCATTAATTTTTATTCTTTTTATATTATGGTATTGATATTTTAAAATTTTAATGTTAAATATAAGTTGTTGGATTGGTCTTATGGCCTCTAATTTTCAAGGGAAAGAGGTTCTGATAATCTCAAATTTACTTAGAGGTAAGTAAAATCTATTGAAGTTTGATTTCTAATTAAAAAAATATATTGAATATTATTTAAATTAGATATCAAACTTGAATTTTCTTTATCCAGCACTTAATTTTAAAAAATAATAAAAACACAATTAATGTATTATTAACTTGTAATATTAAAAAATTAATGTAAAATATTAGATAAATCATATATAATTGCTTTTATTTTATTCTCATGTTATAGATATGAATCTTTCATGCACTTTGGTCAAATTATATGCATGACACCACTTGTACATCTTATGAAAATAATTCACTCTGTCATTTCTTTATGTGTTAAATATGTATATTATGAGTTTTGATATTATATTATATATCAAATACTTATATATTTTTAAATTATCAAACATTTTTTAATTTTTGGCCAAATTATAAATTTCAATAGTTATTACTTTTAATTTAGATAAATAAGATCATCAATCTTATTATTTTTTGTTGTCTCATTTCTCTTCATTTATTCTTTTGTAATTTTTTTATTTCTTCCTTTTGAAGACATATGTATAAATTTAAATGATATCCTCTAATTATTTATCTTTTTATATTTGATCAAATTATCTATTGATTAAATTTTAATTTTAAAAATGAATAAATAAATAATCTCATATAAAAAGATATTTTAATTTTAATTTTAATTTAAAAAATGTATAAATAAAATTTTAATTTTAAAAATCAATAAATAAAATTTTCCTTAGATGACTTAGTTATTTATCAATTCTATTAAAATAGTTTTTTTTCTAAGCATCTTACCCATATATATATATATATATATATATATATATATATATATATATATATATATATATATATATATATATATATATATATACATTTTTTTAAATATGAAGCTCTGAAGAGATATCTAATAGAAATACAAATGTAACTCTAATAGCTAAGTCAAATAAATTTACGATATTAAAATTTTTGTGGCCAAAATAAATGTGGCATATCATGATTCAATTTAATATTTTAAGTGACAAACAAATATGATAAGTTATTTTTAAAATTTAATCATCTCTTTCTATTTATAATTCTTATCTTAAATATGAAAAGTCGAGTTAGAAAACAATAAAACATGATAACAAAATAAATTGCAAGTTTTTGTTTTAAAAAATAATTTAATTAAATATACTTTTAGTTCTTACAAAATTAAAATTTTTAATTTTAATCCTTGATAAAATTTGAATAAATATTTTTATAATTAATCTATGCAGTGAGATGTAGATAGAAATGTTAAAGTGATATGGCTGTCAAATGTCAATTGACTCAATTTTTTTAAATTTTAATTTAAGTTTATATTAAAATAAGTACCTTAAAATATTCATATATTATCAATTAAATCATTTTTAAGACTAATTTAGTAATTTATGGAGTTCTTTCTATTATATAAAAATCTTATTGATATTTTTAAAATTGATAAAATTTGAATTGACAAATTTTGTTTCTTAATTCTTATTTTCTTCTCAAAATCTAAAACTGACTTTTGCTATGACAACTTAATAAGCAAATAGATCTATTATCTTCTATTTATTAATTTTATTTCACTCAAATATAAAAAACCTCAACTCCATCTCCATCTTTTCAATTATCATGAAATAAAATCTCAAACACAAACCACCAATGATATTTAGAATTCAAAGTCCTATGATTTAAAAAGGGTGAAACTTAAAAATTCAAGCATAAAAAAAGTATCTTAAGGTAAAACCACTCATAAAAAACAACTTGAAATTATCACAAATACAACTAAACCTTCAAATTTATACAACAAATCATCCATCTTTTCGAACTCAAAATCAAATATTGATTAATAGTGTAGAATTTATAAAATAACCAAAGATTTTAAAATAATTAAAACTATTCAACAACACTGAATCACATGACTAATTGGCTATCACAATTTAGAAAAGAAACAATAGAATAAAAAGTTGTCTTATTCCTTCGCATCACAAGACATACAAGTGGGAGTAGTAATGGAGAAAGCTATGTCTATATTTCATATTTTGTACAAAATTGGTGTATAAATTTGAAGAACTAACTTTTTTTTAAGTTAATTTATACATGTTTCATCTCGAATCAATAAAAAAAATTCATTCAGGCTAAATGAAGGTGAATTGTTTTCAATTATCATGAAATAAAATCTCAAACACAATAAAAGTCGAGTTAGAAAACAATAAAATATGATAACAAAATAAATTGCAAGTTTTTGTTTTAAAAAATAATTTAATTAAATATACTTTTAGTTCTTACAAAATTAAAATTTTTAATTTTAATCCTTGATAAAATTTGAATAAATATTTTTATAATTAATCTATGCAGTCAGATGTAGATAGAAATGTTAAAGTGATATGGCTGTCAAATGTCAATTGACTCAATTTTTTTAAATTTTAATTTAAGTTTATATTAAAATAAGTACCTTAAAATATTCATATATTATCAATTAAATCATTTTTAAGACTAATTTAGTAATTTATAAAGTTCTTTCTATTATATAAAAATCTTATTGATATTTTTAAAATTGATAAAATTTGAATTGACAAATTTTGTTTCTTAATTCTTATTTTCTTCTCAAAATCTAAAACTGACTTTTGCTATGACAACTTAATAAGCAAATAGATCTATTATCTTCTATTTATTACTTTTATTTCACTCAAATATAAAAAACCTCAACTCGATCTCCATCTTTTCAATTATCATGAAATAAAATCTCAAACACAAACCACCAATGATATTTAGAATTCAAAGTCCTATGATTTAAAAAGGGTGAAACTTAAAAATTCAAGCATAAAAAAAGTCTCTTAAGGTAAAACCACTCATAAAAAACAACTTGAAATTATCACAAATACAACTAGACCTTCAAATTTATACAACAAATCATCCATCTTTTCAAACTCAAAATCAAATATTGATTAATAGTGTAGAATTTATAAAATAACCAAAGATTTTAAAATAATTAAAACTATTCAACAACACTGAATCACATGACTAATTGGCTATCACAATTTAGAAAAGAAACAATAGAATAAAAAATTGTCTTATTCCTTCGCATCACAAGACATACAAGTGGGAGTAGTAATGGAGAAAGCTATGTCTATATTTCATATTTTGTACAAAATTGGTGTATAAATTTGAAGAACTAACTTTTTTTTAAAGTTAATTTAGACATGTTTCATCTCGAATCAATAAAAAAAATTCATTCAGACTAAATGAAGGTGAATTGTTTTCAATTATCATGAAATAAAATCTCAAACACAATAAAAGTCGAGTTAGAAAACAATAAAATATGATAACAAAATAAATTGCAAGTTTTTGTTTTAAAAAATAATTTAATTAAATATACTTTTAGTTCTTACAAAATTAAAATTTTTAATTTTAATCCTTGATAAAATTTGAATAAATATTTTTATAATTAATCTATGCAGTCAGATGTAGATAGAAATGTTAAAGTGATATGACTGTCAAATGTCAATTGACTCAATTTTTTTAAATTTTAATTTAAGTTTATATTAAAATAAGTACCTTAAAATATTCATATATTATCAATTAAATCATTTTTAAGACTAATTTAGTAATTTATAAAGTTCTTTCTATTATATAAAAATCTTATTGATATTTTTAAAATTGATAAAATTTGAATTGACAAATTTTGTTTCTTAATTCTTATTTTCTTCTCAAAATCTAAAACTGACTTTTGCTATGACAACTTAATAAGCAAATAGATCTATTATCTTCTATTTATTACTTTTATTTCACTCAAATATAAAAAACCTCAACTCGATCTCCATCTTTTCAATTATCATGAAATAAAATCTCAAACACAAACCACCAATGATATTTAGAATTCAAAGTCCTATGATTTAAAAAGGGTGAAACTTAAAAATTCAAGCATAAAAAAAGTCTCTTAAGGTAAAACCACTCATAAAAAACAACTTGAAATTATCACAAGTACAACTAGACCTTCAAATTTATACAACAAATCATCCATCTTTTCAAACTCAAAATCAAATATTGATTAATAGTGTAGAATTTATAAAATAACCAAAGATTTTAAAATAATTAAAACTATTCAACAACACTGAATCACATGACTAATTGGCTATCACAATTTAGAAAAGAAACAATAGAATAAAAAATTGTCTTATTCCTTCCCATCACAAGACATACAAGTGGGAGTAGTAATGGAGAAAGCTATGTCTATATTTCATATTTTGTACAAAATTGGTGTATAAATTTGAAGAACTAACTTTTTTTTAAGTTAATTTAGACATGTTTCATCTCGAATCAATAAAAAAAAATTCATTCAGGCTAAATGAAGGTGAATTGTTTTCAATTATCATGAAATAAGATCTCAAACACAATAAAAGTCGAGTTAGAAAACAATAAAATATGATAACAAAATAAATTGCAAGTTTTTGTTTTAAAAAATAATTTAATTAAATATACTTTTAGTTCTTACAAAATTAAAATTTTCAATTTTAATCCTTGATAAAATTTGAATAAATATTTTTATAATTAATCTATGCAGTCAGATGTAGATAGAAATGTTAAAGTGATATGGCTGTCAAATGTCAATTGACTCAATTTTTTTAAATTTTAATTTAAGTTTATATTAAAATAAGTACCTTAAAATATTCATATATTATCAATTAAATCATTTTTAAGACTAATTTAGTAATTTATAAAGTTTTTTCTATTATATAAAAATCTTATTGATATTTTTAAAATTGATAAAATTTGAATTGACAAATTTTGTTTCTTAATTCTTATTTTCTTCTCAAAATCTAAAACTGACTTTTGCTATGACAACTTAATAAGCAAATAGGTCTATTATCTTCTATTTATTAATTTTATTTCACTCAAATATAAAAAACCTCAACTCCATCTCCATCTTTTCAATTATCATGAAATAAAATCTCAAACACAAACCACCAATGATATTTAGAATTCAAAGTCCTATGATTTAAAAAGGGTGAAACTTAAAAATTCAAGCATAAAAAAAGTCTCTTAAGGTAAAACCACTCATAAAAAACAACTTGAAATCATCACAAATACAACTAAACCTTCAAATTTATACAACAAATCATCCATCTTTTCAAACTCAAAATCAAATATTGATTAATAGTGAAGAATTTATAAAATAACCAAAGATTTTAAAATAATTAAAACTATTCAACAACACTGAATCACATGACTAATTGGCTATCACAATTTAGAAAAGAAACAATAGAATAAAAAATTGTCTTATTCCTTCGTATCACAAGACATACAAGTGGGAGTAGTAATGGAGAAAGCTATGTCTATATTTCATATTTTGTACAAAATTGGTGTATAAATTTGAAGAACTAACTTTTTTTTAAGTTAATTTAGACATGTTTCATCTCGAATCAATAAAAAAAATTCATTCAGGCTAAATGAAGGTGAATTGTTTTCAATTATCATGAAATAAAATCTCAAACACAATAAAAGTCGAGTTAGAAAACAATAAAATATGATAACAAAATAAATTGCAAGTTTTTGTTTTAAAAAATAATTTAATTAAATATACTTTTAGTTCTTACAAAATTAAAATTTTTAATTTTAATCCTTGATAAAATTTGAATGAATATTTTTATAATTAATCTATGCAGTCAGATGTAGATAGAAATGTTAAGTGTAGATAGAAAACAAGCGTGGATCCCGTCGAGTACGACGGACGTGAGGGGTGCTAATACCTTCCCCTTGCGTAACCGACTCCCCAATCCAGGATTTGGTTGCGATGACCATTCCTTTCCCGTCTTTGCGGTAGGTTTACTCTGAGTGTTTCCTTTCCCTCTGTTGGGATAAATAACGCACGGTGGCGACTCTTCTGTTCAGCCGGCGCCGATTTTCGTAGTAGCGACAGCTGGCGACTCTGCTGGGGATTCAACGTCCCTTACGCGAGTCAATCCTAGCGCTTGTTTTCCCGTCGAGGATTTTGTATGGATTTACGTTTCTGTATTTTACTTTCAGTAGTATTTTATTGTGATTATTGTTGTGGGGATGAGGGGGGTAATTTGTTGAGAGATAAGCCAAACCCAGGCTTGAGTACACCTATAGACTTAGAGAGAGAGTAGTGGTTAGCCTGCTTGCTTAGCTCGCACCAGCTAGCCACGAAATCTCACTCGGACGAGATTCTCTTTGATGCTTCTTGCCTGGCCCTTAGGGCTCGACAAGTTGTCTGACCCGAGGATTGTCGACTCTGGGAACCTATCAATTGGGATTCAACTAAGTGAGGCCGCTTCAAGGGATGATGATGCCACACCTTCTGGGTATCGTATCATCGCTCTTGAAAGTCTGTGACGTTGAACCCGCATAGGATGCCGTACCTCGTCTGCGAGTTAAGTACACACCTGTGAGGGGTAGGAGGGTCTGTTTGCAAGGAACCTTTGACCTCAGAATACCTGGTTTATCTCTATCAGTGAAATGTGATTACAGGTTTCTTTTGAGTGGTTGGTTTGGTTTGAAATAAAGAATGATTGGTTCTCAAGGCTTCAGTACAGAGCAACCCAGTCTATCAGCATGGCACTTAATCCCATGTTTGCATATGCATGTGCATTTTCATGTTTGCATTTCATTAACATGTATTTATGTTGCAGGTGACTATTCCCCTCTGATTCTAGGACATCTTCTAGCCAGGCATGGAGTCCCTGAAGAAGACAGTTGCTTACAGGTTGCAGTCACCAGACATCAGTTCATTACTGGGTTTAGTTGCTTTGGCAGATGAGAGTGTGAGGGATGGGTTCATAGTATCCTATGGGAGGCTGCTTAGTTTGTTGTATACACCTTCGACTTTCGAGATTACTGGAGTGTATACTTTAATGCAGTTTTATGAGCCGCAACTGAGATGTTTCTTGTTTCCAGACTACGTTCTTGCACCCACTTTGGAAGAGTATCATGTCATGTTGGATATTCCCGTGCTAGACCAGATGCCCTTTGTACACAGTGATACCGAGCTTGAATTAGCTACACTCACCGAGATTGTCAGTCTGGACGCTTCTGAGTTTCCAGGAGGCTTAGTCAAGTTGAATGGCGCTTATGGTTTTCACCTATCTGTCCTAGTTGAGAAGGTCGCGCAGTGCGCAAAGAATGGATGTTGGATCGCCTTTAGCGCTATTCTGGCTGTCTGCATTTACGGGATTGTCTTGTTTCCTAATGTGCCAGACTTTGTGGATTCAGATGCCTTCTTGATTCTCGCCTCGAAGAATCCTGTTCCTACTCTCTTGGGCGATGTTTATCATTCTATTCACTACAAGAATGAGAAATGTCGTGGCAAGAACGTGTCCTGCTGTCTTCCTCTCCTGTACAAGTGGTTCCAGAGGCACCTTCCGAAGACTGGGTCGTTTGTTGATACCGTTGATACTTTGGATTGGCCGTCCCGGTTGATGGGGCTATCTGCTGAGAATATCATTTGGTTTGATCGGGGCGTGCTTGGTACTGACATTATATATAGTTGTAGTGGCTTTCCGAATGTTCCCCTGATTGGACGGAAAGGCTGCATCAACTATAATCCTTCACTATTGGTAAGACAGTTTGGTTATGCCTTGAAAGATGCTCCTATTGAGGTCGAGATACAGGAATCTCTGTATCTCACAGGCTCCTTAGACGGGACCACTTTGATCAGGTTGAGGCATGCGTGGGCTAGCATCCACAAGAGGGGGAAGGCTTCGCTCGGTAAGAGCAACAACATAGCTTATGATCCTTATTTAGCCTGGGTCCGTGAGAGAGCTCGTATGTCTTTGATGCCTTATCCCGCTATGGAACCATTGTACCTTCCATTAATTGAGGTACCTCCTGCAGAAGAGAGCGAGAAATATAACAAGTTATTGGCTGCAAATGAGGAATTGAAGAAATCTAACGAGGAGTTAGAGAGGGAGATCTTCCAGTTACGACGAGAGAAGAAGGAAGCCACCCTCACAGTGAAGGAACAGACCGAATTGATTAACAGGTTGGGATCAGAGCTGACAGAAGCGACCAACAAGAAAGAAAAATTAGGGATAGCTTTGAACGGGGTTAGCAAGGTACTTACGTCCAAGAAGGAACTTCTAAGCAAGGCTTATGCTCGTATCAGCAAGTGGGAGGCTTTGTGGGAGGCCACACTCACCAAGCGGAAAGAGCGCGAAGACAAACTGAAAATGCAGATTGCCACGTTGGAAGCACACGTTAAAGCCCAGGAAGCACGGATTGTTGAAGTAACATCCCTGGGGAATAATGCTAATCTCAGAGTCAGTGACGGTGACGAGAAGTCGAGAGGTTGCGAGGAGAAGGCCGGTTCCAAGAGGTACAGATCTGACGAGAGTTCGAGCAGAGGAGCTCCCAGGGACGACGCTGCAAAGCTGAGTTCCACTACTGAGCGGCATGCTTTACTGGTGCAGGAGTTAATCTCCCGACTAGGACACTCAGAGACGATGAGGATATTGGAGGACGTCTGAGCGCGCCACTTGGCCTAACGTATCTTTGCCTTACCTTTGTTATTTGTACTCATATTTGGGCCATCGCCAGACTTGTTGGCCGAGGTCTTTTCGGTTGTATTCAGTACTCAGCCTCTTGGCATTTGTTATATATGAGGAGTTTCTGGTTTATTGCTTGCTGAATAAGGACTCCATGGCCATAATGGCTCTCTCTCTGGAACTAGAATCGGGGGAATATAACCTGTAGCATATTTACATAATCACATTCGCATTCATATTGCATTACAGGTGATTATTGAACTGTATCTCATTTCCTGCATTCTCCAGGTCTTTTCAGGATTGAAAGTCAACACCCGCACCGATACTCTACTCGTACCAACTGCAAAAGAGTTATGGACCAGATGAAGAGCGAAATGCAGGACATGCGTGAGAAGCTGGCGCTGTTCATGCAGACGATGGAGACAATTGTGAAAGGCCAGGAAAACTTGCAAGCTCTGGTGCAACCCTTGCTAGCGAGGAATGTTGGGCATGGAAACGAAGACCACAATTCTGTACGTGTTGACACCATTCACAGGGATGGTACTCCTACACCGGTAGCTCCACCTGTGACGAACATACCTGCTGTGAATGTGAACAATGGCACTGGCGCTGGGAACGGTAATACAGGAATCAGTAATGAGACTGTCATCAACAATGTTGGGTTCGGAGATGCCAATCTGGGCGGTGATAATATTGGAGGTAATGGCTTCGGTAACAACGGATTTGGCTATAACGACCAGGGGTTTGATTATGCTAATCAAGATGGGATGTACGACTTCAACGCTCAGGGCTTCGGACAGGATGGATTTGGTAATGCCAATCAGGGCTATGGCGGATTTGGTAACGGAAACGGCGCTGGAGTGACGTCTTTTGGACCTGCCGGGGTCGCTCAAGGGTATGGTAATAGGGGGCGGGGCCCTGTGATGAATCAGGCTAGATTCGGTCGTAACAATGGGTATGATGGATACGGAAATGGGAATGGTAATTGGATAGAAGATCAGCAAGAAGATGCTTTCTCTGGTGGGGGTTTTGAAGGTCCTGTAGATAACGCTCAGCGAATCAAGATGCTCGAGGAGCAGATGAAAGGTGTTGTGAATCAAAGTGCTGTCGGTTTAGATATGACCATAATGGGTCTGGTGCCTGGCCTAAGGGTACCGCTAAAGTTTAAAGCTCCCACATTTGACAAATATAAGGGAGATACCTGTCCAAAGGTGCATGTGCGGTCATACTATAGAAGGATGTCGGCTTATTCGAACGATGAGAGGATGCTGATGCATTTCTTTCAAGACAGCTTGTCTGGTCCTTCCCTTGAATGGTACATGGGATTGGAGCCTACTCAGGTAAAGACTTGGAAGCAGCTGGCTGAAGCGTTTGTGGCTCATTATAAGTACAATAGTGACCTGGCACCGAACAGGGTCCAGTTACAGGGGTTGTCACAGAAGAAAGATGAGAGCTTCAAAGAATATGCGCAGAGGTGGCGCGACATGGTTGCAAGAGTTCATCCTCCGTTGGTTGAGAAGGAGATGAATGATATGTTCATAGGAACGTTCACCGGTATGTTTTATGATAAGCTGTTTCCCGCTTCTTTGGGCAGTTTCTCGGATCTAATCTTGATGGGAGAGAAGGTTGAAAGTAATATTAAAATGGGGAGATTCCAAGCTGAGGAATCTACTTCAGCTGGCAGTAACAGAAGAGCTTTCGGTGGTC
Source organism: Lathyrus sativus (assembly GCA_963859935.3). Classification (NCBI taxonomy): domain Eukaryota; kingdom Viridiplantae; phylum Streptophyta; class Magnoliopsida; order Fabales; family Fabaceae; genus Lathyrus; species Lathyrus sativus. The sequence continues at coordinate 411,918,075 of OZ012738.1, read as the reverse complement.
GTCGTCAAGGTGACACAAGTGCAGTATTCGGGGGCCGAGGCCGGGGCAGAGGGCGGAATCAGTATAATCATCCGCAACAGGTGGCAAGTGTCACGATTCCATTTCATCAACAACCAATACCACTACAGCAGATACCACCACAGCAACAGCAGCCACAACAAAGGTTACATCCTGCCCAACGCAGAATTCAGGGGGGCAAACCAAGGAGGGTGTTTGAAACGCCTCCTTCAACGTATGCAGAGTTGCTACAGACATTACTGGGTTTGAACTTGGTGGAAAAGAGGACTATGGCGCCAATGACGGGCACTCCTCCGTTCGGTTTTGATACGAACAAACACTGCGAGTTCCACTCCGGGGCCCCGGGCCATGACATAGAGACTTGCCACGCGTTCAAGCATGTGGTGCAAGATCTGTTGGATAGCAAAGCCATAAATTTTGGACAAGCAGGTTCAAACATAGTACAACAGCCCATGCCCAACCATGGGGCAAATGCTATTTTGACTGAGGAGGGTTTGAACTTGATCATGAATGTTGGTGAACTAAAGACGCCGTTGTGTGAGATAAAGAGCAGGTTATTGAAAGGAGGTGTGTATCCGGGCTGCGATGAGTTTTGTTTAGAGTGTTGGACCCAAGCTGGGGGTTATGCTGAATTGAAGGAGGGTATTCAGACCTTGATAGATGAAGGCACGTTGCAATTCGACAGAACGGCAGTTGAGAAACCTGCAGAGGTATTAGCGGATGAGAAAAGTGATGTAGCTACGGTGACAATCCCCCAAAACACGATAACTATAACGGCACCAGCCAGGAGACCGCCGATCACTATCACCAAGGCAGGGCCAACCCCTTATGAGAGCACTAAGGCGGTACCCTGGACTTACGGGTTGGAAGCATACTGTGATGGGGTGAAAATCGATATCGGTAGACAGCCTGCTGAGGTTGTAGACAATGTCGTCGGGACCGGAGGGATGACAAGAAGTGGGAGAATTTTTACATCGCCTGAGGTAGAGGCTGAACGGTTGGCAAAAGGAAAAGGAAAAATGAATGAGGATGTCCCTGTGCAGAGGAACGAAAAAGAAACGTCACTGAAAGATGTAGAAGAGTTTATGCGCCTTATTCGTAAGAGTGACTATAAGATTGTTGAGCACCTTCAACAGACGCCATCGAAGATATCCATATTGTCACTGTTATTGTGTTCCGAAGCCCATAGGAATGCATTATTGAAAATTCTGGACACGTCGTTTGTACCCCAAGATGTTTCTCTGAATCAGTTGGAGGGGGTAATGGCGTACGTGAACGCAGGCCATAGCTTGGGATTTACGGATTTTGATTTGACCCCGAGGGGGAGAGAGCATAACATGGCGTTTCACGTCTCAGTTGAATGCAGGGGCTCAGTCATGTCCTACGTGCTGGTAGATATCGGGTCTTCCTTGAACGTGCTGCCAAAGAAAGCAATGATGAAATTGGACATCAGGGGGATCATTTGTACGCCTAGTGACTTGGTGGTCAGGGCATTTGATGGTACTTGGAGGTCAGTCTTCGGATCTATAACGTTACCTCTGCAGGTGGGGCCGGAGACTTTCGAAACTGAATTTTACATTATGGACATCCAGCCAGCATACAGCTGTCTTCTCGGACGACCATGGATCCATGGTGCTGGGGCAGTCACATCTACCTTGCACCAAAAGCTGAAATACATGGTAGGGGACAGTGTGGTTACAGTTTGTGGAGAGGAGGACATATTGGTCAGCCATCTGTCGTCATTCAAGTATGTGGAAGTCGACGGCGAGATTCATGAGACACCCTGTCAAGCCTTTGAAGGGTTGCGCATCAAAGACAAGGTTCCAGGGCCGAGTAAAGCGTCAGAGGTGGCAGTCTCATCATACAAGGAGGCTCAGGCTCTAGTAAAGACTGGTGAGACAAAAGGCTGGGGCAAGGTTCTGGATATTCCCGTGAAGATGGACAGATTTGGGCTGGGATATCATCCATCATCATCAACGCCTGCTGCTGGGGCACCCGTTTGAAAGGACCAATAACAATCACGGCTAGTGGAGTGTATCACGAGGCCATCAACGCTGTTTCAGATTCCGAAGAAGGAGACAGTGACTGCGACATGGACGCCTGGATTCAGCCGAGCGTGCCAGGACAAGGATTATGCAATTGGTCTATTCAGGAGACTGTTCCTGTGACTACCAAACAGTAATACTTTGTTTTCTTAATTGTTGAACAATCCGGTGTCTTACCCGGGGCATCGTGATTTTTGCTTAGGGTTGCGCTGTTATGTACATTGCATTGTTTAATTGTTAAATAAAAAGGCGTTTTTCATGTACAAATATTGTGATCTCTGTTTTTCCTGTTTTTGTGTTTTACAATAAAATGGCAACGTGGTTATTCGCTTTATACACATTTTGAAGCAGTTAACCATTCCTTTTGCAGGATAACATTTTCAGATGACATCATTGAATCGCCTATGACTCACTTCGACTTTGAGCGCCCGGTATTTCAGGCCGAAGAAGAGATTATTAAAGATGGCGATGTTCCAGAAGAGTTGTCTTGGTTGGTAAAGCAAGAAGAACGAATCATTCTGCCTCATGAGGAGGTCATTGAAATCGTTAATCTGGGGTCGAAAGGGGTTGAAAGGAGCATCCGTATAGGAGCCGTGCTGCAAAGCGACGTCAAGCGAAGACTGGTTGAAATGCTCAGAGAGTATAGTGATGTATTCGCTTGGTCGTACGAAGACATGCCTGGGCTGGATACGGATATGGTTGTGCACCGTCTGCCGCTAAAAGAAGAATGCCCGCCGGTTAAGCAGAAGCTTCGCAGAACTAGACTTGATATGGCAATGAAAATTAAGGAGGAGGTTCAAAAGCAGTGGGATGTTGGTTTCCTAGCCGTTACAAAATATCCCTCATGGGTCGCTAATATTGTGCCAGTGCCAAAGAAAGACGGTAAAGTGAGAATGTGCGTAGATTACCGTGATTTGAACAAAGCGAGCCTGAAAGATGATTTTCCACTTCCTCACATCGATGTGCTGGTTGACAATACCGCTCAATTTTCCGTATTCTCCTTCATGGATGGCTTCTCGGGCTACAATCAGGTTAAAATGGCGCCAGAAGACATGGAGAAGACTACCTTCATTACGCCTTGGGGAACATTTTGTTACAAAGTGATGCCCTTCGGATTAAAGAATTCTGGGGCAACGTATCAGCGTGCAATGACGACTCTCTTTCATGACATGATGCATAAAGAGATCGAGGTTTATGTCGATGATATGATTGCCAAATCCCAGACGGAGGAGGAACATTTGGTGAATTTGCTGAAATTATTCAAAAGGCTTAGGAAGTTCAGGCTGAGGCTGAACCCTAACAAGTGCACCTTCGGGGTGAGGTCGGGTAAACTGCTGGGGTTTATCGTGAGCGAAAAAGGAATAGAGGTTGACCCTGCGAAAATAAAAGCCATACAAGAGATGCCGACGCCTAAAACCGAAAAAGAGGTGCGCGGTTTTTTAGGGAGGTTGAACTATATCGCTCGGTTCATCTCTCACCTAACAGCTACATGTGAGCCATTATTCAAGCTATTGAAAAAATACTAGGCTTTAACGTGGGATGAAAATTGTCAAAAGGCGTTTGATAAAATAAAACAGTACTTGTAGGAACCTCCTATTTTGATACCTCCAGTGGCAGGGAGACCCTTGATTATGTATTTGACGATTCTTGAGGGAAGTATGGGTTGTGTTCTCGGTCAACATGACGAGACAGGAAGAAAAGAGCATGCGATATACTACCTGAGTAAGAAGTTTACTGAATGTGAATCTCGATACTCAATGCTCGAAAAAACCTGTTGTGCGCTAGCCTGGGCCGCCAAGCGTTTGAGGCAGTACATGCTAAACCATACAACCATGCTCATCTCAAAGATGGATCCTATCAAATACGTATTTGAAAAGCAGGCACTATCGAGGAGAATTTCCCGTTGGTAGATGGTTTTGACTGAGTATGATATCCAGTATGTCTCACAGAAGGCTATAAAGGGGAGCGTGTTATCGGAGTATCTTGCTGAGCAGCCTATTGAGGAATACCAATCAATGAGGTTTGATTTTCCTGACGAGGATATCATGTACCTAAAGATGAAAGATTGTGAAGAATCGTTGCCGGACGAAGGACCAGAATTGGGTTCCAAATGGCAGTTTATCTTTGACGGAGCTGTAAAATCCTATGGTAGCAGAATAGGGGCAATCATCACTACTCCACATGGGTCGCACATCCCATTTACCGCTCGATTGACCTTTCCGGTTACCAATAATAAAGCCGAATACGAAGCTTGTATCATGGGGCATGAAGAGGCCATTGATTTGCGAATCAAAAATCTGGATGTATACGGAGATTCAGCTCTGGTGGTGAATCAAATAAAAGGAGAATGGGAGACACGTCAGCCCAACTTGATACCATACATGAATTACGCGAGGAGATTGTTGCCCTTCTTTGACAAGGTTGAGTTGCATCATGTACCGCGAGCCGAGAATCGGATGGCTGACGCCCTAGCCACATTGTCTTCCATGTATAAAGTCAATTTCTGGAATGAGGCTCCCAGAATTATTATCTCTCGGCTTGACAGGCCTGCCTTCATATTTGCCATTGACGAAGCATTTGATGATAAACCCTGGTATTTTGATATCCATAATTTCCTGAAGAACAAAGAGTATCCGGCTGAGGCATCCAGTAACGATCAGAAGACTCTCAGGAGATTGGCGTGTAATTTCTATCTGAATCCGGACGGTGTCCTATACAAGAGAAACCACGACTTGGTGCTGCTACGTTGTGTAGACGAGAAAGAGGCGAAGTTGCTCATGGAGGAAATACACGAGGGTACATTTGGTACACATGCTGGTGGGCATGCTATGACGAGGAAGCTGCTGCGGGCAGGTTATTACTGGCTAACTATGGAAACTGATTGTTTCAAGTTTGCGAAGAGGTGTCATAAGTGCCAGATTTATGCGGATAAAATCCATGTGCCTCCGAGTCCTCTGAACGTAATGTCGTCGCCATGGCCATTCTCGATGTGGGGAATTGATATGATTGGAAAGATCGAGTCGACGATATCTAACGGACACTGTTTCATTTTGGTAGCAATTGATTATTTTACCAAATAGGTGGAAGCGGCATCATATGAAAATGTAACCAAGCAGGTGGTAGCCAGGTTTATCAGACAAGATATCATTTGCAGATATGGAATCCCCGAGCGGATTATTACCGACAACGGTTCGAACTTGAATAACAAGATGATGAAGGAGCTGTGTCAGAGTTTTAAGATTGAGCATCATAACTCTTCTCCTTATCGACCCAAGATGAATGGCGCTGTTGAAGCGACCAATAAGAATATAAAGAAGATTGTTCAGAAGATGGTGGTGACCTATAAGGACTGGCATGCGATGCTACCTTTCGCTTTGCATGGTTATCGTACGACAATACACACATCAACCGGGGCAACCCCGTTCTCGTTGGTATATGGAATGGAAGCAGTGTTACCACTGGAAGTTGAGATTCCTTCCCTGAGGGTATTACGAGATGTCCAACTGGACGAGGCAGAATGGGTAAAAGACAGGTTGAACCAGCTGAGTTTAATGGATGAGAAGAGGTTAGCTTCTCTAGCATATGGTCGGTTGTACCAGAGCCGAATGAAGAAAGTGTATGATAAGAAAACACATCCTCGGAGCTTTCAGACAGGCGACCTTGTGCTAAAGAGGATTCTCCCGCCGCAGGCAGATCACAGGGGCAAGTGGACCCCCAACTACGAAGGGCCATACGTCGTCAGAAAAGTCTTTTCAGGTGGAGCTTTATTGTTGTCCACCATGAACGGTGAAGACTTTATGTCGCCTGTGAATTCGGACGCAGTTAAAAAATACTTTGCTTGAAATTGACCCGCTGGACAGAAAAAAGAGAGTCCAGGCAAAAATGGGGCATCCTGGCGAACCAAAAACAGAATGAAAGGTTCGGGAAAAAATTAGGGATAAAAATTGAAAAAATGTACACCCGCGAAGTTGAAAACCTACACTGGGAGGCTTCGGCAAAAAGGGGTATCCCGGTGAACTGAAAACCCGCAAAGGGCGGTTCACGCAAAAGTTAGGGATTTGAAAAGCAAATGACTGCGGTCCGAATTTGATACTACAGTGCATATTGGTGCGGGAGAATATACCTGAGAGTTCGATTATCAAATACAATCTCTTCAGAAGTTTGAATACCGGGAAAGCTCATGATGTTCGTCTGCATCACGTTGCCGACATATGTGTAAATTGGAGTTGTCACTGTATTTATGTTTCATGTGCATACTTGTATATTTGTTGTGCGTAACTTCCTCTTTTCAGGAGTTACATCCAGTGTACAACACTCTGCCCATTCAGGGGCCCAATCAATAAAACATGTTATTCAGTATTTGATGTTTGTTCTTTACCGTTTTGTATGTGAGAAGCGCCAATGTTAAATAAAACTAGCAAGTGCATAACATTGCTGGCCCTTGCCAATAATTGCTAAAACTTTGAATTGGCTGAAAATGATGTCACTAACGCTAACCTGAATAGATTTGGTTGTATAGACTTGTCTTGTCTCGTTTGTGGTGTTGCAGGGTTCTTGACCATACGAAGTGGACGATCAGAAGATTGCAGTCCTAACCAGAAGCTCGTAACGAAAAGACTTGATCGTTATGTGAAGTGAATCTCCATGCAGGTCGCGCTTCATTCCCGGAAGCTAAGATAACAATGTTCCTTACTGAAGAAGGATCAAATTCCCCAGCTAGTCGCAGCTTATCCGAAGGACATTCTCCAGCAGGGTCGTTTACCTCAGCAGAGTTTGGTGATTCCAAGATCGTGGGCTGTATTCAGACAGTATGGTGTCCCCCAAAAGGATTCCCTGACCCGAGCAGAGTGGTTTAGCCTCAGAAGATTAATATTTCCAAACTTGTGAGTTGTACCCAGACAGTCTACTCTTCCTAGTAGAGATTCCCTTCCCAGTAGGGTCATTTATTCTCCCCAACGGAGTCAGTTGATTTCCCCAAGAGAGTCGTTTCATCCTTAGCGGAGTTCTCTCTTTTCAGCAAGTGTTTTCCTTCCTCCCGGTGGAAATCGAAGGTTAAAACTCTCCCCGACAGAGTTGGTTGTGTGTCCTGGCATTTATTTTGCCGGAATACTTTGTGATACTCGTTCACTCCCCAGCAGGGTGATATGTGTCCTCGACGGCCAAGATTGAGGAAGCAAGCTTGTTAGAGCTATCCCAGCAGTTCGAGCCTGCATTTGCATCGGCATATAGTGTCATATTTGCATCTACCAAATAAAAAACGCGTAGCATTTCCATGTTGTATGGGGCATTACGCCATTATCAAACATACGCATTATGAAACATAGATCAGGTTGGTTAACCTTTCGCTTTCAGATGTGCTTTCTCAATAGGAGTATGGAGTTCTAAAGCTCAAATATTACCAGACAATCGAGGTCTCGCCAGGAGACGTGTGACGACATAGTTCAGTTTATTATTTTCTCCCACAGAGTTGCCAATTGAGGCGCTATTGTATCCGGCCAGCGGAATGTTTCTTCAAGTTTGTTGCTGCGGTAGCGTTTCAGGTTTTAATGGAATCAAAGTTCAGAAGTAGCCACTTGTTATCGAGACGAGTGTTTGACAATTATTTTCGGAATATCCCCAGTGGAGTTAGTTACTGCAAAGAATAGTCAAAAAAGCTATGTCCGCGGAGTTATTTTTCTGTGTGATGGACAGGGTACGTCCCGTAGCAAAGGCGGAGTTATTTTCCTGTGTGATGGAAAGGGTACGTCCTGTAGCAAAGGCGGAGTTATTTTCCTGTGTGATGGACAGGGTACGTCCCGTAGCAAAGGCAGAGTTATTTTCCTGTGTGATGGACAGGATACGTCCCGTAGCAAAGGCGGAGTTATTTTCCTGTGTGATGGACAGGGTACGTCCCGTAGCAAAGGCGGAGTTATTTTCCTGTGTGATGGACAGGGTACGTCCCGTAGCAAAGGCGGAGTTATTTTCCTGTGTGATGGACAGGATACGTCCCATAGAAAAGGCGGAGTTATTTTCCTGTATGGATGGACAGGGTACGTCCCGTAGCAAAGGCGGAGTTATTTTCCCGTAGCAAGGACGGAGTTATGGATGGGCAGAAGAAGATTTTCCTGTATGAAAAGACAGAATTGCGTTCTTATATTCGACAGAAGTACTTCTCCCAGTGAAGTCAATAAGTTTATTCCAGTATTGACAAGATAGTGTTGAAATCAGATTTGTAGATAGTGTTCCCCAAGTAGTGGTGCAGTTTATTTCGCAATTTATTTCTGGCAGTTGGCAAATTTCCGGTTTTATTGGTATTCAACCGTCTCGTACCTCGATTGTCTGAAGGCTCCGAGCGTTTCACCCAGTCGGGTCCAAGGCATTTGAATAGGGGCAGCTGTTGCACCCTAAAATTTGACCAACTTGTTTTATTTGATTTGTGTTTTCATAGCTTTATCATTTGCATTGTAGATCATATACATAGTTCATTCATTTTGCATAGCATAGCATGGGCAAGCCATCCAACAAGGGATCAAGTGCTATTTTCATCTCAAGAAGCATATCCAAAAGGGGTTTTATTCAAGCCCAAGTCTATTCAGGTCACCAAGAAAGGAGGTAAAGCTTTGAGAAGTTGATAGATCAAGCAGTAGATTTATAGCCTATCTGGGGAGTAATTGAAGATCATCATCGAGGTTGTGAGCTATGGGCTGAGGCATGGAATGTGTGTAGACATCATGGAAGGCCTAGAGGGTCATTTTGAAAGTAAGACAAGTTATTGGTGTGGTTGCAAGAGCTACAGTTGAAGACAGTCAACTAGGGTGTCACCTAGGTCAACCCTAGGTCAACCCTAGGTTTGATGCTTGATTGAAGGGCACCAAGGCCCATTTAAAGGATGTGGGGTTCATCATTTGAGATGTGGATATGGATATGGTGTTGTGATAAGAAGAAATCAAAAGAAATCAAGAAGAAGAGAAGTTTCTAAATTAGGGTTTCTGTGTAAAATTCCCTGATTTAGGTCAAACTTCCAAGCAAAATAATTCAAAATACAAGTCTCAAATGGATTCTTGGCCAACATGAAACTTGTATAGCATCTCAATACCTTTAAATTTAGTGGTGGAAGGAATCAAGGAGGTTTATAGAACTCAAGTTATGGTTCTTGCAAGTTACAGGTCATCTGAGGACACTGAAATTTATCTATGAAAGTTACTTGACTTCCAAGCAACTTTTACCCCATAAGGAGTTTTCAAATGGATTTTTGGCCAACATGAAAGTTGTTCCTCATGATCTTAGCTTTCTAGAAAGGTATGGTATGCCTCAATCTGATTTGTGGAGCTCTACTTATGGTCTTGACAAGCCATGGGTATTTTGGGAAAGTAAGATTATAGGTCATTTCAAGCATATGCCTAAAACTCCTACTTGCAAGCTTCAAATGGAAAAATGTTCAACATCAACTTGCTCAAAATGATGTTTTGAGTCTAGGAAAGAGGTCATGAGGGTTTCGAAATGCATGGAACTCAAAATGATAAAATTGACCAAATATGGAAGGTAAAAGTCCATTTTCAAGTGACCAAATTTGGGATTTTTTTGATACAAAGCTAAAATACACCATGTGATATACCAAATTAAAGGGAAAACATGTTTTGAGATCATTGACACCATTGGATTTTGAATTTGAGGTCAAGAAATTAGACTTATCATTAGTTACTTATATGAGAAGCTACACTTGCCAAACCAAGCTAGAAGTGGATTACAAGGCAGGGAACCATCCAAGCACATTCTAAATCTCCTTTAGAGAGAAATTCAAGCCTTGTTCATATGCTGTAATAGGCCAAACCCCAACTGGTTTTTTGAAACTCATTAAAGGATTTACCATGACATGAGATACTCAATTTCTCATAGGATCCTTCCAGCACTTTCTAGATCTTTCCTACACTGCCTATATATGAATTTGAGTTGATCCAAATCATTTTTGGACTTCATTTGGTGCAGAGAAGAGGGATTGAGATTCATCTTGCTCAATTGCAATTCATATTCGAATTCTTCATTTTCTTCACAATCAAGCCAAATTCTTGATCCAATTCAATTCAATATTCATTACTGAGTGTGTAGGGATCAAAAGCAGGTTGAATCCATGGTTGAATCGAGTTCTTGAAGTTGAACTTTCACCCTTGCAATTGAAATTCTGTTTCAAGGATCCAAGCTGGTTGAGGAAGATCTAGTGCATACAGAAGCAAGCAAAGATCATCCTGAAGGAATCTGGAGATTTGCAAGCCTTGATTTGAAGCTTTCCATCATCTGTTTCACTCATCTTTACAGGTTAGTAATTTTCAAAATATGGCTCGATTTAGGGATAGTTGGCATGAATCTTTAGGATAATCGATTAGTATGTGGTTAGGTGGTTCTTTCTGGAAAGTTTGAAGCAATTTGGTGATGTTTGTTACGGTGGCATGAATTCTGTTTAGATCAAGAACTAAGTGGATATGGAGTTATAATCTTAGTTCTATGGTTAGTTGTGATCAGTGTTGAACAAGGAAGAGATTAGGCATGATAATTTTATGAATGATGACAATTAATGTTGGACCAAATTTTGGGATGAGAATCGTGTTTGGAGTTGTAGGCCATATCAATAGATTCTGAAGCCATGGTTAAATTCAGGAGGAAAAATGGAGTAGGTCTGGGCTTTGTTTCGTTATTTTTGGTTGGGAAATGAGAGAACACGAATTGGAAAGCTTGGAGTTCATAGGTTCTGTTCTAATGGAGTTTGGCTCCAATTTGTTTTCAAATGAAGAAGACGAGTTGGTACCCGTTGGATTGACATGGACTGGTTGACTAAAATCCCCATCGTGTGGTTCAGATCTCGTCTCAGTTTGTGAAGACTTTGGCTGATGCTGAAACACAGTCGTTTCACTTAATTAGAAGTTTGGGCTTAAATTGGATTATGCTATTCCCACCCCACTCACGAGCCCATTTGAACTTTGAACTGAACTCATATGTTATTCACACCGCGTTTTTCTTTTTTTTCTTTGATTTTCTTTTTCTTTTTCTGAAATGAACATGGGCCTAGGGCACTTTGTTACGCGCACCCCCATCTGGGCCCAGATGCCTGCCATGTTTTAATTTCTTGCTATCTGCACCATTTTATTTTCTTTTTTTATTCATTTAATTCATTTTTCTTCACAACTTTGAAAATTCACATAAAATTGAAAAATAGTCATTTTAATATGGGAATTTTTGCTACATGTTGATAATTGTTCCAAGAAAATTGTGATTAAATAAAAATATTATTTTAGGCATTTTCTTTATTGTTTGTGAATACTTTACTTTTAATTGTTCTTTTATTGAATATGGTTTGTGCATGATCTTGTAGATTTTTGTTTAGGTAGTTCCCATTACTTTTTTAGGTCAATATTTTTAGGACAATTAGCTATGCATATTAGGTACCCCTGGATTTTATTCCATATTTTTTAGGATTATTTTTAGGTAATTTTGATTAGTGGATGTTAAGATGGTTAGATTAGGGTTTATACACAACATAGGTGCACTTGAACATTTTATTTTTGGGTTTTTAGATTGAATTAGGGTATGGGACCTATGGGTATATAGGGTAGATATAGTACTTCCCTTAGAATTAATATTAGGCTTGTAAATATTATTTTACTATTTTTAGTCTATTTTGAAATTGTGTGTTTGTTTGGTTTGCCCATTTTTGGGGTTTACTTTGTTGTGAGGGCTTTTTGGGCATTTGCTTGGGGTGTGGGCTTGGTAAGAGCTTGTGGAGCTTGGCAAGGAATAAATGAAGGTTGAAGATCAAAATCAAAGCTTGAGGAAGAGTGCTTGGCTTGCTGGGAGTTGTTTGAAGACCATAGGACATAGGGTATAAGTAGAACCTTAGAATAGAACAACTTCTTTCATAAACATGGATAGCTTCCTTTGCTTCCATTCTTCCCTATGACATAAAGTCCCTCTATGGTATTCACCTCTCTCCTTAGGAGGGATCAGTGGCCATACCTTAGAGGTAGAACTTTGAGGGAAACAGTCTCCTATAATGTCAACTGTTCATAGGCTTCCTTGGGTCGTCAATGAACGGTTTGACATTCAATTTCTTCTGATAACATCATTTCTCTGTTGGAGAGCTTGCTTTGAAGGATCCCTTGGAGATTGAGGATGAAGTTCATTGCCTTGAAGGCTGTTAGAAGAAGGAGCTGGTACTGTCAGAGCTGTGCAACTGTTTGAAGTAGGACTTACTGCTACTTAGCTATTTGATGCTGTCAACTGTTAGAGTTTCTTGTTGCTGTTTTTCTTGAAGAGGTATGCTTGTTTGAAGCTTGTAGATGGATGAAGACCTTGCTTGAAGGTGTTGGTGACTTGTTGCTGTTTCTATCAGATTTTGCTGCTTAGAGTTGTGGGTGCTGTTTAGAGCTGTTGATGTACTGTTTGAGTTTCTTGACTGTTTTGTTTGATAATTACCTTGTTAGGTTTAAAGTGAATCTTGTTCACTTTTGCCTGTTGTTTTCTAGATTCGAGGTTGAGTGGGACTCCCTTACCTCGCTTGTACTGCTGCATCTCATGCATTTTACTGCTTTACTGTATATATGCTGTTGCTTTTCCGTCTATCCCCTAGGATCTCTGTTTCTCTTTGTGCAAGAGAGAAATATGACAGACATTAGGATTTCATCCATGCATGACAACATTAGGGTAGATTTTGATTCCCTTTTCAACCATAGGCTTTTTAGAGCTCCTTTCTCTTCTCATCTCAGAATAATTCAAAAACACAATAATAAGGTTAATCAATGTCGTACGTTACGAGCCTTAAGCTATTTGAGAAAAGGTTGCTGGAGGGTCACTCTTCAGTAATCTGATTACTTAGTGTGTTACCCTTAGGGTGACATACGATGTAGTCACTCTCAAATCATAGTCTCTAGTGCGTCAGAGATTGCAAACACACTAAAAAAATACTTCTTGCGTAAAAGACTATAAACCAATCAAAAGTGTCATTTTTGTCCGCTTGGACCCATAATCAGGAGAAAACCTTTTTCAGAAGAAAAAAAACAATCAAGACAGACTTGTGTCGTACGTGGCCCGAACTACGTTTGCTTTGATCTTTCATGCTGTATGAAAGTACGTAGGCATAGGATGCGATATCCTAGCGAGCAACCTTCCCCTCCTTTCCCGTAGGTAGGCGAACTACGTTGACTCTGATTTCTCGTTCCAGACGGGAATACGTAGGCATAAAGTGCGATACTTTGCCGAGTCAGTTTATTTTCTTTTAACCCCAGACCTGTAGAATAGATAAAATAACAATCCGTACTAGAAAACAAGCGTGGATCCCGTCGAGTACGACGGACGTGAGGGGTTCTAATACCTTCCCCTTGCGTAACCGACTCCCGAATCCAGGATTTGGTTGCGATGACCATTCCTTTCCCGTCTTTGCGGTAGGTTTACTCTGAGCGTTTCCTTTCCCTCAGTTGGGATAAATAACGCACAGTGGCGACTCTTCTGTTCAGCCGGCGCCGATTTTCGCAGTAGCGACAATACCCACCCCTTTTTCGTGATGTTCTTAGGTCCCACATTAAGCTAATCTTGACAGGAGCTCACATCTCTCAAAAGGAGTTTTGATATGGTTGAGAAAACATTGAGGCTTTGGACAGGGAAGTCACTCACCTTTTTACTTTTGGTGTTTGATCACATGACTTTGTTATTTATTGAGGATTTTTCTTTGTAATCTTTCCTTTTCTCTTTTTGTGTTCTTCATTCTCTAACTTTTGCCTGGACTGAGTCTTTTGGATTTGACCTTAAAGTCCAACGGGATGCCCCAAATTTGCCTAAATCTCCTTCATAGGTTTTGACTTAGCGGGCTTTTCTTTTTCATTTTTGATTTACAAATAAATCTTGTGACTCTAAATCGCTTTGAATTATTGAAAGGATTGCGACTGCCTCATTTCTTAGCTAGTTGGGGGATAATCATTATGAATTTGACTCCTAGCCTCCTAATGTGTGAGGGATAGGTATGGTGGATCCTCAAATGTTCACTCCTTTTTTGAAAGTCTGGGTGCTTGACAAACTTAACTAAAAACTACCTTGTCCTTGGTTAAAATTAAGGGTTTTTAGTACAAAAGAAAACTCATACTTCAAGGCTCAAAGGGGTTAACAAAGGATTATCTTCCTTATATCTCTGGTGTTTATGGATTTGGAACAATGCCTTACATCAACAATGTTTTATTCAAAAGCATACTACTAGAAATTTTGCGTTTTTACTTCACCATTCTCCTCCAAATTCTCCGCTTAGGCAACAGATTGGGTAGCATTGGCATTATAAAGTAGAAAAAGCATTTTATGAGTGAATATGAATGAATTTCTTCAAGACAAACATATTCATTGCATTGATCATTAAAAACAAAAAAAACTTTTACATGCAAATCATACTTTTAACAATCAAAGGGATAACAACAAATGCAAGCAAACAAACAACCTAAAAATCATGGGAATGATCTCTCCTCCTGATTTCATCGGCTTGGAAAGGACTCTCTTGAGTCTTTATATCTATTAGCATAAAGGTGTTCCATTCACAAATGGGCTTCCTCCCTTGAAGGTCAGCACCTCATCATCGATCATTTCTTGAACCTTTTCCCGAAAAAGCTTACACTCTTCAATCAGATGCCCTACTACTCCATCATGAAATTCATAACTGGTATTTGGATTATACCAATGAGGGCGAGATTTCATGGCTTTGGTCTTTCTGGGTGTCATCACTGAGTTTCGGAAAAATAAGACCACAACTGACTGTAAGTCATTGGGATTGGATCAAATTGCATCAACATCAACATTTCCTTCCTCTTGGGAATCACTAACAAATTTCTCTTCACTAGCTTGGCTATTTGAGTCATCTTAGATTCTTCCACTTTTGAATGCGTCCTCGATGTTTACTCCGACTTCCATAACTTTAGAGAACTCTAATGGCACAACCCTTACCATCCTAACATAATAAGAGTTTGATAGCATTTTTAGAAACATTTTTTCCAGTTCTTTCTCTAAGAGTGGTAGATGAACTTGGGCTGCCAATTCCTTCCACCATTGTTCGTACTCCCTAAAGGACTCGTTGTCCTTCTGACTCATGCTCATCAACTAATCGCTGTCTAGAGCCATGTTCATATTGTAATTGTACTTCTTCACAAAAGCGTCATCTAGGTCTTCCCAAGACTGAATATGGTTCCTTTCTAGTTTCATATACCACATCAAGGATGCCATTACATAAACTTTCTTGGAAGCAGTGAATCATCAGCTTATCGTTGCCGATATAAGCGGTCATATTTTGACAAAACATTGTCAAATGGTACCTTGGACAACTAACACCCATGTATATTTCAAAGACATGCATTTTGAACTTCGGGGGAATAATCATACCCAGAACCAGACACAAGTCATGAACCCTAAGACCAGATGCATTGAGTCCTTTCATCATCTTCAATTGTTCCTTGAGATCACGAACTCCTTTCTCGATTCACACAACTCTAGGATCCTTCACCTTTGTCACAGCCAGATTATCTTGCACAGGCTGAGATCAAGTAGGAACATCCACTTGTGGAGCATTGCCGCTAGGAGGAAAACTGTACATCGGGTTAGTCATCACTCTAAAGCCTGACATGGGATCAATGTTCTATGTCCTCTCCATTGTCCTTCAGTAACTACTTCAAGCTCGATATGAATGCCAGGAAATAAGCTAAATGATATAAGGACATGACAAATGAGTTTTTGTTTAGGGAAAAGCATGTATGCAAATGATGAATGTAATGCTAATGATGCATGTTATGCAAATGCATATGAAATTTCAAGGAACTCAATAGTTATGTTACAAACATCATAAAATGGATACCACTTTTTTTGATAACCAAAAAACAGCTCCTTTTATTAATAATATTTGAAGGACTATAAAATAGAGTATAACTTCCAAAATCCATGGAAAACCTATGATGTTTGCAACAACAACCCTAAGTTCCTTGAAAGGTTAGTTTGAAAATGGTGCATGAATGGATGAATACAAAATTACATATATACATATATATATATATATATATATATATATATATATATATATATATATATATATATATATATATATATATATATATATATATATATATATATATATATATATATATATATATATATATATATATATATATATATATATATATATATATATATATATATATATATATATATATATATATATATATATATATATATATATATATATATATATATATATATATATATATATATATATATATATATATATATATATATATATATATATATATATATATATATATATATATATATATATATATATATATATATATATATATATATATATATATATATATATATATATATATATATATATATATATATATATATATATATATATATATATATATATATATATATATATATATATATATATATATATATATATATATATATATATATATATATATATATATATATATATATATATATATATATATATATATATATATATATATATATATATATATATATATATATATATATATATATATATATATATATATATATATATATATATATATATATATATATATATATATATATATATATATATATATATATATATATATATATATATATATATATATATATATATATATATATATATATATATATATATATATATATATATATATATATATATATATATATATATATATATATATATATATATATATATATATATATATATATATATATATATATATATATATATATATATATATATATATATATATATATATATATATATATATATATATATATATATATATATATATATATATATATATATATATATATATATATATATATATATATATATATATATATATATATATATATATATATATATATACAAACATGGGGTTTAGGGTTCGACATCACAAGCATGGAGCCATGACTATAACCGTCCCAAAGGGTATGTACTAAGGGTTTTATGTACCTATAAGACAAGGTTCTAACATGTTCCCAAAGTCACCGATCCATATTTTGGATATTATTAACACACCATTTACTCGGGAATCAATAATATTCTCAAGAGAATCTCGTTTGAGTGTAGTATTGCATACCAACTATTTCAGGTTTACACCTTCATAGTCACCACACTAATCCTAATAGGCCAAGTGGAGTAAGGGGTAACTAAGGTCCTCAGTTTCTCAGACTCCTAGGTCGAAAGTAGAAAATGTTTTCACGATTACTCATTCAACGAATACCACCCTCAAGAGGGCATCCACTGAGCGTGGGATCTCAAGTCAACTTTTTTAGGATTACTCCCTCAAAGCCTCCTTGACGATACCACCCTCTTAAACATAAGATCTCTCAAGTCCAAGTATAGGGCTTATCTGACCATACAAGGATCACCCTGCAAAACAGAAAACCCAAGCAACACAAGCAAACAAATAATAATAACACAAATGTAACAAGATAAGTGTAACCCTTTTGGGAGTATCCCCAGTGAAGTCACCATTTTTGTCGTGGTGAGAGACAGAGACCATAAATATTTAGTTATCTAGGCTTCACAAATTATAAGATATCACCCCCGATTTTTAATTAATCCAAGGGAAGAGGAAAAGAAAGAATAACCCATAAATATGAAATTAAAAACAAAGCAATAAAGAGATCTAAGGTACAAGGGTTGATTATACTAATGGAATGTATTAACATTCTAAGTATCTATAGTATCCTATAGGAACCTCTTGTTGCATTTCTGTTATGGTTAAAGTTGTTTGCTAACTGTGATTGATTGGGGAGATGAGAAGAGACATGTTTTTTTTATTGTTTTTATGAAAAAGGGGAAGAAAAGAAAAAGGTAGAAAAAGAAAAGGTAGAAAAGAAAAAAGGTAGCTCGTTAGGATCTCGCAATCCTATGCCTACATATCCTATATAGGAAGTCAGAACAATCGTAGTTCTACTAACTATGGGTAAAAGCAATGATTGTTAGTTGGTTTTAGGAGAAGAGACAAGTTGTCATCTTAAGGAGAATACTCAACTAAACCACCACAAACATATGGAAGATGAATATTTGCTTCACAATGAGAGAAGGGCTCTAACTTGGATATAGAATCTACAAGTATGCCACATACCTCTCTCAAGTGGAAAAGAGTCAACATCTTTCTCAACAACGTCATGGGGTAGGAGAACTATATCTCAACTAAAGATGACTGATGTCTAATCTCTTTTGAGAAAAGGGAACCTAATTGTAGGCTATCTAAAGTTGAAATATCCTAAGGGTAACGATCTAAGAGCGTCACAATCTAAAGTAATCAATCTAAAGTCAAAAATCTAAGTATATGCAACCTAAGGTAATCAACCTAAAGGGAAACAAAGGTCATACAATGGGTGAAAAAAATGAAAAAGAGAAATGCAATGCACATGACAACAAAGTCAACCATAAACCCTTCCCTTGGATTCAAATATAGGCAATCATAATAATTCAAGAGGCATAAGTAATCATCAAACAAGATAAGCATCATGACAATAATATCCAAAGAGCACAAAGCAAAACCTCAAGCATCAAAGTTAGGCTCGTAAATAGGTAACAACACATGTGTGAAGCCAGCATCAAGGTATATGATCGACACAAACTCATAGGACAAAGAATCTTAAATCAAGTAACCATCATATGAAAGGCATACAAGCATTCACACTTCAAGAATCAACTTATAAACAGACAAAAATAATAGTCAAAATGTAGCAAAATCATAACATTCACAAAAACACATGAAAGAAAAATCAACAATAATTTCATCAAGAAACCATGGCAAGATAACAATAGATTAACACAATTAAGGACAAAAAAATGAAACATACTTATAAAATACAAAAAAGTTAAACATATTGGAAAAATACAGTATTTGGTCAAATTTCGAAATAAATTTTACCCGATTAAATGGCTTAAACTGATCAAAATGCGATCAAAAAGCAGTTGAAAAATTTAAAAACGAGCACACTAGGTTAAATTACGCGAAACGTAAATTAACATGACTGATTTTTGAAAGCTCGATTTTAAAATTTCCCGTCCACTAATTTTACGCATAATTGACTTTTATTTTGACCAAATCGGCTGTAAATCCAACAAATTTATTTTGCCTGATAATTCTGGTATTACGCATGATGAAATACATGATATGCTATGCAGATGATGCAAAGAGAAAACGAAATCTTAAGGTCAAAAATCAGGGTATGACACTAGGCTAGCGAGAATGAATCCTTCAGTAGCTCCCAAGAGGAAGAGAAGGATGTAATCAATACAATCATGGCAGATGTCGAGTATTTTCATGGTGCACCAACAAGACCTTATGGTCCATGCATTATCTTCTCAGCGGTCACCATTTCCAGTGGCGTCACAATATCCTTATGGGCAACCAGCAATGCCTAGAGCACCATACCAGTAACCTTAGAGTGATCCTAATTCAAACCAGCAAGCCTATGACTGAGGACATCAGAACCATCATCAAAACCAACATAGGCCTCGAAACAACTTGTAAAAAGGAATGCTCCTCTTGATCCAATTCCTATGTCATACAACCAAATCCTACAACCTCTAATTCAAAGTTCATTGGGAGTTCCCAAGTCTCTGAAGCCTGTTGCACAACCATTCCTACTTGGGTACGATCCATATGTGCAGTGTGAGTATCATGCTAGATCAATAAGACACTCAACTAAAGAATGTAACACTTTCAAAGCCAAAGTGCAACAGTTGATCGACAACAAGTACATAGCCTTTCTAGAAGGAAACATGTTGGCGAACATCAAACTCTCACCCAAATGAGTGTGAAGACCTCAAGGGGAATCTTCTAAAGACAGTGGATCAGACATGAAGTCATCCTAAAAACTGGCAGTCATGGGGCATTATTATCATTTGCATCTGTTTTTTCTGTTAAATGCTACTTGTTTTTTAAACATTGTTGTTTTTTAATAGTAATATTAATTAAGTGATCATGCATTTTAGGAATCAATCCATTTGTATTCACTCTTGTTGTTTTTCCTTCATTTAAACAAAAAGAGAACTACCAATACTTCTCCCACTCACTTTCTTTATCAAACTTATATTTAAGCAAAGATTGGAGGGAGGATGCTGAAAACAAGATACCTGAAATTTTTGTGGTATGATTTCGATTATAACTTTGCTGATGATGTAAGGTATTGTTTCAAACCCCCAAACACTGAAGATATAATAAGTTAATCCTTTGTCAACCACTTTAGGCCTAGAAGTTGTTGTTTCTTTTGGAATTAAATAACCCTTGACCTTAACCAGGGGCAGGATACTTGTTCAATTAATTTGACTTTGCATTCAATTCACAAGAGGAACATCCAACCTAAGGATCAACCATATATTTTTCACACATCTTAAAGTGTCAAAGAAGTCGTGAAAAAGCCAAGAGAAATTATATTGGTTGCTCCTCATCCACCAATGATATGGTAGTCACAATATTTCAAAACAAAAAGGCCAGCTAAGTCAAATACCTCAAAATGACTTAGGCAAAAACCAAGGTATCCCAGTGGACCGAAAGCTTCAAAGAAGTGGTCCAGGAAAAATTAGGGATAAAAAATCAGTCAAAAGAGGTCATTTAAATCCTCAACAAAAACAAAATAAAGTGACTTCCATTTCAAGAAAATTGAATCCTCATCTTTACCATCACATATTCGAACCATTTTGGAAGTGGAATGTGTTGGTTAAATTAATTGAACGTAGGACTGGAGCTCATCAAGAAAAGGGGAGGTTTAAAATTAAACTTTGTGCCTCATATCCTTTTGTTCAAAAAATTGTAAACAGGGTCACGTTACAACCCGTAAAAGACCTAATTGAGGCAATGTTTATTCTGAAAGTATACTATAGCAAGGTTGCGCTAACCTGACTCTAAATGATATTTGTTAATCATCTGTGTTGATCAAACCACCTTGCACACTTTGAATGGATAAATTAACATTATGTTCTAATCATTGACTCATTCATTGTATTTTACAAAATGATCTCAATAAATTTTGATTTCAAAATTTGCATAAGCAATGCATTAAAGTTACTATTTTTTAATGAACTATTTTAACAGCAAGTCAGCATTTAGCATCAAAGGACTCCCAAGAATGCACAATAAATTTTTTAATTAACATTATTTTTCATCTCCCATTTATGTATTTAAACCCGCAGATCATAATTTCACATCACCTAACCAACGTATCAACAATAGTCACTCTGCTACAGGTATACAAGATATTGTTCTACATATATGAGTAGTAATTTCAACATATATATATATATATATATATATATATATATATATATATATATATATATATATATATATATATATATATATATATATATATATATATATATATATATATATATATATATATATATATATATATATATATATATATATATATATATATATATATATGTGTGTGTGTGTGTGTGTGTGTGTGTGTGTGTGTGTTAATTATTATTTTTGTATAAGGCGATATGGATGTTGATGAAGCTTTTTAGGATGCAGTAATATCAGATGTTAATATGGAAGCCATAAATGATGGTGCATCATGTCGTCCTCAAGGTATGTTCATAAACATTTTTCTGCCAAATAATGTAGCTTATACTCAAGTGACAAAAACCTGAAAATTATGCACCGTATATTCTAAAGATAAAAAAGGGTGCACCATTGATGTTGTTGCGAAATCTAGATCCTAGATATGGACTGTGTAATGGGACGCGGTTATTATGTCGTGGGTTATAAATGAATATGTTGGATGTGGAGATCTTGATAGGAAACAACGCAGAAAGACGAGCTTTCTTGCCCAGAATTAAAATAAAAACATCGGCCAGTGATGGGTTGCCTTTGTCCTTAGTAGAAAGTAGTTTCCTGTGCGACTAAGTTTTGCAATTACAATAAATAAGTCACAAGGAAAAACCATCCCAAATGTTGGTATGTATCTTCCACGACGTGTTTTCAGTCATGGACACTTATATGTGGCTTTATCCAGAGGTGTTTCACAGACTACAACAAAAGTTTTATCCAAGGAAGGAAAATTGGAAGCAGAAGATGGTGACTACACAAAAAATGTAGTCTTTAAATAAATTCTTTTATCGCACTCGCAGGTATCATTACGTACATTAAATGAATAATCTCACACATCGATTCCCATTTGTACACGAAATACCAATATTATATTGTATTCTTTAAATGATAAAACTAAGTATAACTAAGTATAAAATTGTGTGGCTTTGATATACAGCCAAACTAGAACACAATGAAGTCTTCCAATTATGTAAGGAGCTGAGACGGAAGAATGTTGAAACTTGCTTCGACATAAAGGTAAGCTATATTTAATCCTTTATTTTATGCTTTTAATTATAATCAATCAATTGGATCATACTTATTCTCATTATTCTTATACAAAATAAATTTTAGATGGGGGACATTAAAGATAAATGGAACGCATGGAAGGATGAACAAACAATTTCATCTATCGGCAAGCTATACAATAAGGTGCATTTACCTTTTTCGCAACATGTATAAAAAAATATGTTTGTTGCATTTTTACCACTCTTTGGCTAACACTTTTATCATCCTTATTACAATAGGTCAAGTGTCTAAAAGTTTACTCTGTCGGTTGGGGCTTCTTAGTGATAACAAATAAAACACAACTTTGGAAAATTGTGAAAAAAGAAATAATATCTCAAAGGATGGACAAGTTTTAATTTTATTCATTTAATAATATTTATCCATAGAATATTTTTGAATGCATGAGTTTTACTTTTACTATTGTTTTATGTAAATAAAAAACCATGTATATTCACTAAATCCATTGTTTTCCTTTTTTTACCAGAAATCGCGTAATTCAAAAATAAGTAACGGTTGTTGTTTTACCAAATCTGAACTAAAACAAAATATTTCTATCTTCAGGTATACATATATTTATGGTTCAACACACCAGATTATAATCAAACAAATCACATGTTTTGAATGTATTTCTTTGTTGATATGACATTTCACGATGTATTTGTAGTTTTTTTAAAGCTCAAGAGCGCATCGATAAAGGGATGTAAGAAGAATTTATTCGAATCTTTACAAGGTAGAAAAATAATATATTACACTAATTACTATTACTTTCACTATATTTTTCCCTAGAGAAATTCTAATGTGAGAGTCTTACATTTTTTCTTTACTACAGAAAGCAACTGCAGAGAGAGAAAAAATTCTCAAGATAAAGATTTTATGTTCAGTCTTCGTATTAAAGAACGTTATTGATTACACAGTATAGATAGTAATTTGTGTTCTTCAATTATTTTATATCATTTAGAATAACTTTGTTTGTTATTAGTATGTTTAGACAACATATTTTTTAATCTAAATTTTATTTAATTCGGTATGTTTAAACTAATAGTACCATTAATGTATAGTTAATTCACTGAATTTTTTAGTGTGTATATATATATATATATATATATATATATATATATATATATATATATATATTTATCATCTTGATTTTAATACTGCTTGAGAATATCTAAAAATAAAAACATTTAATTAATCTTAAGTATGATAAAAAATTCATACAAAATATACACACGTTTATATTTCTATCCTGTGCGCATTAGAAAAGCGTGTCCGTCTGAACACTAGTAAGAATATAAAATAAATTGGGTGCCACACGACCCAACTCAATTAACAAATTTACGAAATTACCTTTACCAAACTAGTATACTCTATGTGTTTAGATTTTGATTTTGGACAAACCTAACCCAAACCGACTGCTTTAATCTTTTGTTACTATATTCTTTGTTTTTACTTAAACATTCATTAATTTTTATTCTTTTTATATTATGGTATTGATATTTTAAAATTTTAAAGTTGAATATAAGTTGTTGGATTGGTCTTATGGCTTCTAATTTTCAAGGGAAAGAGGTTCTGATAATCTCAAATTTACTTAGAGGTAAGTAAAATCTATTGAAGTTTGATTTTTAGTTAAAAAAATATATTGAATATTATTTAAATTAGATATCAAACTTGAATTTTCTTTATCCAGCACTTAATTTTAAAAAATAATAAAAACACAATTAATGTATTATCAACTTGTAATATTAAAAAATTAATGTAAAATATTAGATAAATCATATATAATTGCTTTTATTTTATTCTCATGTTATACATATGAATCTTTCATGCACTTTGGTCAAATTATATGCATGACACCACTTGTACATCTTATGAAAATAATTCATTCTGTCATTTCTTTATGTGTTAAATATGTATATTATGAGGTTTGATATTATATTATATATCAAATACTTATATATTTTTAAATTTTTTTTGAAACATTAGTTAATTTTTGGCCAAATTATAAATTTCAATAGTTATTACTTTTAATTTAGATAAATAAGATCATCAATCTTAATATTTTTTTTTTGTCTCATTTCTCTTCATTTATTCTTTTGTAATTTTTTATTTCTTCCTTTTGAAGACATATGTATAAATTTAAATGATATCCTCTAATTATTTATCTTTTTATATTTGATCAAATTATCTATTGATTAAATTTTAATTTTAAAAATGAATAAATAAAATATCTGATATAAAAAGATATTTTAATTTTAATTTTAATTTAAAAAATATATAAATAAATTTTAATTTTAAAAATCAATAAATAAAATGTTCCTTAGATGACTTAGTTATTTATCTATTCTATTAAAATAGTTTTTTTTTCTAAGCATCTTACCCATATATATATATATATATATATATATATATATATATATATATATATATATATATATATATATATATATATATATATATATATATATATATATATATATATATATATATATATATATATATATATATATATATATATATATATATATATATATATATATATATATATATATATATATTTTAAATATGAAGCTCTGAAGAGATATCTAATAGAAATAAAAATGTAACTCTAATAGCTAAGTCAAATAAATTTACGATATTAAACTTTTAGTGGCCAAAATAAAAGAAATGATGAAATAAATGTGGCATATCATGATTCAATTTAATATTTTAAGTGACAAACAAATATGATAAGTATTTTTAAAATTTAATCATCTCTTTTTATTTATAATTCTTATCTTAAATATGAAAAGTCGAGTTAGAAAACAATAAAATATGATAATAAAATAAATTGCAAGTTTTTGTTTTAAAAAATAATTTAATTAAATATACTTTTAGTTCTTACAAAATTAAAATTTCTAATTTTAATCCTTGATAAAATTTGAATAAATATTTTTATAATTAATCTATGTAGTCAGATGTAGATAGAAATGTTAATGTGATATGGCTGTCAAATGTCAATTGACTCAATTTTTTAAAATTTTAGTTTATATTAAAATAAGTACCTTAAAATATTCATATATCATCAATTAAATCATTTTTAAGACTAATTTAGTAATTTATAAAGTTCTTTCTATTATATAAAAATCTTATTGATATTTTTAAAATTGATAAATTTTGAATTGACAAATTTTGTTTCTTAATTCTTATTTTCTTCTCAAAATCTAAAACTGATTTTTGCTATGACAACTTAATAAGCAAATAGATCTATTATCTTCTATTTATTTATTTTATTTCACTCAAATATAAAAAAACCTCAACTCCATCTCCATCTTTTCAATTATCATGAAATAAAATCTCAAACATAAACCACCAATGATATTTAAAATTCAAAGTCCTATGATTTAAAAAGGGTGAAACTTAAAAATTCAAGCATAAAAAAGTCTCTTAAGGTAAAACCACTCATAAAAAACAACTTGAAATTATCACAAATACAACTAAACCTTCAAATTTATACAACAAATCATCCATCTTTTCAAACTCAAAATCAAATATTGATTAATAGTGTAGAATTTATAAAATAACCAAAGATTTTAAAATAATTAAAACTATTCAACAACACTGAATCACATGATTAATTGGCTATCACAATTTAGAAAAGGAACAATAGAATTAAAAATTGTCTTATTCCTTCGCATCACAAGACATACAAGTGGGAGTAGTAATGGAGAAAGCTATGTCTATATTTCATATTTTGTACAAAATTGGTGTATAAATTTGAAGAACTAACTTTTTTTAAAGTTAATTTAGACATGTTTCATCTCGAATCAATAAAAAAATTCATTCAGGCTAAATGAAGGTGAATTGTTTTACTATAATCTTTCTTAAAAATGATGTTTGATATATGAGATAGAGTTGAACTTTACTTTTGTTTAAATAAAAATGTTTTACATATATTGATTTCCGCCACAAAGGTGTGTAATTTTTTTTATACTTTCGCACAATTAATAAATCATACATAATTCTTTCTAAAAACACTTATCATTACTATTACTTCTAAAATAACAAAATATACTTGATTACTAAAATAACCATAAAAGTATAATAGGAAAGATATATTTGTAATTGTTCGGGAAAGATAAAATTAAAATTTCAAAATATTAGAATACATACAAAATTGCATGTCCTCCATTTATTTATTTATTGTAATTTATTCAGCAAGTGTATGGTGACATTGTCTGTAAAAAAAATGTTTGTGTATCTATAACTATATATAAAGGGGATACAACTTTTTGGTGTGGCCTATTTTTGTTCCACAATTACCCTTCATTAATGCTTAAATTTCATAAATTATTCCATATTTACCCTTTACCTTAATGCTTAATTTCTCACATGATTTTATTTAATAATAATACTAAATAATAACTGTAAAAAATAACTTCCCACTATTTCCAATAGTCCTTCCTATTATTAACGTTCATACTAACTCCTCTATGCAAAGTGAGTCTCTCTCCAAGCCATTTACAAACTATTTCTCTCAATTTGTCAAGCTATTTGCAAATTAATCATATCCCTCTCTCCCTTTCTTTGTCAAACCGTGCATACCTCTATTAGTGTAGATCAAGGCTCTCAACAAACTCATTCTGATATTATTTTTGTCAGGTATTTTTTTATAACTATAATCGAATGAATTTATTAAACACTGATCACATCTCGTCTTATTTAAATTTCTATTGGTTTACATTCTTTTATGGACATAATTTCTGAATATTGATGGAAACTAGCATTTACACTTGCATGCGTTTTTTGTTTTGTTTTTAATTGATACATGGAAGTTTTTTTTGTACTTGATAATTACTGTAACTATGAAATAGTTGGTAAGAAATTGTCGTATAGATTGGAATATTGCATAATTTTTGACGCGCACTTCCAGTATAAATTGGAAATTATATGATACAGTGATGTTTTGTAGATTATACTAAAAAATTGTTATAGTTCAAACCAGCGAGCCTATGGCTGAGGACATCAGAACCATCATCAAAACCAACATAGGCCTCGAAACAACTTATAAAAAGGAATGCTCCTCTTGATCCAATTCCTATGTCATACAACCAAATCCTACAACCTCTAATTCAAAGTTCATTGGTATAGAAGCATGCTTCATCTCAAGGTTTTGATGACGTCAACAACAAGACTCAAGCTCATTTCATCTGTGCAAAAAGTCAAAAGCTTTCAAAAGACCAAGATCAAAGTATTATGGAACTGATCAACATTCAAGCTTCATGTACATTTGCTCGATCATCTTTCAATACTTGGACACAAGCTATGGTATATCAAAATTCTCTAATTTAATTGATATACAAGTGTTCAAATAATTTATCATTTGATCATAATGCATGAACATGTTTTTTGAAACAATTAGAATTGGTATAACATTGTTTTATTAAGTATTTTTCTGAAAAATAACAGTGTTAACCGATTAACCATATGGGTTAACCGGTTAACCATTTCAAAACTTAAATTTACTGGCCTAACGTTCCAGTGTTAACCGATTAACACTGAACGTTTTCTGAAAAATTGCTTTGTTTTAAATTCAAATGTTGTGTAATTGTTATACCATTTCATCTTTTGAATTACACATAATTATACCTTTTTGAATGGGTATTTTTACTAATATAAATTCTGAAAATTTCTTTTTGAAAAACAACCTCCAACAATTTTCAAAAACAATCATTGAATCATATTCACTATTTTTCAAATAATTTCAAATACATTCAAAAAGTGTTCATACTTGCATAACCTTTCACATCCATTTGTTTGAACACTTGTATTGAGATTAAGTTGTGAATTCTGATTAAAGGAGAAGATCAATCTTTGTATTGATATCATTATTATTACTCTCATCAAATCATTATAATTACTTGTATTTGACTTGTGATCCAGGATTGTTGGACACAAGGGTGAGTGTTGCAAGAGGATTGTTCTTGCATCCTAAGTTGTTGAAATTGTTTGTTAGTAGGCCTCACCGGTTGATGGTGTGATAGGTTGTACTTTCTTAAACAATAGTAAAAACTCTCTTTCGTGTTGAAAGGGGAGTGGATTACTCTCGGATTGTAAGGGGAACCACTATAGATCTTGCTGTCCACTTTCTTTATGCTTTCTACTGCATCCATCACCAAGAACATAACCAAAGAAAAATTAAAGAACACCAAAAATCTGAAAAAGTTTCTATAAGCCTAATTCATCCCCCTCTCTTAGGCATACTCTGAACTTACAATTGGCATCAGAGCAGGTTAAGGTAACCTGTTCCTAAAGATTCAGTATGGCTTCCGCAAGTACCAACCCGGTTTTCAAAGATGGTGGAAGTAGTAACAAGCCACCACTCTTTTCTGGAGAATATCTCGATTTTTGGAAAATCCGTATGAAGGCACATCTTGAGGCTCAAGGAGACGGTATATGGGAAACCGTAGAAACTGGTCCACATGTTCCTACAAGTGTGGTAAATGGTGTTGGAACTCCAAAGATAAAATCCTCATATGATGAAGATGACAAGAAGAGAATTTTGAATGAGAAGAAAGCAATCAACATACTTCAAAGCGCTCTCAGTATGGACGAATTCTTCCGTATATCACAGTGTAAATCAGCAAAGGAGATTTGGGACACCTTGGTAGAAAGGCATGAAGGGACAACCGAAGTAAAAAGATCAAGACTTAATACTTTAAGTCAAGAGTATGCAATGTTCCGTATGCAGCCTGGTGAATCCATTGTTGCCTTACAAAAGAGATTCGTTCATCTAACAAATCATTTGATTACTCTCGGGAAGACCTTCACCAATGATGATCTCAACTTGAAAGTCCTAAGATCCTTAACAAGAGAATGGCAACCGAAGGTGACCGCTATTTCGGAAAAGAAGAGTCTTTCAACGATGACATCTGCTTCCTTATTTGGCAAACTTCAAGAGCATGAACTGGAACTTGGAAGGCTTGAGAAGCATGAAAGTCAAGACAAGAAGTCCAAAGGAATTGCCTTGAAGATTGACACAAAGGATGACAAAAATGACGAATCTTCCAAAGACGAAAATTTCATGCTTCTAGTAAAGAAGCTTGGTAAGTTTTTTAATAATAATAAAAATTCCTCTTTTTCTAAAAAGAATAGACATTTCAGGAAAAAGGAAGTATCCACATCAAATCAAGAAGTTACATGTTACGAATGTGGGAAACAAGGTCACATAAAGCCGGATTGCCCGAAACTCGCAAATAAAGGAAAATTCAAAGGCAAAAAGGATTTCAAGAACAAAAAGGCTTATGTTGCGTGAGACGATAACGAGATAAGTTCATCATCGGAGTCGGAAAGCGATGAATGTGCTAATATGGCTCTTATGGCATCACATCATTCCGATGAAGAAATTGATGAGGTTAGTAACGATTTTTCTATTTATGATAATGATGCACAAGAAGTCATAGATGAACTTCTAAAAGAATGCAAGACTTTGTATAAAAGCATTTCATCCCAAAAGAAAAGAATTTCATTTTTAGAAGAACAAAATACTGTTTTCATGAAAAATATTGAAAATGAAAAACAAAAATTGGTGGATGAAAAACAAAGTTTTGTATGCAAAAATTGTGAATCCTTATCTTTCCAAATTGTTCAACTTAAACGAGTTTTAGAAAGATACAAAAAAGGTCAAATTGACTTGGAGGAAATTCTTAGGTATCAAAGATATCCTAATGATAAAAGTGGACTAGGATATTCTAAGTTTTCCAAACCAAGCACAAATGAAACCATTTTTGTAAAAGCAAGTGAACAAGTTATGAAAGAAAAGACCGACACTTCTAAAATTCAGCATCAAAGTCATAAAAAGAAAATAATTATTGAGAAAAAGAATTATGTTCCTAGATATAAAAGTCATTTTCAGCCTACATGTTTTTATTGTGGAATTAAAGGCCATACACCTAATGCTTGCTATATGCGCAATATTGGTGTTGCTAAAGGGCATTATGTGTGGGTTGAAAAAGGTACTAACTATCAAAGACCCAAAGCAATTTGGGTACCTAACACTACTTAATTTTGTGTTGTAGGTATGCTTCAAGACAACGTCTAATCAATGGTATCTTGATAGCGGTTGCTCGAAGCATATGACGGGAGACATAAACAAATTTTCAAGTCTATCATTAAAGGCCAAAGGATACGTCACTTACGGTGATGATAATAAAGGAAATATTCTTGGAGTTGGAACCATTGGTGCACCTCCATGTACAATCATCGAAGACGTTCTTTATGTGGAAGGCCTTAAACACAACCTACTTAGCATAAGTCAATTGTGTGACAAAGGGTTCCGAATCAACTTCACAAAGGAGGAATGCTTGATAGAACACGAAGTCACTCATGACATTTTGCTAAAAGGTAAAAGATATAATAACATTTTTATGATTTCTTTTGATGACTTTTCCTTGAAGATAAAGTGACTTATGGCAAACAACAATGAGGCATGGCTTTGGCATAAAAGATTTGCTCACATCCACATGGATCATCTAAACAAATTGATAAAGCATGATCTAGTTGTTGGACTCCCAAAGATAAAATTCATCAAGGATAAATTATGCGATGCATGTCAAAAAGGGAAACAGACCAAGACAACTTTCAAATCCAAGCAAGTGGTTTCTACATCAAGGCCACTTCAATTGTTGCATATGGATCTTTTTGGTCCATCAAGAACAAAAAGCTTCGGAGGTAACTTTTATGCTTTAGTTATTGTTGATGATTTCTCTCGATACACATGGACATTGTTTTTAGTGCAGAAAAATGATGCTTTCAAAGCATTCAAGAAGTATGCGAAGAAAATTCAGAATGAGAAATCACTCACCATAGCCTCTATAAGAAGCGATCACGGTGGAGAATTCCAAAACTCAGACTTTGAAGATTTTTGCGAAGAGCATGAAATTTCTCATAATTTTTCAGCACCAAGAACACCTCAACAAAACGGTGTCGTAGAACGGAAGAATAGATCACTGGTAGAGCTTGCAAGGAAAATGCTTAGCGACGCAAATCTTCCTAAATATTTTTGGGCAGATGCAGTTAGTACAGCATGCTTCGTAAGCAACCGTGTCAATATTCGACCACTTCTCAAAAAGACTCCGTATGAGTTGTTCAAGGGTAGAAAACCAAATATAGAATTCTTCCACATATTCGAATGCAAATGCTTTGTTCTCAACAACAATAAGGATAATCTCGGTAAGTTTGATGAGAAATCCGACGAAGGTATATTTCTTGGTGTCGCTACTGCGAAAATCGGCGCCGGCTATGATAGAAGAGTCGCCATCGTGCATTATTTATCCCACAAGAGGGAAAGGAAACACTCAGAGTAAACCTAACGCAAAGAGGGAAAGGAATGGTCGTCGCAACCAAATCCTGGATTTGGGAGTCGGTTACGCAAGGCGAAGGTATTAGCACCCCTCACATCCGTTGTACTCGACGGGATCCACACTTGTTTTCTATCTAAGGGTGTGTTATTCTATCTACTCTACAGGTCTGGGTTAAAAGAAAAGAAAATGACTCGGCAAAGTATCGCACTTTATGCCTACATATTCCCGTCTGGAACGAGAAATCAGAGTCAACGTAGTTCGCCTAACTACGGGGAAAGAGAGGGAGGTTGCTCGCTAGGATATCGCATCCTATGCCTACGTACTTTCATACAACATGAAAGATCAGAGCAAACGTAGTTCGGGCTACGGAAGACACAAGTTTGTCTGACAGTTTTTTATCTCCTTAAGAAAGGGTTTTCCTGATTAAAGGGTCCAAGCGGACAAAAATGACATTTGAAGTTTGTTTTCAGTTTTTTACGAAAGAACTGTTTTTTAGTCTATTTGTAACTTGTACTGCACTAAAGACTTGTGATCTGAGAGTGACTATGTCGCATGTCACCCTAAGGGTACCATACTAAGCATGGGTCAAAACCTAATGTCTGTCATAATTTCCTCTTGCACAGAGGAAATCAGAGATCCTAGGGGATAAATAGCAAAAGACAACAAGCAGTAAACAGTAAACAGTAAACAGTAAAATGCATGTTATGCAGCAATACCAGAGAGGCAAGGGGGAAGACAACAGGCAAGAGGAGACAAGCTCCACCTCAAACCTAGAGGTAAACAACACAAGCAAACAACAATACAGAGAAAAGCAAAAGATACAGAGAAGGCATCCCAAGCAGCAACAACTAAACTCCTACAGCAAACAGCAACAGCAGCTCTGAACAGCAAAGTTGGATTGACAGCAAAGTTGACAACAAAGGCTTCATCTTCAAGCAAGCTTCTATCATCAAGCTCCAACAAGCAAACTCCAAGAGGAGGATTAATCATCAAGATCAAGTTATAATATTAAGAAACTTAATGACAACCAAAGGAAATCACTAAGAACTCAACATTGCAAATGAAAGGTATCCTCAAAGTTCTACTCACTTGGGCATACCACTCATCCCTCCTAAGGAGAGATGGAGCTTCCCAAGAAGGACTTTATGTCATTGGATATAATAGAGGCAAACAATGCACTCTATGTTTGGAGAAAGAATCAAAACTAAGTCTAAGGCACTTCCTAAAACTCTAATTTCCTAAGCTCCTAAAAAAGCTCCACAAGAGGAAAAAGCCTTCAACTCCAAGCTCCAATCTTCAATCCCAAGCATCTTCAATGAAACCAGAAGCTCCACCAAAAAGAACTCAAGCTTAAACCAGCTCCAAAGCAACCAACCAAACCAAACAATCCAAAGCACTCAAGAGAGGAATCCACAAACACAAGCCAATTGCAAAATACAACTAAAATAGAAAATCAAGTTGCAAAATTCTAATAAAATTCCTAGGGGAAAATAAATGTTTGAACAACCTAGTGTAAAAAGATTGAAGCCTAAATCAAATTCTATGTTAGCTAAACAATTCCTACATTGAGATAGGTCAAGGGAATCCAAAAGTTTGGGAGGGTCCTAATCTCAATACCTAAAACAGGACCTAATGTTGTTCTAAAATCCACCAAAAATGCTAAGGGAACATAAATATCTACCCTTACACATACTAAAAAATCAAAACCAAACTCATCACCAATTGGAAGAACTAAATTCAACAAAACAGATGGTCAATTATGCAGAATTAAAATAATTAAACAAAATAAGAAAAATCAAATTAAATTGAAAAATGCATGAAATTGTATTTTGTTAATCCCAGAAAATCACAAATTCCATAAAGATCATGGAGGTATTTTTAAAATAATTTTCTGATCAAAATTGGAATTAATATGATTTTTGGAATCAACAAACAATTAAAATAAAACAAAATGAAATAAAAAAATGAATAAAAGCTACGAAATAATGAGAGCCATTGGATCTGGAGACTGGTCAATCCATCCAAGCGCGCTGGTGATGCCACCTCATTTATTTAAACGCAGCATTTTGCTATCAGAATTTCCAAACCAACTTTAAGTCCCAAGCGTTGGATATTGGTTGTAGTAAAAGGTCAAGGCAAGATCTAAGGGTTCAGACATCATCTTCTCCATATCTCAGGCAGGCTAGGTGGAGATCAGGGATGGTGGTTCATGGTGGTCGGAGAAGACTCCGGTCGTCTTCTCCGGCGAGAGTCCAGGTTCAGGCAACCAAAAATAACAAACTATACACCAATTCCACTCAGTTTTTCACGTACATTCCAAATCTCCACTCAAAATCATCTAATTCTTAACAAGTAAGCAAACACGAATCAAAGTTCAAAAATGGCATCATCCACAACTCTCACTAAACTTGAAATTAATGGTATAGATCTCTTCATCTTGTTGCGTACATCAACCTGATCTAAACAACTAGCATTGAAACCTTATGAATCAAGAGATTCAAGTCCAAACAGTTATGGCATGTCATCTTCAATCATCATCAATTGAGTCCAAATCAAGCCTAAAACGATCTATGTCATGTCTAGATCCTAACCACAAGTTCAATTCTATCTAACTCATGCTAGATTATGCTGAATTTTGAGAAATACAAACCTGGTATAGATCTTGAAACAGAGGTACTTAGAGCTCGTGACTTGCTTCCAAATGCTCCAGATAGCTTCAATGATCCACAAGGAAGAGATTGCACACTTCAATTTGGCTTGAATTGGCCCCAAACTCAGAATCCGATTTGAACTTGCAGTTGAGAAAATTCACTTGCTCTTGCTTGCTCTGGCGCGAAATGATGCTCAACTTTGATCTGAACTTGATCTAATGAATATATAGAAGAGTTTCATGGGCTTTTGCAATGTGTTTGAAGCCCAAATCCGTGTATCCAATTTTCTGATTTTTTGCTTGCAAGTTCATACACCAGTCATGCTTTGCAAGCTTTGCAGTGGTTCTAGAAGGTTCTCACACCTTGCACATGTCGTTTAGAATGAGTTTGCATGGAGAAATTGGCCTGAATTGCCTTGTGCATTGATTTTGCATATGTAACTTACAAGTGAAGTAACCATATGCTATCTCTCAAAACTTGACCTAAACTCAAAATTCTGTTAAAACCAAAGTGTTTGAAATGTAATTTCCAATCATAAAATGCACCCATTTTCTTGGTTTGAGGCATCTAGCACAAAAATGCATTTTCCCTCCTTTCCATATTTGAAATTTCTTCATTTTCAAGCCATTTCAAGTGAATTTTTGATATGAGCGAAACCAAACTCTCATGACCACTTGGTTGCACTCAAAACATCATTTTAAGCAAGTTCCATGTTGAACGAATTTCCATTTGAAGCTTGCAAGTTGGAGATTTTGGCCCATGCTTGAAAATGACCTATAATCTCACTTTCCCAAAATACCCCTGACTTGTAAACCTCATAAATTGAGTTCTACAAATCAGATGGAAAAATTATAGTACAATTTAGAAAGCTAAGATCATGAGGAACAACTTTCATGTTGACCAAAAGTTCAGGTGAAACCTCCTTCTAAGTCAAAAATAGCCTTGAAGTCAGATGCTTTTCACAGACAAATTTCAGTGGCCTCTGAGGACTTGTAACTTGTCTGGGCCATAACTTGAGTTCTATAAATCCAATGGAGGACTTATAGTACTAAAATTAAAGTTATTGAGATGCTCTACAAGTTTCATGTTGGCCAAAAATCCATTTGAAACTTGTATCTTGACTTATGTGGCCTTGAAGTTAGGCACTAAACAGGGTAATTTGCACTGAAACCCTAATTTAGCAACTTCCCACATTCTTGATTCTTCTTGATTTGATCTTGGAACAACACCACAAATGTCTTATCACATAATTTCATGAACTCCATGACCTCACAGTAGGCTTGAATGCTCTTCAATTGCATAATTGACCTAGGGTTGATCCAGATGAAACCCTAATTGTCTGCACTTCAAGCGTGGCTCTTGCATTTGAATCAATGACTTGATTGAGATCCAACATGGCCCTCTAGGCACTCCATGAGATCTATATACATCTTCTATTCACAATCCATGCTTCACATCTCACTGATGGTCTTCAATTGATCCTCAAGTTAGGAGAAGATTCACACTCAAACATCTAAACCCTTAGGCACTCAAACCACCTTCTGATGACTTTGATAACTCTCAATCTTGAATGAGACCTCTTGCTAGGCTTCTCTTGATAATAATCACACTTGATCCCCTTTTGTATGAATGATATGCCATGATATGCAAATGATAGAACTATGCAAATGATAATGCAATGAAACATAAACCAGGTAAAAGATGTTAAGCAAATTTTGGGGTGCAACAGCTGCCCCTATTCAAACGGCTTGGACCCGACTGGGTGAAGAGCGAACGGCCTTCAAACAATCGAGGTAAAAGACGGTTGAATACCAAGAAACTCGGAAATTTACCAACCGCAGAAATACTCAGCAAAAACTGCTTGGTGAACAACATCCGCTGTGCTGAACCCAGTTGTTACGGCAACAACTGATCACTCTTCTAATACAACTTTTGATTTCAACATTAACTCCCTGTGTGACGCCACAGGCATCGAATTAACTTTACGAGAAACAATTTCGTCCACAACGGGACTAAACTTCGTCAACACGAGGAAGGACTCCATTAACATGGGTACAATTCCGTCTATAACTGGAATAACGATCTCTGTCAGTCCCAAGTAACAACTCCACTGGGGATAATCCATCGATTACGGATAATAACTCCTTCCACACGGGTAGCAATCACTGTCAACACAGGTAACACTTATTGTTAACTTTACTGGGGACAACTCCGTCGATCACGGGTATGATCTATGTCAACACAGGTAACCATCTCTATCAACACAGGCGCAATCTCTGCCTAATACAGGAAAATAACTCTGGCGACTTCCACTGAGGAAATAGTTTTATCAACAAATAAGAAATAACTCTGCCAACAACACAGGAACTAACTCTGCCAAATACAGGAAAATACTCTGCCAAATACAGGAAAGTAACTCTGTCACCACTACGGCAAAATAAATCTGCCAAATACAGGAAAGTAACTCTGTCACCACTACGGGAAAATAACTCTGCCAAATACAGGAAAATACTCTGCTAAATACAAAAAAGTAACTCCGTCACCACTACGGGAAATAACTCTTCCAAATACAGGAAAATACTCTGCCAAATACAGGAAAGTAACTCCGTCACCACTACAGGAAAATAACTCTGCCAAATACCGGAAAATACTCTGCCAAATACAGGAAAGTAACTCCGTCATCACTACGGGAAATAACTCTGCCAAATACAGGAAAATACTCTGCCAAATACAGGAAAGTAACTCTGTCACCACTACGGGAAAATAACTCTGAATACAGCTTCTCTGCCTATCTTTGCAGTAGCTAACTCCATCAATCAAATGGGTAACAAAATACTGGTCCAATCTTCAAACTTTTAACGCGGACATGGCAGCAAATCTTGAGAAGGACTCTACTGGGAATTTTTTGAATCCAGACTGCCAGACACCTACTTCGACATAGGCGGCAAATTCCAAAAATGATTCACGAAATCTTTTGATATTGTCATAACAACAATTTTGAAGAAATACTCCACTGGAGGGGTAAGAGAAACTTAACCAAGCAACTCTGTGGGAAATAATGACAAAACGAACATTATCATTACATGTCTCACGCCGAGACCTTGCTTATCTGGTAATTAATCTGAGCAAGAGCTCCCTCCACATGCAGGGAAAACAACACTTGAGACAGAAGGTTAACCAACCTGGCTTATGTTTCAAAATGCCTATGTTTGACAATGGCGTAATGCTCCATTCGACATGGAAATGCTACGCGTTTGGGTAGATGCAAATATGATGATATATGCGAATGCTAATGCAGGCTCCAGCCGCCGAGAAACACTCTGGTATGAAATGTCTAAGAACAAAACCAACTCCGCTAGGGATGAACGGGTATCACAAAGTATTCCGGCAAAATAAATGTCGGAAACAACAACCAACTCTGCTGGGGAAAGATGCGACCCTTCTGGGGAAAGATACGACCCTTCTGGGGGAGAACTACACTGTCGGGGCACGGTCTACAAATTCAGAGCTACAAACTCTACTGAGGATAAATCATCCTGACGAAAGAATGACAACCTGCGGGGAAAGGGAATAACCATCCTCCGGGGAGGCGTCCTCTGCCGGGGATATTGATTTCGACCTGCTGGGGATATCCTATGGACAATTTCCATGAGGATACTTTTCAGGCGAGATTCTTGGTGATACTCCCTCAGGGAGGACAATTCCACATCTGGTAGGAATAAGCGCCGTCTCCACTTTCTGGGGATAAGATACAACTTGCTAAGGCACAACATCAACTGAAGTCAGGCCCTATGTCAAGAGACTTTGGATAGGGAATACAATTCCTGACCGTTTGCTTCAAAGATAAGGACCCTGCAAAACACAAACGAGACAAAACAAATCTACACAACAAAATCTATCCGAGTTAATATCCGTGACGTTCATTCAGTCAATTCGAAGTTTTAGCAATTATTGGCAAGGGCCAGCAAGTTTATGCAAGTGCAAGTTCATCAAAAACATCGGCGTTTTTCACAAACAAAACAGTAAAGAACAAGCATCAAGTACTGAATAACATGCTTTATTGATAACGGGCCTGTAAATAGGCAAAATTTTGTACACTGGATGCAACTCCTGAAAAGAGGAAGTTACGCACAAACAAAATACAAAGATACAGAAATACAAAGAAAATTCGTATACATGTCGGCAACGTGGTACAGACGAACACCATGAGCTGATCCTCCTATGACTCGCCTGACTCTGACGCTTTCCCGATACTCGATCTTCGGAAGAGATTGTTTCGGATATACGACCCTCAGGTACTCCCAAACCACTAAGCAATGCAGTATCAAACGTGGAGCAAAGTCATTTGCTTTTTCAAATCCCTAACTTTTGCGTGAAACGCCCTTTGCGGGTTTTCAATTCACCGGGATACCCTTTTTTGCCAAAGCTGCCCTTTTCAGGTTTTCAACTTCGCGGGTGTACATTTTTTCAATTTTATCCCTAACTTTTGCCCGAACCTTTTATTCCTTTTTTATGGTTCGCCGGGATGCCCCATTTTTGCCTGGACTCTTTTTTTTTGTTCAACGGGTCTCTTTAAGCAAAGTATTTTTTAACTGCGTCCGAGTTCACCGGGGATGTG
Source organism: Lathyrus sativus (assembly GCA_963859935.3). NCBI lineage: Eukaryota > Viridiplantae > Streptophyta > Magnoliopsida > Fabales > Fabaceae > Lathyrus > Lathyrus sativus. The sequence goes on along the minus strand of OZ012738.1, from coordinate 411,878,997 downwards.
AAGTCCTCACCATCCAAGGTGGACAACAGTAAGGCTCCTCCAGAGAAAACCTTTCTCACGACATATGGAACTTCATAGTTGGGAGTCCATTTTCCCCTGTGATCTAATTATGGTGGGAGAATCTTTTTCAACACAAGATCGCCCGTATGAAAGCTTCGAGGGCATACCTTCTTATCGTAAGCTTTCTTCATCCGGCTCTGATACAACCAACCATATGCGAGAGAAGACAGTCTCTTCTCATCCATTAAACTGAGCTGGTTCAGTCTATCTTTTACCCATTCTGCCTCACCAAGTTGGACATCGCGTAAAACCCTCAAAGAAGGAATCTCAACCTCTAATGGTAACATTGCCTCCATGCCATACACCAATGAGAAAGGAGTTGCCCCGGTTGATGTGCGTACCGTTGTACGATAACCGTGCAAAGCAAAAGGCAACATCTCATGTCAGTCCTTGTAAGTCACAACCATCTTCTGAACAATCTTCTTTATGTTCTTATTGGCCGCTTCGACAACACCATTCATCTTGGGCCGATAAGGAGAAGAGTTGTGATGCTCGATCTTGAAATTCTGGCACAGCTCTTTCATCATCTTGTTATTCAAGTTTGAGCCGTTATCGGTGATAATCCGCTCTGGGATTCCATATCTGCAGATAATATCTCTTTTGATAAATCTGGCTACCACTTGTTTGGTGACATTAGCATATGACGCTGCTTCCACCCATTTGGTGAAGTAATCAATGGCTACCAAAATGAACCGGTGTCCGTTTGATGCCGTAGGCTCAATCTTGCCAATCATATCAATTCCCCACATCGAGAAAGGCCACGGTGATGACATAACATTCAGAGGGCTCGGAGGCACATGAATTTTGTCCGCATAAATTTGACATTTATGACACCGCTTCGCGAACTTGAAACAATCTGTTTCCATCGTTAGCCAATAGTAACCTGCCCGCAACAATTTTCTCGTCATTGCATGTCCACCAGCATGCGTACCAAATGTACCTTCATGGATCTCTTCCATGAGCAACTTAGCCTCTTTCTCGTCCACACATTGCAACAACACCAAGTCGTGGTTTCTCTTGTACAGGACGCCATCCGGATTCAAATAAAAATTTCCAGCCAATCTCCTAAGAGTCTTCTGATCTCGACTGGATGCCCCAGCCAGATACTCTTTGGTCTTCAGGAAATGCTGGATATCAAAATACCACGGTTTGCCATGGGATGCTTCCTCAATGGCGAATATGAAGGCGAGAGATAACAATCCTGGGAGCCTCATTCCAGAAGTTAACTTTATACATTGAAGACAACGTCACAAGAGCGTCGGCCATCTGATTTTCTGCTCGTGGCACGTGATGCACTTTGTCAAAGAAAGGCAACAATCTCCTTGCATAATTCATATAGGGTATCAGATTGGGCTGCCGCGTCTCCCATTCTCCTTTAATCTGGTTGACCACTAGAGTAGAGTCCCCGTATACGTCAAGATATTTGATTCTCAAATCAATAGCCTCTTCAAGACCCATGATGCACGCCTCATATTCAGCCTCATTATTGGTAACTGGAAAGGTCAATCTGGCAGTAAAGGGAATGTGCGTCCCTTGAGGAGTAGTGATAATTGCCCCTATTCCACTACCGTAGGAGTTAACAGCACCACCAAATATCAACTGCCATTTGGAACCTAACTCTGGACCTTCATCCGGCAACGGCTCATCACAATCTTTCATTTTCAAGTACATGATATCCTCGTCAGGAAAATAAAACCTCATTGGTTGATAATCTTCAATCGGCTGCTCCGCTAGGTACTCTGACAGAACACTACCTTTGATAGCCTTTTGAGAAACATATTGAATATCATATTCTGTCACCACCATCTGCCATCGAGCAATCCTCCCGGAGAGTGCTTGCTTTTCAAAGACGTATTTGATCGGATCCATCTTTGAAATTAGCATGGTTGTATGGTTTAACATGTACTGTCTCAAATGTTTGGCAGCCCAGGCTAGCGCACAACACGTCTTTTCAAGCATTGAGTAACGGGATTCACAATCTGTGAACTTTTTACTCAAGTAGTAAATCGCATGCTCTTTACGTCCGGTTTTGTCATGTTGACCGAGAACACAACCCATACTTTCCTCAAGAACCGTCAAATACATAATCAATGGTCTCCCGGATACTGGGGGTATCAATATTGGAGGTTCCTGCAAATATTCTTTTATTTTTTCAAACGCCCTTTGACAATCTTCATTCCAGGTCACAGCCTGATTCTTTTTCAACAATTTGAATAATGGCTCGCATGTAGCGGTTATGTGAGATATGAACCGAGCAATGTAGTTCAACCTCCCTAAAAATCCACACACTTCTTTTTCTATTTTAGGTGTTGGCATTTCTTGTATTGCTTTTATCTTAGCAGGATCAACCTCAATTCCTTTTTCGCTCACAATAAACCCCAATAGTTTACCGGATCTCACCCCGAAGGTGCACTTGTTAGGATTCAGCCTCAGCCTGAATTTCCTAAGCCTATTGAACAATTTCAGCAGATTAACCAAATGTTCTTCCTCCGTCTGGGATTTGGCAATCATATCATCAACATAAACCTCGATCTCTTTATGCATCATGTCATGAAAGAGCGTCGTCAGAGCACGTTGATATGTTGCCCCAGCGTTCTTCAAACCAAAGGGCATCACTTTGTAGCAAAATGTTCCCCATGGGGTAATGAAGGTTGTTTTCTCCATGTCTTCTGGCGCCATTTTTATCTGATTATAGCCCGAGAAGCCATCCATGAAGGAGAATACGGAGAATTGAGCAGTGTTATCGACCAGCACATCGATATGAGGAAGCGGAAAGTCGTCCTTTGGGCTCGCCCTATTGAAATCACGATAGTCTACGCACATCCGTACCTTACCGTCTTTCTTTGATACCGATACAATATTGGCGACCCATGAGGGATAAGTTGTAACAGTAAGGAAACCAGCATCCCACTGTTTCTGAACTTCCTCCTTAATCTTCACAGACATATATGGTCTGGTTCTTCTGAGTTTCTGCTTAACAGGCGGACATTCTTCTCGCAATGGCAGACGATGAACAACCATGTCAGTATCCAATCCTGGCATATCCTCCTACGACCAAGCAAAGATATCACTGTACTCTTGCAACATCTCAATCAGACCCTACTTGATGTCGCTTTGCAGTGCAGCCCCTATCCGGATGTTCCTGACAACTCCCTCGGACCCCACGTTGATAATCTCAATCTCTTCCTGATGAGGCAGAATGATTCTTTCTTCCTGTTTCAACAGTTGAGTCAGCTCTTCTGGCAAGTCGCTATCCTCAACAATCTCTTCCTCAGCTTGAAATACCTGGTGCTCAAAGTCAAAGCGAGTCATAGGAAGTTCGTGTTCGGTGTCATCTGAAATATGAATCCTACAAAGGAAATGGTTAAATGCTTCAAATGAGTGCAAACAAAGCTCATAACCACATTGCCATTTATTGTTAAAATAAAAACAGGAAAAACAGGGAACACAAAATTTGTATGAGAAAAAAGCCTTTATTCAATGATTAAACAGTGCATACACATAAGCAGGTGGCCCTAAAACAAAATCACTATGCCCCGGGTAGGACACATGATTATACAATAATCAAGAAAACAAATCCTTACTGTTTTGTAGTCACTGGGATAATTTCTCGGATGGACCAGTTGCAGAGACTTTGTCCTGGCACGCTAGGCTTGATCCACGCGTCCATATCGCAATCACTATCTCCGTCTTCAGAGTCGGAAACAACATTAATCGTCTCAAAGAAGACTCCCTTTGGACCACCGGTCCTTTGAACTTGGGTGCTTTCTGTGGAAAAGATGCTGATGTTGGGCGGTACCCTAGTCCAAACTTGTCCATCTTGACAGGAATTTCCAGCACTTGACCCCAACCCTTGGTATCACCAGTCTGAACCAATTCTTGAGTGTCTTTGTACGAAGCCACAACCTCTGGCCCTTTGCTGGGAACACTGGACTTGTATTTGATTTGCAACCCTTCGAAGGCTTGGCAGGGCGTTTCGTGGATTTCTCAATCCACTTCAACGTACTTGAATGATGAGAGATGACTGACCAAGATGTCCTCTTCCCCACAAATAGTAACGATGCCACCCCCGGCTTCAAACTTAAGCTTCTGATGCAGCGTGGACGTCACAGCCCCTGCAGAGTGTATCCACGGACGCCCAAGTAAACAACTATAAGCTGGATGAATATCCATGATATAAAATTCAGTGTCGAATATTTCCGGCCCGACCTGCAACGGTAACGTTATCGATCCAAACACCGACCTTCTCGTTCCATCAAATGCCCTCACAACCAAGTCACTTGGCGTGCAAATAATTCCCCGGATATCCAACTTCATCATAGCCTTTTTAGGCAATACATTCAGAGATGATCCGATATCCACAAGAACGTGCAACATTACGGTGCCCCGGCATTCCACTGATATGTGCAAAGCCATATTATGCTCTCGGCCTCTGGGTGTTGGATCAAAATCAGTGAAACCCAAACTATGTCCAGCATTGACATGCGCCAGTACCCCCTCTAGCTGGTTGACAGAAACCTCCTGAGGTACAAATGACGTGTCCAATATCTTCAACAAAGCATTTCGATGAGCCTCAGAACAAAGCAACAAAGATAGGATTGAAATTTTTGAGGGTGTCTGTTGTAAGTGCTCAACAATCTTATAATTGCTCTTGCGAATTAGCCTCATGAACTCTTCTATGTCCTTGAGCGACGTGTCTTTCTCTTTTAACTGGGATGGTCCACTTTCATTCACCTTGGCCTTGCCTTTAGCAATCTTCTCTGCTTCAACTTCAGGTGCGGTGAAGATTCTTCCACTATAGGTCATGCCTCCCGTTCCAACAACATTATCAACTACCCCTGCCGGCTGGCTATTCACCTCAATCTTTTCTCCATTACAGTACGCTTCTAACCCATATGTCCGTGGAACAACTTTTGTACTCTCAAAAGGAACAGGTCCTACTTTTGTTATTGTGATAGTCGGACGCTTGGCGGGCGCCGATATCGTAATAGTCTTCCTTGGGATCATAACCGTTGTAATCTCATCCTGCTTTTCAAACAATGCCTCAACAGGCTTCTCAACAGCAGTTCGATCAAATTGCAAAATCCCCTCATCCAACATGGCTTGGATACCTCTTTTCAAATCAGCGCAATCCTCTGGTTGGGTCCAGCAATCCAGACAATATTCGTCACATCCGGGGAATACACCCCCTTTCAACAATCTACTTTTAACACAACTCAACAGTGTCTTCAATTCATTCACATCCATAACCAAGTTCAAATTCTCTTCCGTTATGATAGCATTCACTCCATGATTCGGCATAGGTTGTTGTACAATATTGGGACCATCCTGACCAAAGTTAATGGCCTTACTATCAAGCAAATCTTGAACCTTATGTTTGAAAGCATGGCAACCTTCAATATCATGTCCGGGCGCCCCGGAATGAAAATCACAATGTTTACCAGCGTCAAAACCAAATGGAGGAGTTCCCGTCAACGGGGCCATCGTTCTTTTTTCAACCAGGTTCAAACCCAACAGCGTTTGAAGAAGTTCGACATAAGTTGAAGGAGGTGCTTCAAATACTCTCTTCGGCCTACCCTCTTGAATTCTACGTTGAGCAGGGTGCATTCTCTGTTGCTGCGACTGTTGTTGTCGTTGCTGTTGTTGTTGTTGTTGTTGTTGTTGTTTTTGCTGAGGTATCGGGATAGTAACACTAGCAACTTGCTGTGGCTGATACGGATTCCTACCTCTTCCACGACCTCGACCACCATATACCGCACTGGCGTCGCCTTGTCTCCTTCCACCAAAGGCTTTCCTTGCACCTCCAGCTGAGGTGGATTCACCTGCCTGAATCTTCCCAATCTTAATTCCGTTTTCAATCCGTTCTCCCATGAGAATCATGTCGGAGAAACAACCCATCGAGACATTGAGCAATTTTTCGTAATACATTCCAGAAAATGTTCTGATAAACATATCAATCAACTCTCTTTCAACCAAAGGGGGATGAACCCTAGCCGCAATATCATGCCAGCGCTGCCCATACTCCTTGAAGATCTCACCATTTTTCTGAGACAAACTCTGCAACTGGACCCTGTTTGGCGCCAAGTCACTATTATATTAGTAATGTTTAACAAAAGCATCAGCCAATTCTTTCCAGCTTCTAATTTGGGTGGGCTCCAGTCCCATGTACCATTCCAACGATGGTCCCGATAAACTGTCTTGAAAGAAATGCATAAGCATCTTCTCGTCGTCAGAGTATGCAGACATTCTTCTGTAATAAGAACGTACATGAACTCTAGGGCATGTATCCCCCTTATACTTGTCAAATGTTGGAGCTTTGAATTTCAAAGGCACCCTCAGCCCAGGCACTAGTCCCATGGTAGTCATATCTAACCCAGCAGAGTTCTGATTAGCTATCCCTTTGATCTGCTCTTCCAGCATTTTGAACCTTCTATCATTATCATTAGGCCTTTCAAATCCCACGCCTTGTCCGGAGAAGGCATCTTCCTGGCGATCTTCGCCCCAATTCAAATTCTCATTGCCATATCCCTTGTAACTAGCGTTACAGCCATATCCCTGTTGATTGAAAATAGGATCCCGTCCTCTGTTACCGAATCCTTGGTTGACCCCACTTAGTCTGTAACCGGTGTTGAAAGGCACCATCCCAGCGTCGTTGTTGTTCATGTTACCAAAGCCAACATCACCGTATCCATACCCTTAATTGTTGTTACCATAGCCATCGTGGCCAAAGCCTTGATTGTTGAAACCAAAATTACCATCATGATTACCAATGCCAAACCCTTGGTTATTGTTTCCAAAACCAGTGTTATCACGAAACCCTTGATTAGCATCTCCAGCATTGCCAGTATCGTTAACAACATTCCCATCACCATTTCCAGCGTTTCTAGTACTAGTGTTACCAATACCAGTGTTACCATTACCATCACCAGCACCAGTATTTCCATTGCCATTGCCATCACCGGCACCAACTCCACCACTTGTGGGAACGACCACCGTAGGTATCCCATCCTCCCTGTGAGGAGTTCCAACAAAGTGATAATCAATATTTCCATTCGCCCGCACCAACAGCGGTTGCACCAGAGTCTGGAGATTCTCCTGGCCCTTGACCACAGTTTCCATTGCTTGCATGAAAAGTGTCAACTTCTCACGAATTTCATGCATCTCGACGTGAACTTGATCCATGATTCTCTTGCAGTTGTTCCTGGTAGAATAACGATGCATTCTCTGGTTGTCAATCCTGAAACCTGTGAGATGCAGGAAATAAGATACAGATTCAAAAAAAACTGGTCATGCAATATGAGTATGCAGATGCAAATGTATAAGTATGGTACAGGTTATATTCCCCCCGATTCTAGTTTCAGAGAGAAGGCCATCACGACAATGGAGTCCCAATCAAGCAAGCAAGGAATCAGAAAAACCTCATACATAAACAACTGCCAAGAGGCAAAGTACAAGAGTACAACTGAATACAACTGAAAAGACATCGGCCAACAATCCTGGTGATGGTCAAAGTACAAGTACAGATAAAAAAAGCAAAGCAATCAGGCCAAATGGCGCGCTCTGACATCTTCCAATATCCTCAACGTCTCTGAATGGCCTAGTCTGGAGATTAGCTCCTGTATCAGTAATGCATGTCGCTCAGCAGTGGATCTCAGCTTTTTTCCGTCGTCCTTGCAGGTTCCTTCGCCAAAACACTCGTCGAGTCTGCATCTCTTGAAGTCGGCCTTCAATTCACAACCTCTCAGCTCCTTGCCAAGGTCACTCACTCTAAGCTCAACATCGCTCCTAGGTGATGCCTCATCAGCAATCTTCGCATCCTGGGCTTTAATCTGTGCCTCTAGCGTGGCAATCTGCAACTTCAGCTCATCTTCACGCGCCTTCCGCTTGGTAAGCATGGTATTCCATAATGTTTCCCACTTGCCGAGTCGGGAATAAGCTTTGTTTAAGAGTTCCTTCTTGGAAGCAAGCACCTTGCTAACACCGTTCAAGGCTACTCCCACTTTTTCCCTCTTGTTGGTCTCTTCAGTCAAATCTGAACCCAACCTATTAATCAACTCAGTATGTTCCTTCACCATGAAGGTAGCTTTATTCTTCTCATGACGCAACTGAAAGATCTCCTTCTCTAAATCGTCATTGGCTTTCTTGAATTCTTTGTTTTCAGCTAACAATTTGTTATACTTCTCAATCTCTACTGAAGTAGGTGCCTCCATCACTGGAAGATACAAAGGTTCCACAGCAAGATATGGCATCAAGGAAATACTAGCTCTCTCGTGGATCCAAGCCAAATAAGGATCATAAGCTTTGTTATTGCTCTTACCTAGCAGAGCTTTCCCTCTCCTATGGATGTTAGCCCATGCATGTCTCAACCTGATCAAAACAACCTCGTCTAATAAGCCCTTGAGATACAGAGATTCCTGTATCTCAACCTCAATGGGAGCATCTCTCAAGGCATAACCAAACTGTCTCACCAGCAGAGAAGGGTTATATTTGATACAGCCTTTCCGTCCAATCAAAGGGACATTCGGAAAGCCACTACAACTATATACAATATCAGTGCCAAGCATGCTCCGATCAAACCAAATGATGTTCTCAGCAGACAACCCCATCAACTGGGAAGACCAATCCAAAGTATAAACAGCATCAACAAAAGGCCCTGTCTTCGGAAGATGCCCCTGGAACCACCTGTACAAAAGAGGAAGACAGCAGGAAACATTCTTGCCACGACGTTTCTCATTCTTATAGTGAATAGAATGATAAACATCGCCCAAGAGAGTAGGAACTGGATTCTTCGAGGCAAGAATCAAGAAAGCATCTGAGTCAACAAAATCTGGAACATTGGGAAACAAGACAATCCCATAGATGTAGACAGCTAGAATGGCACTAAAGGCAACCTAACATCCACTCTTCGCGCACTGTGTAGCCTTCTCAACCAGGACAGATAGGTGAAAACCATAGGCTCCGTTCAGCTTGACCAACCCTCCAGGGTGTAAGATCAGAGTATGCCTAAGAGGGGGGGGGGGGTGAATTAGGCTTATGGAAACTTTTTCGGATTTTTGGTGTTCTTTAATTTTTCTTTGGTTATGTTCTTGGTGATGAATAGAGTAGAAAGCATAAAGAAAGTGGACACCAAGATTTATAGTGGTTCCCTTCACAATCCGAAGGTACTCCACTCCCCTTTCCACATGAAAGAGAGTTTTCACTATTGTTTTAGAAAGTACAACCTATCACACCATCAACCGGTGAGGCCTACAATCTAACAACAAAACAAACTAGTGTGCAAGAACAATCCTCTTGCAAAACACTAACCCTTGTGTCCAACAATCCTGGAACACAAGTCACAACAGACTATTCTGTAATTCTTTTTGTAATTGAGAGAACAATAGTAATATCAATACAACGATTAATCTTCTCCTTTAATTTGAATTCACAACTTAATCTCAATACAAGTGTTCAAACAAATGAATGTGAAAGGTTATGCAAGTATGAACACTTTTTGAATGTGTTTGAAATTATTTGAAAAGTAGTGAATATGATTCAATGATTGTTTTTGAAAATTGTTGGAGGTGTTTGTTAATCTGAATTTTTCAGAATTTATATCATCCAAAACACCTTTTCAAAAGGGTATATTTGAGTATGAGTTAATACATGGAAAGGTATAACATTCAAATAATTTTTGAACTTGAAATCAAACAATTTTTCAGAAAACGTTCAGTGTTAATCGGTTAACCATATAGGTTAATCGGTTAACACTGTAACGCTGGCCCAAAGAATTTAAAATTTTAGGGCGTTAATCGATTAACCTATATGGTTAATCGGTTAACACTGTAAAACTTTGAAAAATAATTAATTTAAAAGTGTTATACCAATTCCAAATGATTTTAAAACATGTTAATGCATTATGCAAAAATATTATATAGTTTTGAACACTTGTATATCAATTAAAGTAGAGAATTTGATATACCATAGCTTGTGTCCAAGTCTTGAAAGATGATCGAGCAAATGTACATGAAGCTTGAATGTTGATCACTTCCATAATACTTTGATCTTGGTCTTTTGAAAGCTTTTGACTTTTTGCACAGATGAAATGATCTTGAATCTTGTTGTTGTTGTCATCAAAACCTTGAAACCTTGAGATGAAGCATGCTTCTACAATCTCCCCCTTTTTGATGATGACAACCACTTACAACCAATTGATTCTTGTGCAGTGCTTTGACGATTTTTGGTTCTGGTCTTGTTTCTCCCCCTATGTCCATGAACTCCCCCTTTCTAAAAATAGAGGCTAAGAACAGACAAAAATTCTGCAAACATAGACATTAGAAAGCCAAAGCTCTTCTCCCCCTTTGTCATCAGCAAAAAAGAAGGAGCTTTCAAACAAAACTAGAAACTCTCGACAATTATGAAAGCAATCAAAAGAACAATCACGTTGGTAAGCAAAACATACGAAAATAGAATTAAGCATGCAACAGAGTGCAACCAAAGTAGTGTATGAGTACAACGCAAATGCAACAAAGTTAAGAACATAAACTTAAAAACTTAATAACTAGAAAACAATAAAAGACAACAACAACAACATATTCTCTAAATGTCCTCATCAACCATATCCTCCTCGTCTTCTTCTTCTTCTTCACTATCATCTGCTTCTTCAATCTCGTCTTCCACGACCCTAGTGGTTGAATGTTGAGGATTAAGAACAAGGTTGCGGAGAGAGCCAATAGCTATGGAGGTTTCGCGGTGCATATTCATGGATTCCCTATGCTGGTTCATAATGATAGTATAGATAAACTCACTGGTTAGTCCTCCTTCGGGAATAGGATAGGCTTGATTGGCAGGATCGTCATCTGCATATCGGTATGTTCTGTTAGCTTCCTTGATGATACCCGTATTCTTAACAATGTTGATCTCGTTGATTTCATTTGTGGTAGGTTTCATCTTGGTGGACGGTTCTCTGTTGAGGTCCAATTCGGTCAACTCCAGAATCCTTGAAATCAACCGTGCATACGGCAGCCTTGTTATGCAGTGAAGTTGTTGCTGAAGATGGTACATGATAGTCAAAATCCAGTTCACCCTAATTCTGTTCTTGATTGCATACATCAGTTGCATCTCCAAGTCATTAATTTGTGAATGATTTGAATCTTTGGGTATCAGAACATAACAGATCACATAGTGCAGCATTCTATCGGAAACCGTCAGGTTTTTCGCATAACACAGCATGCGGGCGGTCCGAGAGTTTGCTATGACCGTCTCTTTGGGGAACCGACAGATCTGATAATAGTACTCCATTTTGTCATAGTTTGCCCATAACCCATCAACATGGTTGACACCCTTCCTTAAGAAACAACCTCTTGAAGGTATTTTGAGGTGTCTAGCAATGGTGGACAGTTTCTCAGTAAACTCACGTTCTCTAACCACAGAACTGATCATATGATTTTCATCAATATCCAGATATATAGCCAATTTATTCATAAAATATTTAACCAAGTCTGGATAAATGATACCAGAGTCTGAAACAAACTTATCTATGTGCTGATACTCAAGCAGTGCAGGGAAATCAAATGAAGATGCCGTAAATGCTTTAAGATTCACATACTTTACCGGCAGAAGTTCTCGGACACGAACCTTGAAGTCCATTCGCCTCTTCTTGGTAGACACCATGGGAATGCTGTCGTCTTCAGAATCAGAAGCATATTCAGGAAGTTTTCCCTTGCCCTTGTGTGAGGATGCCATGGATGAAAGTTTGAGAGATGTTGAGTGAATGGGGTTTGCTGAGTTTATAGGATTTGAAGTTGTGGGTTCTGAGGAAGTTAGGGTTTGAGAAGTTGTGGGGATGGTTATGAGGAGTTATCCAACTTAGATAGTGGGAGAGAGATAGTGGGTTTTAAAAACTTAGGGTTGGAAGAGCCAATGTCCAATAATGAGTCAAAGAAGAGGAAGAGTTCTAAGGATATGAATTTGGACACTTAAAAGAATATTGACCACATAAAAAATGCATTTATCACATATAATATTTCAAAAATCTAATTAATTTTCATTTCTGATTTTTAGAAAATTTAACAGTGTTAATCGGTTAACCATATAGGTTAATCGGTTAACACATTAAAAAATTGAGTCAGAATTGAAAATTTAACAGTGTTAATCGGTTAACCCATATGGTTAATCGATTAACACACGCGAATTTTTGAAAAATACTTAAAAACAGAATGCATACACATGAAAACACAACACAAATAATGCATACACATATTAGAGAAAAAGGTCAGATGTCATCTTCATCATGAATCCCAAGTTCTCGCCGAATTTTGTAGAATGGTTCTTTCGCCAAAGGTTTGGTGAAGATGTCAGCGAGTTGATTGTGCGTGTCGACGGAAGTAACATCTACATCTCCATTCAATACGTGATCTCGAAGGAAGTGATGCCGGATATCTATATGTTTTGTTCTTGAATGCATGACCGGGTTCTTTGTAATGTTGATGACACTTGTATTATCACATCGAAGAGGAATGCAGCCGAGGTCTATACCGTAATCGAGAAGTTGTTGCTTGAGCCACAGAATTTGTGCACAGCAACTTCCTGCTGCAATATATTCTGCTTCGGCTGTACTGAGTGCCACACACGCTTGCTTCTTACAGGCCCATGACACTAATGCATTCCCGAGAATGTGACACGTACCACTTGTGCTTTTTCTATCGGTTTTACATCCTGCATAGTCAGCGTCAGAGTAACCAACTAAAGAACAAATACTACCTTTAGGATACCATAATCCGACGTTCATTGTCCCTTTGAGATACTTTATGATTCTCTTTACGGCTGTGAGATGCGATTCCTTCGGACTTGCTTGAAAGCGTGCACACAAACAAACGCTAAACATAATGTCAGGACGACTTGCCGTCAAATATAGTAATGAACCAATCATACCTCGATATTTTGTTATATCAACTGGAGTACCGGATTCATCTTGATCAACGTACGTTCCAGATCTCATAGGAGTGGACATCACCTTGCAACTATCCATATCGAATTTCTTCAATAATTCCTTGCAGTACTTGGATTGGTTGAGGAAGATGCCATCCTTTGTTTGCTTGATTTGTAGTCCAAAAAAATAATTCAATTTTCCCATCATGGACATCTCGAATTCTCCTTGCATCATAAGTGAAAATTCTTCACAAAGCTCTTTATTTGTTGATTCGAGGATGATGTCGTCGACATAGACTTGAACCAATAAAGTGTTTCCTTTGATCTTCTTTATGAACAATGACTTGTCAACCTTTCCTTTTGTAAATCCCTTCTCACATAAGAAATTGCTAAGGCGGTAATACCATGCTCTTGGTGCTTGTTTTAGTCTGTAGAGTGCCTTTTTTAGTTTGTAAACATGAGAGGGATTCTTGAAGTCTTCAAAACCCGGAGGTTGTTTGACGTAGACTTCCTCATTTATGTAGCCATTCAGGAAAGCGCTTTTGACATCCATCTGGAACAATTGAAAATTCATAGAACAAGCGTAAGCAAGTAGTAATCTAATTGCTTTTAACCTTGCTACCGGAGCGAACGTTTCATAAAAATCAATTCCTTCCTCCTGGTTGTAGCCTTGTGCGACCAATCTTGCTTTGTTACGAACTATGATCCCATTCTCGTCAAGTTTGTTCTTGAACAACCATCTTGTTCCTATGATGTGCTTATGGTCTGGTCTTGGTACAAGACTCCAAACTTGATTCCTTTCGAATTGATTGAGTTCTTCTTGCATTGCTACAATCCATTGGTCGTCGCCTAAGGCTTCATCAATCTTGGTTGGTTCAATTCGAGACACAAACACCATGTTGAGACAAGTATCCTTTAGGTTAAGTCGAGTTGCAACGCCTTGGCTAATATCACCAATAACTTTATCTATCGGGTGATCTCTATGCGTTCTCCATTCCTTCGGAAGATCTTGATGTTCTTCAATGATTTGAGTGACATCTTCTTGTGGTATTTCCTGATTCTTTGAAGTCTCTTCTTATTGTTGTGAAGAACCTACTATATCATCATCATCCATAATAATATTATCCTCTTTCGAGGGGTTAGTCTCATCAAACGAAACATGAATGGATTCTTCAATAGTAAGTGTTCTCTTATTAAAAATTCTAAATGCTCTACTATAAAGAGAGTAACCAAGAAATATACCTTCGTCAGATTTCTCATCAAACTTACCGAGATTATCCTTGTTGTTATTGAGAACAAAGCATTTGCATCCGAATATATGGAAGAATGCTATATTTGGTTTTCTACCCTTGAACAACTCATACGGAGTCTTTTTGAGAAGTGGTCGAATATTGACGCGGTTGCTTACGAAGCATGTTGTACTAACTGCATCTGCCCAAAAATATTTAGGAAGGTTTGCGTCGCTGAGCATTGTCCTTGCAAGCTCCACTAGTGATCTATTCTTCCGTTCTACGACACCGTTTTGTTGAGGTGTTCTTGGTGCTGAAAAATTATGAGAAATTCCTTGCTCTTCGCAAAAATCTTCAAAGTCTGATTTTGGAATTCTCCACCGTGATCGCTTCTTATAGAGGCTATGGTGAGTGATTTCTCATTCTGAATTTGCTTCGCATACTTCTTGAATGCTTTGAAAGCATCATTTTTCTGCACTAGAAACAATGTCCATGTGTATCGAGAGAAATCATCAACAATAACTAAAGCATAAAAATTACCTCCGAAGCTTTTTGTTCTTGATGGACCAAAAAGATCCATATGCAACAATTGAAGTGGCCTTGATGTAGAAACCACTTGCTTGGATTTGAAAGTTGTCTTGATCTGTTTCCCTTTTTGACATGCATCGCATAATTTATCCTTGATGAATTTTATCTTTGGGAGTCCAACAACATTTAGTAAAATGTCATGAGTGACTTCGTGTTCTATCAAGCATTCCTCCTTTGTGAAGTTGATTCGGAACCCTTTGTCACACAATTGACTTATGCTAAGTAGGTTGTGTTTAAGGCCTTCCACAAAAAGAACGTCTTCGATGATTGTACATGGAGGTGCACCAATGGTTCCAACTCCAAGAATTTTTCCCTTATTATCATCACCGTAAGTGACGTATCCTTTGGCCTTTAATGATAGACTTGAAAATTTGTTTATGTCTCCCGTCATATGCTTCGAGCAACCGCTATCAAGATACCATTGATTAGACGTTGTTTTGAAGCATACCTACAACACAAAATTAAGTAGTGTTAGGTACCCAAATTGCTTTGGGTCCTTGATAGTTAGTACCTTTTTCAACCCACACGTAATGCCCTTTAGCAACACCAATATTGCGCACATAGCAAGCATTAGGTGTATGGCCTTTAATTCCACAATAAGAACACGTAAGTTGAAAGTGACTTCTATATCTAGGAACATAATTCTTTTTCTTCGCAACTTTTATCTTGTTATGATTTTGATGCTGATTTTTAGAATTGCTTCTCTTTTCTTTAGCAACTTGTCCACTTGCTTTTACAAAAATGGTCTCATTGGTACTTGGTTTTGAAAATTTAGAAAATCCTAATCCACTCTTATCATTAGGATATCATTGATGTTTAAGAATTTCTTCCAAGCCAATTTGACCTTTTTCGTATCTTTCTAAAACTCTTTTAAGTTGCACAATTTGAAAAGATAGAGATTCACAATTCTTACATACAAGACTTTGTTTTTCGTTTATTAATTTCTGTTTTTCATTTTCAATATTTTTCATAAAAACAGAATTTTGTTCTGCTAAAAATGAAATTCTTTTCTTTTGTGCTGAGATGTTTTTATACAAAGTCTTGCATTTTTTTAGAAGTTCATCTATAACTTCTTGTGCATCATTATCATAAACAGAAAAATTGCTACTAACCTCATTTTCTTCATCGGAGTGGTGTGAAGCCATTAAAGCCATATTTGCACATTCATCGCTTTCCGATTCCGATGATGAACTTATCTCGTTGTCGTCCCACGCAACATAAGCCTTTTTGTTCTTGAAGTTCTTTTTGCCTTTGAATTTCCCTGTATTTGCGAGTTTCGGGCAATCCGACTTTATGTGACCTTGTTTCCCACATTCGTAACATGTAACTTCTTGATTTGATGTGGATACTTCCTTTTTCTTGAAATGTCTATTCTTTTTAGAAAAAGATAAATTTTTATTATTATTAAAAAACTTACCCAGCTTCTTTACTAGAAGCATGAAATTTTCGTCTTCGGAAGATTCGTCATTTTTGTCATCCTTTGTGTCAATCTTCAAGGCAATTCCTTTGGACTTCTTGTCTTGACTTTCATGCTTCTCAAGCCTTCCAAGTTCCAGTTCATGCTCTTGAAGTTTGCCAAATAAGGAAGCGGATGTCATCGTTGAAAGACTCTTCTTTTCCGAAATAGCGGTCACCTTCGGTTGCCTATCTCTTGTTAAGGATCTTAGAACTTTCAAGTTGAGATCATCATTGGTGAAGGTCTTCCCGAGAGCAATCAAATGATTAGTTAGATGAACGAATCTCTTTTGTAAGGCAACAATGGATTCACCAGGCTGCATACGGAACATTTCATATTCTTGACTTAAAGTATTAAGTCTTGATCTTTTTACTTCGGCTGTCCCTTCATGCGTTTCTACCAAGGTGTCCCAAATCTCCTTTGTTGATTTACACTGTGATATACGGAAGAATTCGTCCATACTGAGAGCGCTTTGAAGTATGTTGATTGCTTTCTTCTCATTCAAAATTCTCTTCTTGTCATCTTCATCATATGAGGATTTAATCTTTGGAGTGCCTACGTTATTTATGACGCTCATAGGAACATGCAGACCAGTTTCTACGGTTTCCCATATACCGTCTCCTTAAGCCTCAAGATGTGCCTTCATACAGATTTTCCAAAAATCAAAATATTCTCCAGAAAAGAGTGGTGGCTTGTTACTACTTCCACCATCTTTGAAAACCGGGTTGGTACTTGCGGAAGCCATACTGAATCGTTAGGAACAGGTTACCTTAACCTGCTCTGATGCCAATTGTAAGATCAGAGTATGCCTAAGAGGGGGGGGGGGTGAATTAGGCTTATGGAAACTTTTTCGGATTTTTGGTGTTCTTTAATTTTTCTTTGGTTATGTTCTTGGTGATGAATGCAGTAGAAAGCATAAAGAAAGTGGACACCAAGATTTATAGTGGTTCCCTTCACAATCCGAAGGTACTCCACTCCCCTTTCCACATGAAAGAGAGTTTTCACTATTGTTTTAGAAAGTACAACCTATCACACCATCAACCGGTGAGGCCTACAATCTAACAACAAAACAAACTAGTGTGCAAGAACAATCCTCTTTCAAAACACTAACCCTTGTGTCCAACAATCCTGGATCACAAGTCACAACAGACTATTCTGTAATTCTTTTTGTAATTGAGAGAACAATAGTAATATCAATACAATGATTGATCTTCTCCTTTAATCTGAATTCACAACTTAATCTCAATACAAGTGTTCAAACAAATGAATGTGAAAGGTTATGCAAGTATGAACACTTTTTGAATGTGTTTGAAATTATTTGAAAAGTAGTGAATATGATTCAATGATTGTTTTTGAAAATTGTTGGAGGTGTTTGTTAATCTGAATTTTTTAGAATTTATATCATCCAAAACACCTTTTCAAAAGGGTATATTTGAGTATGAGTTAACACATGGAAAGGTATAACATTCAAATAATTTTTGAACTTGAAATCAAACAATTTTTCAGAAAACGTTCAGTGTTAATCGG
Organism: Lathyrus sativus; assembly: GCA_963859935.3. Lineage (NCBI taxonomy): Eukaryota > Viridiplantae > Streptophyta > Magnoliopsida > Fabales > Fabaceae > Lathyrus > Lathyrus sativus. Next base: position 411,861,228 of record OZ012738.1, on the reverse strand, counting down.
TTAACCATATAGGTTAATCGGTTAACACTGTAACGTTGGCCCAAAAAATTTAAAATTTTAGGGCGTTAATCGATTAACCTATATGGTTAATCGGTTAACACTGTAAAAACTTTGAAAAATAATTAATTTAAAAGTGTTATACCAATTCCAAATGATTTTAAAACATGTTAATGCATTATGCAAAAATATTATATAGTTTTGAACACTTGTATATCAATTAAAGTAGAGAATTTGATATACCATAGCTTGTGTCCAAGTCTTGAAAGATGATCGAGCAAATGTACATGAAGCTTGAATGTTGATCAGTTCCATAATACTTTGATCTTGGTCTTTTGAAAGCTTTTGACTTTTTGCACAGATGAAATGATCTTGAATCTTGTTGTTGTTGTCATCAAAACCTTGAAACCTTGAGATGAAGCATGCTTCTACACAGTGAACTCAGAAGCGTCTAAACTGACAATCTCAGCAAGTGTAGCTAACTCAGGCTCAGCATCAACATGTATAAAGGGCATCTGGTCTAACACAGGAACTCCCAACATAACAGAATACTACTCCAAAGTGGGTGCCAGAATATAGTCGGGGAACAGGAAGCATCTCAACTGAGGCTCATAAAACTGCATCAAAGTATACACCCCAGTCGTCTCAAATGCTGAAGGTCTGTACAACAAATTAAGCAATCTCCCATAAGATACTCTGAACTCAGCCCTCACTCCCTCATCTGCTAGAGCAACTAATCCCAGCAAGGAACTAATATCTGGCAAATGCAACCGGTAAGCAACTGTCCTCTTCATGGACTCCATGTCTGGCTAGAAGATACACTAGAATCAGAGGGGAATGATCACACCTGCAACATAAATACACGTTAATGAAATGCAAACATGAAAATGCACATGCATATGCAAACAGGAGATCAAGTGAAATGCTGATGAACTGTGCTGCTCTGTACTGAAGCCTGAGAACCGTCAAATCTTCGCCTCAAACCAAACCAACCACTCAAAAGAACCCTGTAACCACATCTCACTGACAGAGATAAACCAGGTACTCTGAGGTCAAAGGTTTCCTACAAACAGACCTACCTACCCCTCACAGGTATGTACATAACTTGTAGACGAGGTACGACATCCTATGCGGGTTCAACGTCACAGACTTTCAAGACCGATGATACGATACCCAGAAGGTGTGGTATCATCATCCCTTGAAGCGGCCTCACTTAGTCGAATCCCAATTGATAGGTCCCCAGAGTCGACAATCCTCAGGTCAGACAACTTGTCGAGCCCTAAGGGCCAGGCAAGAAGCATCAAAGAGAATCTCGTCTGAGCGCAGATTTCGCGGCTAGCTGGTGCGAGCTAAGCAAGCAGGCTAACCACTACTCTCTACTTCTAAGTCTATGTGCAAACTCAAGCCCAAGTCCGGCTTATCTCTCAATCTAACCCTCTACCTAACACAACAACAATAATAAAGTACTGAAAATAAAGGCAGAAAGGTAAATACATACAAAACCCCCAGACAGGCAAACAAGCGCTAGGATTGACTCGCATAGGGAACCGTTGGAGTCCCCAGCAGAGTCGCCAGTTGTCGCTACTGCGAAAATCGGCCACAGTTATGACAGAAGAGTCGCCACCGTGCGTTATTTATCCCACAAGAGGGAAAGGAAACGCTCAGAGTAAACCTAACGCAAAGAGGGAAAGGAATGTTCGTCGCAACCAAATCCTGGATTCGGGAGTCGATTATGCAAGGGGAAGGTATTAGCACCCCTCACGTCCATCGTACTCGACGGGATCCATGCTTGTTTTCTATCTATGGGTGTGTTATTATATCTACTCTATAGGTCTGGGTTAAAAGAAAAGAAAATGACTCGGCAAAGTATCGCACTTTATGCCTACGTATTCTCGTCTGGAACGAGAAATCAGAGTCAACGTAGTTCGCCTAACTACGGGGAAGGAGAGGGAGGTTGCTCGCTAGGATATCACATCCTATGCCTACGTACTTTCATACAGCATGAAAGATCAGAGCAAACGTAGTTCGGGCTACGGAAGACACAAGTTTGTCTGACAATTTTTTATCTCCTTAAGAAAGGGTTTTCCTGATTAAAGGGTCCAAGCGGACAAAAAGGACATTTGAAGTTTGTTTTCAGTTTTTTACGAAAGAACTGTTTTTTAGTCTATTTGTAACTTGTACTGCACTAAAGACTTGTGATCTGAGAGTGACTACGTCGCATGTCACCCTAAGGGTACCATACTAAGCAGCCAGATTACTGAAGAGTGACCCTCCAGCGACCTTTTCTCAAATAGCTTAAGGCTCGTAGCGTACAACACGCGTTATCCTTATTACTGTGTTTTTGAATTGTTTTGAGATGAGAAAAGAAAGACACCCTAAAACTATGGTTGAAAGGGGAATCTACCTACAGTTATCATGCATGGGTCAAAACCTAATGTCTGTCATAATTTCCTCTTGCACAGAGGAAATCAGAGATCCTAGGGGATAAACAGCAAAAGACAACAAGCAGTAAACAGTAAACAGTAAACAGTAAAATGCATGCTATGCAGCAATACCAGAGAGGCAAGGGGGAAGACAACAGGCAAGAGGAGACAAGCTCCACCTCAAACCTAGAGGTAAACAACACAAGCAAACAACAATACAGAGAAAAGCAAAAGATACAGAGAAGGCATCCCAAGCAGCAACAACTAAACTCCTACAGCAAATAGCAATAGCAGCTCTGAACAGCAAAGTTGGATTGACAGCAAAGTTGACAACAAAGGCTTCATCTTCAAGCAAGCTTCTATCTTCAAGCTCCAACAAGCACACTACAAGAGGAGGATTAATCATCAAGATCAAGTTATAATATTAAGAAACTTAATGACAACCAAAGGAAATCACTAAGAACTCAACATTGCAAATGAAAGGTATCCTCAAAGTTCTACTCACTTGGGCATACCACTCATCCCTCCTAAGGAGAGATGGAGCTTCCCAAGAAGGACTTTATGTCATTGGATGGAATAGAGGCAAACAATGCACTCTGTGTTTGGAGAAAGAATCAAAACTAAGTCTAAGGCACTTCCTAAAACCCTAATTTCCTAAGCTCCTAAAAAAGCTCCACAAGAGGAAAAAGCCTTCAACTCCAAGCTCCAATCTTCAATACCAAGCATCTTCAATGAAACCAGAAGCTCCACCAAAAAGAACTCAAGCTTAAACCAGCTCCAAAGCAACCGACCAAACCAAACAATCCAAAGCACTCAAGAGAGGAATCCACAAACACAAGCCAATTGCAAAATACAACTAAAATAGAAGATCAAGTTGCAAAATTCTAATACAATTCCTAGGGTAACATACATGTTTGAACAACCTAGTGTAAAAATATTGAAGCCTAAATCAACTTCTAAGTTAGCTAAACAATTCCTACATTGAGATAGATCAAGGGAATCCACAAGTTTGGGAGGGTCCTAATCTCAATACCTAAAACAGGACCTAATGTTGTTCTAAAAATCCACCAAAAATTATAAGGGAACATATATGTCTACCCTAACACATAATAAAAAATCAAAACCAAACTCATCACCAATTGGAAGAACTAAATTCAACAAAACAGATGGTCAATTATGCAAAATTAAAAGAATTAAACAAAATAAGAAAAATCAAATTAAATTGAAAAATGCATGAAATTCTATTTTGTTAATCCCAGAAAATCACAAATTCCATAAGGATTATGGAGGTATTTTTAAAATAATTTTCTGATCAAAATTGGAATTAATATGATTTTTGGAATCAACAAACAATTAAAATAAAACAAAATGAAATAAAAAAATGAATAAAAGCTACGAAATAATGAGAGCCATTGGATCTGGAGACTTGTCAATCCATCCAAGTGCGCTGGTGATGCCACCTCATTTATTTAAACGCAACGTTTTGCTATCAGAATTTCCAAACCAACTTTAAGTCCCAGTAGTTGGATTTTGGCTGTAGTCAAAGGTCAAGGCAAGATCTAAGGGTTCAGACATCATCTTCTCCAAATCTCAGGCAGGCCAGGTGGAGATCAGGGATGGTGGTTCATGTTGGCCGGAGAAGACTCCGGTCGTCTTCTCCGGCGAGAGTCCAGGTTAAGGCAACCAAAAATAACAAACTATACACCAATTCCACTCAGTTTTTCACGTACATTCCAAATCTCCACTCAAAATCATCCAATTCTTAACAAGTAAGCAAACACGAATCAAAGTTCAAAAATGGCATCATCCACAACTCTCACTAAACTTGAAATTAATGGTATAGATTTCTTCATCTTGTTGCGTACATCAACCTGATCTAAACAACTAGCATTGAAACCTTATGAATCAAGAGATTCAAGTCCAAACAGTTATGGCATGTCATCTTCAATCATCATCAAATGAGTCCAAATCAAGCCTAAAACAATCTATGTCATGTCTAGATCCTAACCACAAGTTCAATTCTATCTAACTCATGCTAGATCATGCTGAATTTTGAGAAATACAAACCTGGTATAGATCTTGAAACAGAGGTACTTAGAGCTCGTGACTTGCTTCCAAATGCTCCAGATAGCTTCAATGATCCACAAGGAAGAGATTGCACACTTCAATTTGGCTTGAATTGGCTCACAACTTAGAGTCCGATTTGAACTTGCAGTTGAGAAAATTCACTTGCTCTTGCTTGCTCTGGCGCGAAATGATGCTCAACTTTGATCTGAACTTGATCTAATGAATATATAGAAGAGTTTCATGGGCTTTTGCAATGTGTTTGAAGCCCAAATCCGTGTATCCAATTTTCTGATTTTTTGCTTGCAAGTTCATACACCAGTCGTGCTTTGCAAGCTTTGCAGTGGTTCTAGAAGGTTCTCACACCTTGCACATGTCATTTAGAATGAGTTTGCATGGAGAAATTGGCCTGAATTGCCTTGTGCATTGATTTTGCATATGTAACATACAAGTGAAGTAACCATATGCTATCTCTCAAAACTTGAACTAAACTCAAAATTCTGTTAAAACCAAAGTGTTTGAAATGTAATTTCCAATCATAAAATGCACCCATTTGCTTGGTTTGAGGCATCTAGCACAAAAATGCATTTTTCCCTCCTTTCCATATTTGAAATTTCTTCATTTTCAAGCCATTTCAAGTGACTTTTTGATATGAGCCAAACCAAACTCTCATGACCACTTGGTTGCACTCAAAACATCATTTTAAGCAAGTTCCATGTTGAACAAATTTCCATTTGAAGCTTGCAAGTTGGAGATTTTGGCCCATGCTTGAAAATGACCTATAATCTCACTTTCCCAAAATACCCCTGACTTGTAAACCTCATAACTTGAGTTCTACAATTCAGATGGAAAACTTCTAGTACAATTTAGAAATCTAAGATCATGAGGAACAACTTTCATGTTTACCAAAAGTTCAGGTGAAACCTCCTTCTAAGTCAAAAATAGCCTTGAAGTCAGATGATTTTCACAGACAAATTTCAGTGGCCTCTGAGGACTTGTAACTTGTCTGGGCCATAACTTGAGTTCTATAAATCCAATTGAGGACTTCTAGTACTCAAATTAAAGGTATTGAGATGCTATACAAGTTTCATGTTGGAAAAAAATCCACTTGAAACGTGTATCTTGACTTATGTGGCCTTGAAGTTAGGCACTAAACAGGGTAATTTGCACTGAAACCCTAATTTAGCAACTTCCCACATTCTTGATTCTTCTTGATTTGATATTGGCACAACACCACAAATGTCTTATCACATCATTCCATGAACTCCATGACCTCAAAGTAGGCTTGAATGCTCTTCAATTGCATAATTGACCTAGGGTTGATCCAGATGAAACCCTAATTGTCTGCACTTCAACTGTGGCTCTTGCATTTGAATCAATGACTTGATTGAGCTCCAACATGGCCCTCTAGGCACTCCATGAGCTCTATACACATCTTCTATTCACAATCCATGCTTCACATCTCACTGATGGTCTTCAATTGATCCTCAAGTTAGGAGAAGATTCACACTCAAACATCTAAACCCTTAGGCACTCAAACCACCTTCTAATGACTTTGATAACTCTCAATCTTGAATGAGACCTCTTGCTAGGCTTCTCTTGATAATAATCACACTTGATCCCCTGTTGGATGAATGATATGCCATGATATGCAAATGATAGAACTATGCAAATGATAATGCAATGAAACATAAACCAGGTAAAAGATGTTGAGCAAATTTTGGGGTGCAACACTTGGTTATTCTCTTTATAGTAGAGCATTTAGAATTTTTAATAAAAGAACTCTTACTATTGAAGAATCCATTCATGTTTCGTTTGATGAGACTAACCCCTCGAAAGAGGATAATATTATTTTGGATGATGATGATGATATAGTAGGTTCTTCACAACAACAAGAAGAGACTTCAAAGAATCAAGGAATATCACAAGAAGATGTCACTCAAGTCATTGAAGAACATCAAGATCTTCCGAAGGAATGGAGAATGCATAGAGATCACCCGATAGATAAAGTTATTGGTGATATTAGTCAAGGCGTTGCAACTCAACTAAAAATTAAGGATGCTTGTCTCAACATGGCGTTTGTGTCTCAAATTGAACCAACCAAGATTGATGAAGCCTTAGGCGACGACCAATGGATTGTAGCGATGCAAGAAGAACTCAATCAATTCGAAAGGAATCAAGTTTGGAGTCTTGTACCAAGACCAGACCATAAGCACATCATAGGAACAAGATGGGTGTTCAAGAACAAACTTGACGAGAATGGGATCATAGTTCGTAACAAAGCAAGATTGGTCGCACAAGGCTACAACCAGGAGGAAGGAATTGATTTTGATGAAACGTTCGCTCTGATAGCAAGGTTAGAAGCAATTAGATTATTACTTGCTTACGCTTGTTCTATGAATTTTCAGTTGTTCCAGATGGATGTCAAAAGCGCTTTCCTGATGGCTACATCAATGAAGAAGTCTACGTCAAACAACCTCTGGGTTTTGAAGACTTCAAGAATCCCTCGCATGTTTACAAACTGAAAAAGGCACTCTACGGACTAAAACAAGCACCAAGAGCATGGTATGACCGCCTTAGCAATTTCTTATGTGAGAAGGGATTTACAAAAGGAAAGGTTGACAAGACATTGTTCATAAAGAATATCAAAGGAAACACCTTATTGGTTCAAGTCTATGTCGACGACATCATCTTCAGATCAACAAACAAAGAGCTTTGCGAAGAATTTTCACTTATGATGCAAGGAGAATTCGAGATGTCCATGATGGGAAAATTGAATTATTTTCTTGGACTACAAATCAAGCAAACAAAGGATGGCATCTTCCTCAACCAATCCAAGTATTGCAAGGAATTGTTGAAGAAATTCGATATGGATAGTTGCAAGGTGATGTCCACTCCTATGGGATCTGGAACGTACGTTGATCAAGATGAATCCAGTACTCCAATTGATATAACAAAATATCGAGGTATGATCGGTTCATTACTATATTTGACGGCAAGCCGTCCTGACATTATTTTTAGCGTTTGTTTGTGTGCACGCTTTCAAGCAAATCCGAAGGAATCGCATCTCACAGCCGTAAAGCGAATCATAAAGTATCTCAAAGGGACAATGAACGTCGGATTATGGTATCCTAAAGGTAGTACTTGTTCTTTAATTGGTTACTCTGACGCTGACTATGCAGGATGTAAGACCGATAGAAAAAGTACAAGTGGTACGTGTCACATTCTCGAGAATGCACTAGTGTCATGGGCCTGCAAGAAGCAAGCATGTGTGGCTCTCAGTACAGCCGAAGCGGAATATATTGCAGCAGGAAGTTGTTGTGCTCAAATTTTGTGGCTCAAGCAACAACTCCTCGATTACGGTATAGATCTCGGTTGCATTCCTCTTCGACGTGATAACACAAGTGCCATCAACATCACGAAGAATCCGGTCATGCATTCAAGGTCAAAGCATATAGATATCCGGCATCACTTCCTTCGAGATCACGTATTGAATGGAGATGTAAATGTTACTTTCGTCGACACGCACAATCAACTTGCCGCATCTTTACCAAACCATTGGCGAAAGAACCATTCTACAAAATTCGGCGAGAACTTGGGATTCTTGATGAAGGTGACATCTGACCTTTTGCTATTTTATGTATGCATGATATTATGTATATTTTCAATATGTTTTCAATTATGTTTGCATTCTGTTTTTCACAATTTTTCCAAAATTCTCATGTGTTAACCGATTAACCTATATGTTAACCGATTAACACTGTTAAATTTTCAATTCTGACTCATTTTTTTAATGTGTTAACCGATTAACCTATATGGTTAACCGATTAACACTGTTCAAATTTCTAAAACTTAGAAACGAAAATTAATTAGAATTTTTGAAACATTGTATGTGTTAAATGCATTTTTATGTGGTCAATATTCTCTTAAGTGTCCAAATTCATATCCTTGGAACTCTTCCTCCTCTCTGACTCATTATTGGATATTGGCCTTCAAACCCTAAAACGTTAAAACCCCACTATCATCTCTCTCATATATATTGCCACACCTTTACTACTCTCTCCTCACAACTTCAAACCCTAAATTCAGCAAACCCTAATTTCTCAACACCTCTCAAACTTTCATCCATGGCATCCTCACACAAGGGCAAGGGAAAAATTCCTGAATATGCTTTTGCCTCTGAAGACGACAGCATTCCCATGGAGACTACCAAGAAGAGGCGAATGGACTTCAAGGTTCGTGTCGCTACTGCGAAAATCGGCGCCGGCTGACAGAAGAGTCGCCACCGTGCGTTATTTATCCCTCAGAGCGGGAAAGGAAACGCTCGAAGTAAACCTCGCAAAAAACGGGGAAAAGGTATGGTCATCGCAACCATAGCCTGGGTTCGGGAGTCGGTTACGCAAGGGGAAGGTATTAGCACCCCTCACGTCCGTCGTACTCGACGGGATCCACGCTTGCTTGGGTTGTCTACTGGATGCAAAACAATCTTATCTACGGCTGCTAAATCTAAACGGAAGGGAATTGACTCGATAGAGCGTCGCACTCTATGCCTACGTATTCTCAAGGGAGAAAGTCAGAGTCAACGTAGTTCGGGACTACAGGGAAAATTGGCTCGCCAAGACATCGCGTCTTGTGCCTACGTACTTCCACTGGATGGAAGATCAGAGCCTTGCGTAGTTCAGACTAACTACGGCTAAACAACATTCTCACACAGCAGTGAGAAAAACAACTGGTTTCACAGGGTCGGGAACCTATGGTCACAACTATGGCTGAGTCTCAAATGCACTCGGGCAAGAGAGAAAAAAGGGTTTCAATTAGTCGTCAGCGGGAAAGTCTCGATCGCACCGCCGCGAGAGAGCAAAAGTTAGTCGTTAGTGTGCTCGCTAGGATATCGCATCCTATGCCTACATATCTTCGTCTGGTACGAAGAATCAGAGCAGCTGTAGTTCGGCTACTATCGGACCACAGCTCAAATCTCGTTTTATTCATCTCTGAAAAAATGATTACAATGAGCATACTGAAATAAATCTCCTAGGAAACGCTATCCTATTCTATCTTGAAAAATTGACTGAAAAGAGCCCCCTAACAAATGGGCTTCTAAACTCTCCTAAAAGTCGTGAAAATACTCTCTATGAAAATATCCTAAAAGAAAATGCTTTAAAAAATATTAAATCGAAACTTTAATATTTTTTCTTTTCTCCTTTTCTTTTCTCCTATTTTTTTCTCAAAAATATCTTCTTTTATTTTTCACTATTTCTTCATATTTTTCTTCACAATATCTCTCTATTTTTTCTCACAATATTTCTCTTTATATTTTCTTATTTCTCTATTTTTTCACTATATTTCTTTTCATCTCTTTTTTTTTCTATTTTTTTCAAGATATATTTTCTTTTCATCCCTTTTTTATATTTTTGTCAAGAATAGAAATAAAGAAAATACAAGCAAGGGGCTAGGGGTGTATCTAATACATGGGGGTTGCAGTAAAATAAAATAATAAAAAAAAATGGGATTGGATTGGGCCCAGCCCAATGTGCCTTCAGAAAAAACACAGGGGGAGGGTGTAACTGGTAATCTGGGGCGTGCTGGTAGGTGGTATTGGGCTTAGGCCCAACGTGTGCCCAAAAACATGAGGAGGCGCTGAACAAAAAAATTGCAATTGGGCCTGGCCCATTCCCTCCTTCCTCCTCTCCCTATTCTCAGCTGAAAGAACAAACCCTAGCTCTGTCTCCAACTCATCAGCGCCGCCGTCAAAGCCTCACTCCCCTCCGTCTCCGATCTTTCTCTCAAACCCTCTCTTAGTCTCAAAATCTCCCTCCCAGTATCCTTTCTATCAAGTGATCTCATACCAAATTGAGGAACGCACGAGTTCTTGGTGGTTCAGGAAGTTCACTGAAGGTTAGACGAAGTTGGACAAAGATGTTGATGAGACGTTCTTCAAGGTGTTCTTGAAGCGGTAAGGATCTTCTGGAAAAAGATGATGATGAGTGTTGAGGCGTTATGCAGTTATGATAGCGTTTACTGGAAAATCCAAATGATGAAGTTGATGTGATGATGAGCTTCGCTCTGAAGATTTTTTTCTGGAAAAAATCTAGCGGTTTGTTGAAGTTGATGAGGAATGATTTTGGAAATCTCTTGATACACGCGCGATCGGTAATTTTCTCTGAAGATCCTTCTTGCATTGTTGATGTTGACAAAATCTCGTGAATCATCAATGGAGGTCGTTGAGGATCGGTTGAGTAGTGGTTTCCTGTTGATGATTGTTGCTATTGGATCTGGAGATCGTTGAAGTTCTTGAAGGTTGGATGAAGCTCTGGGAATCTGAGTTTGATTGATGACGATCGAAGGTTGACGATGAAGATTCATCGTCTCTTGATGATTTTCTGGAGTTTGTTGGTGGTTGATGGTTGGTGATTCTGGTGGATCGATGGCGGTTGGAGGAGGAAGACGGTTGGAGGAAGATGAACGGATGGAGGAAGGTTAGGGATGGAGGTTAGTGACTGGAATCTGGATTTGGAGGGAGTTCCGGCGAGTTTGTGGTGGCCGCCGGCCATGCAGGCCGGCCGGTGGAGTTTCACGGTGAAGCGTGTGGAGCAGGACGCGTGGTAGTGGAGTACCCTGCATGCGTGCCACGTACGGGCTAGCGTGGCTGAGAGAGAGAGAGGCTGAAGTGTACGTGGCGCAGAATGGCAGTGAAAAGTGGGGCCTTCTCTTGTAGACACGTGTTGCTTGCTGACTTTATAGTTGATGAATGCGCTGGAGCTTTCTGGATGCTTCCAGAAGAAGCTGGAAAACTCTGGGAGACGCTGGATTTTCTAGACCTTTTCCTGGACTTTTCTGAACCTTTTTTGGACGAGTTGGGCTGCAATGAAATAACTGAACAAAAAACAAAACTGGGTCTCCCCAATTGGGCCCAACGAAACTCAGTATAAAAAATTCAAAAAAACTGAAAAAACAATATTAAAAAACTAGTTAACTAAACTAATAAACCCCTAATCTGAAAATTAAACTAAATCCCTATTAACTCTAAAATTCCAATTAACTCCTAATTTTATACTAAATCCTAAAAACTATATTAAATTCTAAAAACATTTATGTAATTTCTATAAAAGAAAATTTTAATTCCTATTGACCTATTTAATGTCTAATAAAAGAAAACAAAACCTATTTATTTAGTAAGGAAAAAAAATCTATATTATTCTACCTCTAAAATTAAAAACAATTAATTTCTATTCTATATTATTTAAAAGACAATCTGTATTATCCTATTTATATTCTAAAATGAATTGAATCTATAAAATGCTAAAAAAATGATTTAAAAATATTGAAATCTATTTAAACTTCTATTAAATCCTAAAAATTTGATTTAAAAGCTAATTAAGCCCTAAAAAATCCTATAAAAATCCAGAAAAATCACCATAATTCCCAGAGGGACAAAATGAACACCGAACGACACAAAAATAATCGGTAAAAATAAACGGGCACCGAAATATCCCAAAAATCGATTCTACTGATTAAAACACCTGAAACACGAGACGAGAGCTGTGATCCCTGATAAAATCAATACAAATGAAAATATGCAATGTATGCGATATGCAGATGCGAATGCGATTATGCGTCGAAACATCGAGCCAAATGCGAGATCCGGTTGGTCAAATTTTGGGGTGCAACAGCTGCCCCTATTCAAGCGACTTCGACCTGAATGGGTGAAGAGCGCTTAGCCTTCAGACATTCAAGGTAGATGACGGTTGAATACAAAATGGAACCCTGAAATTTGCCAACCGCAAGAATATACTGCAAAACTGCTTGAGGAATAGCTTCCAATAAACTGAAGTTTGGTTGTAACAGCAACATCTGGTCAATTTTCTGATAAAACTTTCTTCTCCTTTTCAACACCTGTGTGACGCCACAAGTATTGAAATAATGCTTCGTAAAGCAAACACCTTGATTCCCATCTCTCTCATGGGATCAAATCTGGTCAACTCACAGTTCATTGCGAACTTGAGGACAATTCTCCTGGGGAATTCTGAATAGAACTGCCTTGCACCTGTTTTGACAAAGGGGGCAGCTTCAGAAGTCTGATATATGTCAATCTTTGTTGTTGTTGTTGTTGTTTTTTCCGATGCCGACGTAACGCCCAAATATGAAGAATCACTCCGCTGGGGAAGATAGGAAGCTGAACCACACAACTCTGCAGGTGAACAAATTCGAAATCCAATAGGCAACCATCTTGGTCTATGTTTCGACATGCGTATGCTTGATAATGATGCAATGCCCTATATGACATGGATATGCTATGCGTTTTGTTTGAAAATGCAAGGCCCAAACGGCATGGATATACTATATGCTTGTATAAACGCTATGACTATATATGCAAATGCTAATGCAAGCCCGAGCTGCCAGAGAACACCAGGTCTGAAAACCGCTTGGCAAAATAAATGCCGAAGGAAACGTCAACTCTACTGGGGATGATCCGAAGTCACAGAACCCTCTCAGCAAAATAAATGCTGGAAACGAGAAATCAACTCCGCTGAGGATAACTGCCCTGCTGGAGAAATGAAAAGGCAACCCTGCTTGACGACTTCACTGGGGAAAGAAAGACAACTCTGCTCGGGAACGCTTTCTTCAAACCATTGGCAACTGATTGTACTCTGCGGGGATTGACCCAAACTGAGGTTGATTACACGCAGCACACTGCTGGAAATGCTCATACTATCGAGGATATCAATCTTAATCTGCTGAAGATACTCCTGATCCTACTCTGATACGGGGTAAAAAACAATCTCGATTCTTCCGGGGATAATAAGCAACTTTCATTTGCTGAAGAGTAACAATTCTGATTTGCCAACATCTGCAAGGAATTCAAACATTACTCGGAGCATTGGCATTAATCGAGCTTCGTATCGGGGAACATGACGGCATGCGGGTCATTGGGAAATACTGTGTCAGATACCTTTAGGGTTTTTTTTTTTGTTTTAGTTTTCTGGTTTAGAATAAACATGGATTATGTACACAGTGGAAGATATGGGAAATACTAGACGAGAACTAGCATTCAAAGGTAGACTACTAGGCGAGAACTGATAGGAAAATAGGTTAGGAAAATTGATTTTTGTGTTTTTGAACATCAGACGAGCTGACTGGATAACAGACTAAGGAAAAGACAACCAGGCGAGAACTGGCTGAAAGCTGACGTACACCAGGCGAGAACTGGTATAACACATAGGTTAAAACACACGAGAACTGATTATGCGACGACATGTACCAGGCGAGAACTGATACAACATTTGGAGAAACGGTGACCAAACGAGAATTGGTTACCAATAAACTGCACCAGGACGGGAACTGCTGCTTACAATAAACTGCACCAGGACGGGAACTGCTGCTTACAATAAACTGCACCAGGACGGGAACTGATGCTTACAGATGGTGGGCCAGACGAGAACTGGTTACCGATTTGCCAGGCGAGAACTGGACTTTGGAAACGACTGGTTACTGACACGCAACAGGTTTAAACTGCAGGATAATGATCCAACGACAACAAGGCCTTCTTATTTGAAAGGTTTTCGATAAGGGTATTGACATGATTCCCCGATACTTAGCTCTGGCTGGGGATAAACAAGCGGGTTTGAATAACTTGCCCCTGTACACTCAGCTGGGGATAAAAGACTGGCTTGCACAACTTGCCCCTGGTACACTCAGCTTTGCCCCAATCTAACTCTTGGGAATACCTGCTCCGAATAACTTGCTACGAGAATACTTCGAGAATACTTGCCCCGGTATCTGCACGACAAAAGAATTCAATCTCCAATTAAACACCTAACAATCCAGTTGATTTCAACATTCTCTGCAATGACTTGCCCCTGAATGAGCGTTCTAGCGACTCAACCCGATCTGATTATCCATTGGAAGTATCTGCTGTCAAATCTCAGCGCTCTGCATAATTGCCCCTGATTGGCTCCCGAGAAGACTCACCTCTTGATTAACTGCTTCTCAAACAAACTGCCCCTGCTCAACTGAAGCTTCGGGACTTGTCCTCAGACTGACTGATACTGAACTTACTGGCAGATAATGCCCCTGATTCACAAGGCTTCACAACATACACCATTCTGGTTCAGACTGCTGAATTACTCAGTCCTGCTCGATTATTTTCTGCTGGAATTTCTTTCATGCCAACTACTATCCTGCGATTAGAATTGTCTGTCTACGAATGGTAATCTTAATGCAATGCTCATGCAGATTCTGAAAAATTTTGAGCTGTCACTCATTTATATGCATATGATTGTGAGTGACGAATGAACCAAAGTTCAAACGCAGTGCTTACGTGGTCAATCAAGATGTGACTAGCAAGTCAAGAAGGAGTCAGGTTACTCAACCTTATCGTAATGCGCTTCAGACTACCCTACCTCAATTAGGTCTTTTGAGGGTTGTATCGTGGTCGGGTTCACGGTTCGTGAAACAAAGGATATTCGGCTCAAATTTGATTTGTACCCACCCCTTCTACGTGATGATCTCCGATCCTAAGGTTCAGTTAACCTGGCACAAGCGCTCGCCTCTTCGAGAAGTATGTTGAATGGTAGGAACCACAGTTAAGGAATTCACAAGCTTTTCTTCTAGAGTGATAGTTACTCCTTCTTTGCTTTCGGTGTCTGTGTACACGACTTTGATTTGCTGGGGAAAATTTCTTTTTAATCCCTCTTTTCATTCTTTTGATTCCCTAATTTTTGCCTGGACTGACTCATTTTGAGTTCTTTTCGATTTTTCCGATTTCTCTTGAAGTCCGGCGGGATGCCCTGATTTTTGCCTAAGTATTTAGCTTTCCAGCTTTTCTTTCTTTTTACTTAGCGGGCTTTCTTTCTTCTTTCTTTTGGAACAAAGTCGTGTGACACTGGTTGTCTTGATTGCTCCGAAAGGATTGTAACTGGCTCACTCCTGATTGGTGAGGTTTGACCTCTTGAACGGTATCAACTGATTGGTCCTTGAAAGACAACACTCCTCTGTAAGACTTGAATGCTTGGTCAAGCTAACTGACAACTACCCTGCCCCGGGTTAAGATGTGAGGGTTTAACAGTCCGAAAAAACTTCTACTTCCTGGCTCGAAGTGGTTGACAAGGGACTAACTCCTTATATCTCCAGTGTTTAGGGATTTGAAACAATGCCTTGTACGTCATCGGTACGGTCTTATCTGAAAGCATACAATCATTGGCTATGAGTTTCAGTTTCGTCATCCTCCCTCCTAACTTTGCTAGTCACAGCGAAAAAATGGAGTGAAATAAATGCAAGTGTCAGTGCAATGCAATAAATGAGCGACAGCGACATGATTAATTCAGAAGAATGCATAATCACTTTATTATTATCACCCTTCGAAACATACAAATGCTAAAAGCAGGTAGTAACTAACAGAAAAAGAAACTACAAATGCAAATGATATAAAAGCTTGAGATCTGCCACTGCTGAGGCGCCTGCCTGTCTGAACCACTGGCTTATGCTGGGGAATGCTCTCTGAATCTACGAGCTTAGACAGCTGAGCGGTTAGGGATGAACAAACAGAAACCCTTCTCGAAAGGAAATGCGATCCTGATCAATCAACTGCTGTACCTTCGCCTGAAATGCTTTACAATCTTCGGTTGAATGCCCCAGAGAGCCACCATGATAACCACACTGAACGTGGGGATTGTACCCAGGAGGGTAAGGTTCTGGAACTGGCTTAAGAGCTTTCGGCTCCACCAAAGACTTCTGAATCAAAGATGGTAGCAACTGGCTATACGGCATCGGCACTGGGTGAAAAGGAGCATTCCTTCGTTCCAAGTTGTTGCGAGGTCTGTTCTGATTTTGACGCTGATTCTGATAGCCTCGGCCACGAGTTCGCTGATTTGCAATGGAAGCGACATAAGATTCCTGATATGGTGCCCCAGGCACGACTGGTTGTTCAGTATAACAAGCCACGGGAGGTACTGATCTCTGATAAGATGACGAACCAACAAAATTCACTGATTCGCTTTGAGGATATTCAATCTTTGGCATGACTGAGTTGATCACCACTTCTTCTTCACTCTGATAGTCATAAGGGTATTCAGTTTCATCAGCTTGATCATATGAAGTAATCTGAATTTTCCCCATTCTTATGGAGTACTCAAGGCGTTCCCCTAATGCTACCACGTCAGAGAAACTTGCCGGAACTCCGAGCAATCTTTTGAAGTACGGATATTGTAGGGAATCCACAAACATGCTTGCCAGCTCTTGGTCTAACAGCGGGGGACGCACTTTAGCAGCAAATTCTCTCCATCTCTGAGCATACTTCCTGATAGGTTCATTGATCTCCTGAGACAACTCTTGCAAATGCATGCGATAAGGAGCAATGTCTAGGTTGTAATCATACTGCTTCAGAAAAGCTCTGGCTAAATCCATCCATGACTGAATCTGATTCCTCTCTAACTGCATATACCACCTCAAAGATGCCCCAGTCAGACTATCTTGAAAGCAATGGATCATCAATTTGTCATCTCGCGCAAACGCAGTCATTCTTCGACAGAACATCATCAAATGCAGCTTCGGACAGCTATCTCCTGTGTACTTCTCAAATTTCGGCACTTTGAACTTGTAAGGCAACACCAGGTCAGGAACCAAACACATGCCTACAGCATCCAGGTTGACAGTATCTTTGGCTTTCAAAGCTTTCATTTGCTCTTCCAACACTCGGACTCTTCTACCCTCGTCAAGAGCTCTTGGATCTACCATCCCAGCTGCTGGAATATCTCTTCGGTAATTCATCACAGGGAAAGCAACACCTTGATTGCTGACAGGAGGAGGACGCTCATTCTGGGCAACAAACTGCTCATGTCGATCTTGGTTCTCAACAGAAGGCTGTACAACTTGGTCTGCAGCAACGTTGTTCACTTGCGGGAAGTCTTCCGTGGAATCATACAGAGGGTTGGACGCCGCAGTGAACCCTGTCAGGGTGTTAGGAGACTGGAAACTGCCTTCAGACATGGCTACCAATAATCTTCAGCTGACTTCGACACCTGATTCTGCTCAAATCTACTCAACCCCTAGGTAGGTCTTCTGACAATCAACAGCTGCTCAATCCAAACTCCGGGTAATCACCTTCAGGAAACAAAGGCTGGATCAGAACTCTGGCTAGCTGGAGAATGATATGCAATGCAACACTGATATGCATATGATATGCAAAATGCAGCAAACAATGGGACCACAGCCCCCACACAAAATCTGAATACTGCTGCGCTGCTGACGGAGACGCTCTCTGAAAAGAGGACCAAAATAACGGGTAGGTTGGAAGTCAAGTTTCCTGCACAAAAAAACCCCCCCACTCACAGGTATGGACCTATATCTGACAAGGTACGGCATCCTATGCGGTCGTCAGCGTCACAGACTTTCAGAACTGACGATACGATTCCCAGAAGGAGTGGCATCATCAAGTCCTGAAGAGGCCTCACTCAGCTAACTTCCAAATGATCGGTTCCCAGAGTCGACAATCCAACTAACCAGCAACCCACGCCAACCAAAGGAAGGGACAGGAGGCCAACCAGCAGAACCTCGTCTGAGTGTAGATTTCATGGGACACCAAAGCAAGACAAAGCAAGCGGGCACCCACTAATTTCTACTCTAAGTCTAAGGTGCACTCCAAGCCCAGGTCCGGCTTCTCACTCAATATCATAGAACACCCGTAACACCCCAACAGCAACAAATAATATCGATAAATAGGCCCCAAACAAGCGCTAGGATTGACTCTCTCTTAGGGGACGTTGGATCCCACATGCATAAGAACTATCGCAGTCCTTAGCAGCCAGGGGACGTTGGATCCCCAGCAGAGTCGCCAGCTGTCGCTACTGCGAAAATCGGCGCCGGCTGACAGAAGAGTCGCCACCGTGCGTTATTTATCCCTCAGAGCGGGAAAGGAAACGCTCGAAGTAAACCTCGCAAAAAACGGGGAAAAGGTATGGTCATCGCAACCATAGCCTGGGTTCGGGAGTCGGTTACGCAAGGGGAAGGTATTAGCACCCCTCACGTCCGTCGTACTCGACGGGATCCACGCTTGCTTGGGTTGTCTACTGGATGCAAAACAATCTTATCTACGGCTGCTAAATCTAAACGGAAGGGAATTGACTCGATAGAGCGTCGCACTCTATGCCTACGTATTCTCAAGGGAGAAAGTCAGAGTCAACGTAGTTCGGGACTACAGGGAAAATTGGCTCGCCAAGACATCGCGTCTTGTGCCTACGTACTTCCACTGGATGGAAGATCAGAGCCTTGCGTAGTTCAGACTAACTACGGCTAAACAACATTCTCACACAGCAGTGAGAAAAACAACTGGTTTCACAGGGTCGGGAACCTATGGTCACAACTATGGCTGAGTCTCAAATGCACTCGGGCAAGAGAGAAAAAAGGGTTTCAATTAGTCGTCAGCGGGAAAGTCTCGATCGCACCGCCGCGAGAGAGCAAAAGTTAGTCGTTAGTGTGCTCGCTAGGATATCGCATCCTATGCCTACATATCTTCGTCTGGTACGAAGAATCAGAGCAGCTGTAGTTCGGCTACTATCGGACCACAGCTCAAATCTCGTTTTATTCATCTCTGAAAAAATGATTACAATGAGCATACTGAAATAAATCTCCTAGGAAACGCTATCCTATTCTATCTTGAAAAATTGACTGAAAAGAGCCCCCTAACAAATGGGCTTCTAAACTCTCCTAAAAGTCGTGAAAATACTCTCTATGAAAATATCCTAAAAGAAAATGCTTTAAAAAATATTAAATCGAAACTTTAATATTTTTTCTTTTCTCCTTTTCTTTTCTCCTATTTTTTTCTCAAAAATATCTTCTTTTATTTTTCACTATTTCTTCATATTTTTCTTCACAATATCTCTCTATTTTTTCTCACAATATTTCTCTTTATATTTTCTTATTTCTCTATTTTTTCACTATATTTCTTTTCATCTCTTTTTTTTTCTATTTTTTTCAAGATATATTTTCTTTTCATCCCTTTTTTATATTTTTGTCAAGAATAGAAATAAAGAAAATACAAGCAAGGGGCTAGGGGTGTATCTAATACATGGGGGTTGCAGTAAAATAAAATAATAAAAAAAAATGGGATTGGATTGGGCCCAGCCCAATGTGCCTTCAGAAAAAACACAGGGGGAGGGTGTAACTGGTAATCTGGGGCGTGCTGGTAGGTGGTATTGGGCTTAGGCCCAACGTGTGCCCAAAAACATGAGGAGGCGCTGAACAAAAAAATTGCAATTGGGCCTGGCCCATTCCCTCCTTCCTCCTCTCCCTATTCTCAGCTGAAAGAACAAACCCTAGCTCTGTCTCCAACTCATCAGCGCCGCCGTCAAAGCCTCACTCCCCTCCGTCTCCGATCTTTCTCTCAAACCCTCTCTTAGTCTCAAAATCTCCCTCCCAGTATCCTTTCTATCAAGTGATCTCATACCAAATTGAGGAACGCACGAGTTCTTGGTGGTTCAGGAAGTTCACTGAAGGTTAGACGAAGTTGGACAAAGATGTTGATGAGACGTTCTTCAAGGTGTTCTTGAAGCGGTAAGGATCTTCTGGAAAAAGATGATGATGAGTGTTGAGGCGTTATGCAGTTATGATAGCGTTTACTGGAAAATCCAAATGATGAAGTTGATGTGATGATGAGCTTCGCTCTGAAGATTTTTTTCTGGAAAAAATCTAGCGGTTTGTTGAAGTTGATGAGGAATGATTTTGGAAATCTCTTGATACACGCGCGATCGGTAATTTTCTCTGAAGATCCTTCTTGCATTGTTGATGTTGACAAAATCTCGTGAATCATCAATGGAGGTCGTTGAGGATCGGTTGAGTAGTGGTTTCCTGTTGATGATTGTTGCTATTGGATCTGGAGATCGTTGAAGTTCTTGAAGGTTGGATGAAGCTCTGGGAATCTGAGTTTGATTGATGACGATCGAAGGTTGACGATGAAGATTCATCGTCTCTTGATGATTTTCTGGAGTTTGTTGGTGGTTGATGGTTGGTGATTCTGGTGGATCGATGGCGGTTGGAGGAGGAAGACGGTTGGAGGAAGATGAACGGATGGAGGAAGGTTAGGGATGGAGGTTAGTGACTGGAATCTGGATTTGGAGGGAGTTCCGGCGAGTTTGTGGTGGCCGCCGGCCATGCAGGCCGGCCGGTGGAGTTTCACGGTGAAGCGTGTGGAGCAGGACGCGTGGTAGTGGAGTACCCTGCATGCGTGCCACGTACGGGCTAGCGTGGCTGAGAGAGAGAGAGGCTGAAGTGTACGTGGCGCAGAATGGCAGTGAAAAGTGGGGCCTTCTCTTGTAGACACGTGTTGCTTGCTGACTTTATAGTTGATGAATGCGCTGGAGCTTTCTGGATGCTTCCAGAAGAAGCTGGAAAACTCTGGGAGACGCTGGATTTTCTAGACCTTTTCCTGGACTTTTCTGAACCTTTTTTGGACGAGTTGGGCTGCAATGAAATAACTGAACAAAAAACAAAACTGGGTCTCCCCAATTGGGCCCAACGAAACTCAGTATAAAAAATTCAAAAAAACTGAAAAAACAATATTAAAAAACTAGTTAACTAAACTAATAAACCCCTAATCTGAAAATTAAACTAAATCCCTATTAACTCTAAAATTCCAATTAACTCCTAATTTTATACTAAATCCTAAAAACTATATTAAATTCTAAAAACATTTATGTAATTTCTATAAAAGAAAATTTTAATTCCTATTGACCTATTTAATGTCTAATAAAAGAAAACAAAACCTATTTATTTAGTAAGGAAAAAAAATCTATATTATTCTACCTCTAAAATTAAAAACAATTAATTTCTATTCTATATTATTTAAAAGACAATCTGTATTATCCTATTTATATTCTAAAATGAATTGAATCTATAAAATGCTAAAAAAATGATTTAAAAATATTGAAATCTATTTAAACTTCTATTAAATCCTAAAAATTTGATTTAAAAGCTAATTAAGCCCTAAAAAATCCTATAAAAATCCAGAAAAATCACCATAATTCCCAGAGGGACAAAATGAACACCGAACGACACAAAAATAATCGGTAAAAATAAACGGGCACCGAAATATCCCAAAAATCGATTCTACTGATTAAAACACCTGAAACACGAGACGAGAGCTGTGATCCCTGATAAAATCAATACAAATGAAAATATGCAATGTATGCGATATGCAGATGCGAATGCGATTATGCGTCGAAACATCGAGCCAAATGCGAGATCCGGTTGGTCAAATTTTGGGGTGCAACAGTTCGTGTCCGACAACTTCTGCCGGTAAAGTATGTGAATCTTAAAGCATTTCCAGCATCTTCATTTGATTTCCCTGCACTGCTTGAGTATCAGCACATAGATAAGTTTGTTTCAGATTCTGGTATCATTTATCCAGACTTGGTTAAAGCTTTTATGAATAAATTGGCTGTATATCTGGATATTGATGAAAATCATATGATCAGTTCTGCGGTTAGAGAACATGAGTTTACTGAGAAACTGTCCACCATTGCTAGACACCTCAAAATACCTTCAAGAGGTTGTTTCTTAAGGAAGGGTGTCAACCATGTTGATGGATTATGGGCAAACTATGACAAAATGGAGTATTATTATCAAATATGCCGGTTCCCCAAAGAGACGGTCATAGCAAACTCTCGGACTGCCCGCATGCTGTGTTATGCGAAAAACCTGACGGTTTCCGATAGAATGCTGCACTATGTGATTTTTTATGCTCTGATACCCAAGGATTTAAATCATTCACAAATTAATGACTTGGAGATGCAACTTATGTATGCAATCAAGAACAGAATTAGGGTGAACTGGATTTTGACTATCATGTACCATCTTCAGCAACAACTTCACTGCATAACAAGGTTGTCGTATGCACGGTTGATTTCAAGGATTCTGGAGTTGACAGAATTGGACCTCAACAGAGAACCGTCCACCAAGATGAAACCTACCACAAATGAAATCAACGAGATCACCATTGTTAAGAATACGGGTATCATCAAGGAAGCTAACGGAACATACCGATATGCAGATGACGGTCCTGCCAATCAAGCCTATCCTATTCCCGAAGGAGGACTAACCAGTGAATTTCTCTATACTACCATTATGAACCAGCATAGGGAATCCATGAATATGCACCGCGAAACCTCCAGAGCCATTGCCTCTCTCCGCAACCTTGTCCTTAATCCTCAACATTCAACCACCAGGGTCGTGGAAGACGAGATTGAAGAAGCGGATGATAGTGAAGAAGAGGGAGAAGACGATGAGGATATGGATGATGAGGACATTTAGAGAATATGTTGCTGTTGCTGTCTTTTATTGCTTTCTAGTCATTAAAGTTTTAAGTTTATGTTCTTAACTTTGTTTCATTTGCGTTGTACTCATACTCTATTTTGGTTGCACTCTGCTGCATGTTTAATTTTATTTTCAGTATGTTTTGTTTACCTACTTGATTATTCTCTTGATTGCTTTCATAATTGTCGATATTTTCTAGTTTTTTTTGAAAGCCCCTTTCCTTTTTGCTAATGACAAAGGGGGAGAAGAGCTTTTGGCTTTCTAATGTCTATGTGTGCATAATTTTTGCCTCTGTGTTAAGCCTCTGTTTTAGATAGGGGGAGTCCATGGACATAGGGGGAGAAACAAGACCAGGACCAAACATCGTCAAAGACTTGCACAAGACTCAATTGGTTGTCATCATCAAAAAGGGGGAGATTGTAGAAGCATGCTTCATCTCAAGGTTTTGATGACGTCAACAACAAGACTCAAGCTCATTTCACCTGTGCAAAAAGTCAAAAGCTTTCAAAAGACCAAGATCAAATTATTATGAAAGTGATCAACATTCAAGCTTCATGTACATTTGCTCGATCATCTTTCAAGACTTGGACACAAGCTATGGTATATCAAAATTCTCTAATTTAATTGATATACAAGTGTTCAAATAATTTATCATTTGATCATAATGCATGAACATGTTTTTTGAAACAATTAGAATTGGTATAACATTGTTTTATTAAGCATTTTTCTGAAAAATAACAGTGTTAACCGATTAACCATATGGGTTAACCGGTTAACCATTTCAAAACTTAAATTTTCTGGCCTAACGTTCTAGTGTTAACCGATTAACCATATAGGTTAACCGATTAACACTGAGCTTTTTCTGAAAAATTGCTTTGTTTTAAATTCAAATGTTGTGTAATTGTTATACCATTTCATCTTTTGAATTACACATAATTATACCTTTTTGAATGAGTATTTTTACCAATATAAATTCTGAAAATTTCTTTTTGAAAAACAACCTCCAACAATTTTCAAAAATAATCATTGACTCATATTCACTATTTTTCAAATAATTTCAAATACATTCAAAAAGTGTTCATACTTGCATAACCTTTCACATCCATTTGTTTGAACACTTGTATTGAGATTAAGTTGTGAATTCTGATTAAAGGAGAAGATCAATCTTTGTATTGATATCATTATTATTACTCTCATCAAATCATTAGAATTACTTGTATTTGACTTGTGATCCAGGATTGTTGGACACAAGGGTGAGTGTTGCAAGAGGATTGTTCTTGCATCCTAAGTTGTTGAAATTGTTTGTTAGTAGGCCTCACCGGTTGATGGTGTGATAGGTTGTACTTTCTTAAACAATAGTAAAAACTCTGTTTCGTGTTGAAAGGGGAGTGGAGTACTCTCGGATTGTGAGGGGATCCACTATAAATCTTGGTGTCCACTTTCTTTATGCTTTCTACTGCATCCATCACCAAGAACATAACCAAAGAAAAATTAAAGAACACCAAAAATCTGAAAAAGTTTCTATAAGCCTAATTCACCCCCCTCTTAGGCATACTCTGAACTTACAATTGGGAGTTCCCAAGTCTCTGAAGCCTCTTGCACAACCATTCCTACTTGGGTACGATCCATATGTGCAGTGTGAGTATCATACTAGATCGATAAGACACTCAACTAAAGAATGTAACACTTTTAAAGCCAAAGTGCAACAGTTGATCGACAACAAGTACATAGCCTTTCAAGAAGGAAACATGTTGGCGAACGTCAACCTCTCACCCAAATAAGTGTGAAGACCTCAAGGGGAATCTTCTAAAGACAGTGGATCAGACATGAAGTCATCCTAAACACTGGCAGTCATGGGGCATTATTATCATTTGCATCTGTTAAATGCTACTTGTTTTTTAAACATTGTTGTTTTTTAATATTAATATTAATTAAGTGATCATGCATTTTAGGAATCAATCCATTTGTATTCACTCTTGTTGTTTTTCCTTCATTTAAACAAAAAGAGAACTACCAATACTTCTCCCACTCACTTTCTTTATAAAACTTATATTTAAGCAAAGATTGGAGGGAGGATGATGAAAACAAGATACCTGAAATTTTTGTGGTATGATTTCGATTATAACTTTGCCGATGATGTAAGGCATTGTTTCAAACCTCCAAACACTGAAGAGATAATAAGTTAATCCCTTGTCAACCACTTTAGGCCTAGAAGTTGTTGTTTCTTTCGGAATTAAATAACCCTTGACCTTAACCAGGGGCAGGATACTTGTTCAATTAATTTGACTTTGCATTCAATTCACAAGAGGAACATCCCACCTAAGGATCAACCATATACTTTTCACACATCTTAAAGTGTCAAAGAAGTCATGAAAAAGCCAAGAGAAATTATTTTGGTTGCTCCTCATCCACCAATGATATGGTAGTCACGATATTTCAAAACAAAAAGGCCAGCTAAGTCAAATACCTCAAAATGACTTAGGCAAAAACCAAGGAATCCCAGTGGACCGAAAGCTTCAAAGAAGTGGTCCAGGAAAAATTAGGGATAAAAAATCAGTCAAAAGAGGTCATTTAAATCCTCAACAAAAACAAAATAAAGTGACTTCCATTTCAAGAAAATGTCATCTTGAATCCTCATCTTTACCATCACATATTCGAACCATTTTGGAAGTGGAATGTGTTGGTTAAATTAATTGAACGTAGGACTGGAGTTCATCAAGAAAAAGGGAGGTTTAAAATTAAACTTTGTGCCTCATATCCTTTTGTTCAAAAAATTATGAACAGGGTCACATTACAACCCGTAAAAGACCTAATTGAGGCAATGTTTATTCTGAAAGTATACTATAGCAAGGTTGCGCTAACCTGACTCTAAATGATATTTGTTAATCATCTGTGTTGATCAAACCACCTTGCACACTTTGAATGGATAAATTGACATTATGTTCTAATCATTGACTCGTTCATTGTATTTTACAAAATGATCTCAATAAATTTTGATTTCAAAATTTGCATAAGCAATGCATTAAAGTTACTATTTTTTAATGAACTATTTTAACAGCAAGTCAGCATTTAGCATCAAAGGACTCCCAACAATGCACAATCAATTTTTTTAATTAACATTATTTTTCATCTCCCATTTATGTATTTAAACCCGCAGATCATAATTTCACATCACCTAACCAACGTATCAACAATAGTCACTCTGCTACAGGTATACAAGATATTGTTCTACATATATGAGTAGTAATTTCAACTTATATATATATATATATATATATATATATATATATATATATATATATATATATATATATATATATATATATATATATATATATATATATATATATATATATATATATATATATATATATATATATATATATATATATATATATATATATATATATATATATATGTTAATTATTATTTTTGTATCAGGCGATATGGATGTTGATGAAGCTTTTTAGGATGCAGTAATATCAGATGTTAATATGGAAGCCATAAATGATGGTGCATCATGTCGTCCTCAAGATATGTTCATAAACATTTTTCTGCCAAATAATGTAGCTTATACTCAAGTGACATAAACCTGAAAATTATGCACCGTATATTCTAAAGATAAAAAAGGGTGCACCATTGATGTTGTTGCGAAATCTAGATCCTAGATATGGACTGTGTAATGGGACGTGGTTATTATGTCGTGGGTTATATATGAATATGTTGGATGTGGAGATCTTGATAGGAAACAACGCAGAAAGACGAGCTTTCTTGCCCAGAATTAAAATAAAAACATCGGCCAGTGATGGGTTGCCTTTGTCCTTAGTAGAAAGCAGTTTCCTGTGCGACTAAGTTTTGCAATTACAATAAATAAGTCACAAGGAAAAACCATCCCAAATGTTGGTATATATCTTCCACGACATGTTTTCAGTCATGGACAGTTATATGTGGCTTTATCCAGAGGTGTTTCACAGATTACAACAAAAGTTTTATCCAAGGAAGGAAAATTGGAAGGAGAAGATGGTGACTACACAAAAAATGTAGTCTTTAAATAAATTCTTTTATCGCACTCGCAGGTATCATTACGTACATTAAATAAATAATCTCACACATCGATTCCCATTTGTACACGAAATACCAATATTATATTGTATTCTTTATATGATAAAACTAAGTATAACTAAGTATAAAATTGTGTGGCTTTGATATACAGCCAAACTAGAACACAATGAAGTCTTCCAATTATGTAAGGAGCTGAGACGGAAGAATGTTGAAACTTGCTTCGACATAAAGGTAAGCTATACTTAATCCTTTATTTTATGCTTTTAATTATAATCAATCAATTGGATCATACTTATTCTCATTATTCTTATATGGAATAAATTTTAGATGGGGGACTATAAAGATAAATGGAACGCATGGAAGGATGAACAAACAATTTCATCTATCGGCAAGCTATACAATAAGGTGCATTTACCTTTTTCGCAACATGTATAAAAAAAATATGTTTGTTGCATTTTTACCACTCTTTGACTAACACTTTTATCATCCTTATTAAAATAGGTCATGTGTCTAAAAGTTTACTCTGTCGGTTGGGGCTTCACAGTGATAACAAATAAAACACAACTTTGGAAAATGGTGAAAAAAGAAATAATATCTCAAAGGATGGACAAGTTTTAATTTTATTCATTTAATCATGTTTATCCATAGAATATTTTTGAATGCATGAGTTTTACTTTTACTATTGTTTTATGTAAATAAAAAACCATGTATATTCACTAAATCCATTGTTTTCCTTTTTTTTACCAGAAATCCGCGTAATTCAAAAATAAGTCACGATTGTTGTTTTACCATATCTGAACTAAAACAAAATATTTCCATCTTCAGGTATACATTTATTTATGGTTCAATACACCAGATTATAATCAAACAAATCACATGTTTTGAATGTATTTCTTTGTTGATATGACATTTCACGATGTATTTGTAGTTTTTTTAAAGCTCAAGAGCGCATCGATAAAGGGATGTAGAAGAATTGATTCGAATCTTTACAAGGTGGAAAAATAATATATTACACTAATTACTATTACTTTCACTATATTTTTCCCTAGAGCAATTCTAATGTGAGAGTCTTACATTTTTTCTTTACTACGGAAAACAACTGCAGAGAGAGAAAAAATTCTCAAGATCAAGATTTTTTGTTCGGTCTTCGTATTAAAGAACGTTATTGATTATACAGTATAAATAGTAATTTGTGTTCTTCAATTATTTTATATCATTTAGAATAACTTTGTTTGTTATTAGCATGTTTAGACAACATATTTTTTAATCTAAATTTTATTTAATTCGGTATGTTTAAACTAATACTACCA
The DNA here is from genome assembly GCA_963859935.3 of Lathyrus sativus. Classification (NCBI taxonomy): domain Eukaryota; kingdom Viridiplantae; phylum Streptophyta; class Magnoliopsida; order Fabales; family Fabaceae; genus Lathyrus; species Lathyrus sativus. The sequence goes on along the minus strand of OZ012738.1, from coordinate 411,833,069 downwards.
TTAATGTATAGTTAATTCACTGAATTTTTGTTAGTATATATATATATATATATATATATATATATATATATATATATATATATATATATATATATATATATATATATATATATATATATATATATATATATATATATATATATATATATATATATATTTCATCTTGATTTTAAGACTGCTTGAGAATATCTAAAAATAAATACATTTAATTAATCTTAAGTATGATAAAAACTTCATACAAAATATACACACGTTTATTTTTCTATGCTGTGCGCATTAAAAAAGCGTGCTTGTCTGAACGCTAGTAAGAATATAAAATAAATTGGGTGCCACACGACCTAACTCAATTAACAAATTTACGGATTTACCCATACCAACCTAATAATGTTGTGAATTACCTTTACCAAACTAGTATACTCTATGTGTTTAGATTTTGATTTTGGACAAACCTAACACAAACCGACTGCTCTAATCTTTTGTTACTATATTCTTTGTTTTTACTTAAACATTCATTAATTTTTATTCTTTTTATATTATGGTATTGATATTTTAAAATTTTAAAGTTGAATATAAGTTGTTTGATTGGTCTTATGGCCTCTAATTTTCAAGGGAAAGAGGTTCTGATAATCTCAAATTTACTTAGAGGTAAGTAAAATCTATTGAAGTTTGATTTCTAATTAAAAAAAATATTGAATATTATTTAAATTAGATATCAAACTTGAATTTTCTTTATCCAGCACTTAATTTTAAAAAATAATAAAAACACAATTAATGTATTATTAACTTGTAATATTAAAAAATTAATGTAAAATATTAGATAAATCATATATAATTGCTTTTATTTTATTCTCATGTTATACATATGAATCTTTCATGCACTTTGGTCAAATTATATGCATGACACCACTTGTACATCTTATGAAAATAATTCACTCTATCATTTCTTTATGTGTTAAATATGTATATTATGAGTTTTGATATATTATATATCAAATACTTATATATTTTTAATTTTTTTTTGAAACATTTGTTAATTTTTGACCAAATTATAAATTTCAATAGTTATTACTTTTAATTTAGATAAATAAGATCATCAATCTTATTATTTTTTGTTGTCTCATTTCTCTTCATTTATTCTTTTGTAATTTTTTATTTCTTCCTTTTGAAGACATATGTATAAATTTAAATGATATCCTCTAATTATTTATCTTTTTATATTTGATCAAATTATCTATTGATTAAATTTTAATTTTAAAAATGAATAAATAAAATATCCCATATAAAGAGATATTTTAATTTTAATTTTAATTTAAAAAATGTATAAATAAAATTTTAATTTTAAAAATCAATAAATAAAATGTTCCTTAGATGACTTAGTTATTTATCTATTCTATTAGAATAGTTTTTTTTTCTAAGCATCTTACCCTTATATATATATATATATATATATATATATATATATATATATATATATATATATATATATATATATATATATATATATATATATATATATATATATATATATATATATATATATATATATATATATATATATATATATATATATATATATATATATATATATATATATATATATATATATATTGACATCTTTTTAAATATGAAGCTCTAAAGAGATATCTAATAGAAATAAAAATGTAACTCTAATAGCTAAATCAAATAAATTTACGATATTAAAATTTCAGTGGCCAAAATAAAAGAAATGATGAAATAAATGTGGCATATCATGATTCAATTTAATATTTTAAGTGACAAACAAATATGATAAGTTATTTTTAAAATTTAATCATCTCTTTCTATTTATTATTCTAATCTTAAATATGAAAAGTCGAGTTAGAAAACAATAAAATATGATAATAAAATAAATTGCAAGATTTTGTTTTAAAAAATAATTTAATTAAATATACTTTTCGTTCTTACAAAATTAAAATTTCTAATTTTAATCCTTGATAAAATTTGAATAAGTATTTTTATAATTAATCTATGCAGTCAGATGTAGATAGAAATGTTAATGTGATATGGCTGTCAAATGTCAATTGACTCAATTTTTTTAAATTTTAATTTAATTTTATATTAAAATAAGTACCTTAAAATATTCATATATTATCAATTAAATTATTTTTAAGACTAATTTAGTAATTTATAAAGTTCTTTCTATTATATAAAAATCTTATTGATATTTTTAAAATTGATAAATTTTGAATTGTCAAATTTTGTTTCTTAATTCTTATTTTCTTCTCAAAATCTAAAACTGACTTTTGCTATGACAACTTAATAAGCAAATAGATTTATTATCTTCTATTTATTAATTTTATTTCACTCAAATATAAAAAACCTCAACTCCATCTCCATCTTTTCAATTATCATGAAGTAAAATCTCAAACATAAACCACCAATGATATTTAGAATTCAAAGTCCTATGATTTAAAAAGGGTGAAACTTAAAAATTCAAGCATAAAAAAAGTCTCTTAAGGTAAAACCACTCATAAAAAACAACTTGAAATTATCACAAATACAACTAAACCTTCATATTTATACAACAAATCATCCATCTTTTCAAACTCAAAATCAAATATTGATTAATAGTGTAGAATTTATAAAATAACCAAAGATTTTAAAATAATTAAAACTATTCAACAACACTGAATCACATGACTAATTGACTATCACAATTTAGAAAAGGAACAATAGAATTAAAAATTGTCTTATTCCTTCGCAACACAAGACATACAAGTGGGAGTAGTAATGGAGAAAGCTATGTCTATATTTCATATTTTGTACAAAATTGGTGTATAAATTTGAAGAACTAACTTTTTTTAAAGTTAATTTAGACATGTTTCATCTCGAATCAATAAAATAAAATTCATTCAGGCTAAATGAAGGTGAATTGTTTTACTATAATCTTTCTTAAAAATTATGTTTGATATATGAGATGGAGTTGAACTTTACTTATGTTTAAATAAAAATGTTTTACATATATTGATTTCCGCCACAAAGGTGTGCAATTTTTTTTATACTTTCGCACAATTGATAATCATACATAATTCTTTCTAAAAACACTTATCATTACTATTACTTTTAAAACAACAAAATATACTTGATTACTAAAATAACCATAAAAGTATAATAGGGAAGATATATTCTTAATTGTTCGGGAAAGATAAAATTAAAATTTCAAAATATTAGAATACATACAAAATTGCATGTCCTCCATTTATTTATTTATTGTAATTTATTCAGCAAGTTATGGTGACATTGTCTGTAAAAAAATGTTTGTGTATCTATAACTATATATAAAGGGGATACAACTTTTTCGTGTGACCTATTTTTGTTCCACAATTACCCTTCATTAATGCTTAATTTCATAAATTTATTCCATATTTACCCTTTACCTTAATGCTTAATTTCTCACATGATTTTATTTAATAATAATACTAAATAATAACTGTAAAAAATAACTTCCTACTATTTCCAATAGTCCTTCCTATTATTAACGTTCATACTAACTCCTCTATGCAAAGTGAGTCTCTCTCCAAGCCATTTACAAACTATTTCTCTCAATTTGTCAAGCTATTTGCAAATTAATCATATCCTTCTCTCCCTTTCTTTGTCAAACCGTGCATACCTCTATTAGTGTAGATCAAGGCTCTCAACAAACTCATTCTGATATTATTTTTGTCAGGTATTTTTTTTTATAAATATAATTGAATGAATTTATTAAACACTGATCACATCTCGTCTTATTTAAATTTCTATTGGTTTACATTCTTTTATGGACATCATTTCTGAATATTGATGGAAACTAGCATTTACACTTGCGTGCGTTTTTTGTTTTGTTTTTAATTGATACATGGAAGTTTTTTTTGTACTTGATAATTACTGTAACTATGAAATAGTTGCTAAGAAATTGTCATATAGATTGGAATATTGCATAATTTTTGACGCGCACTTCCAGTATAAATTGGAAATTATATGATACAGTGATGTTTTGTAGAGTATACTAAAAAATTGTTTGGAAGTTTTCAATGGATATTTGATATATTTGGTGTAATTAGTGGCGAAATATGACACTACACATAATTATTAATTCATTACATTGGAAGTCTCTATTAAAGTATAAAATTCATAAACTGCTATCGCTACTGCGAAATTCGGCGCCGGCTAGACAGAAGAGTCGCCACCGTGCGTTATTTATCCCAACAGAGGGAAAGGAAACGCTCAGAGTAAACCTAACGCAAAACGGGAAAGGAATGGTCGGCGCAACCAAATCCTGGATTCGGGAGTCGGTTACACAAGGGGAAGGTATTAGCACCCCTCACGTCCGTCGTACTCGACGGGATCCACGCTTGTTTTCTAGTACGGATTACTATTCTATCTACTCTAAGGGTCTGGGGTTAAAAGAAAAGAAAATGACTCGGCAAAGTATCACACTTTATGCCTACGTATTCCTGTCTGGAATGAGAAATCAGAGTCAACGTAGTTCGCCTACCTACGGGAAAGGAGATGAAGGTTGCTCGCTAGGATACAGCATCCTATGCCTACGTACTTTCATACAGCATGAAAGATCAGAGCAAACGTAGTTCGGGCTACGGAAGACACAGATTTGTCTGACTGTTTTTTATCTTTCTGAAAAGTTTTTCTTCTGATTAAAAGTCCAAGCGGACAAAAATGACACTTTGATGTTTGTTTTCAGTCTTTTATGCAAGAACTGTTTTTTATGATGTTTGCAATCTCTGACGCACTAGAGACTATGATTTGAGAGTGACTACGTCGTATGTCACCCTAGGGGTAACATACTAAGCAATCAGATTACTGAAGAGTGGCCCTCTAGTAACCCTCTCTCAAATAGCTTAAGGCTCGTAGCGTACGACATCGATTATCCTTATTACTGTGTTTTGAATTGTTTAAGATGAGAAGACAAAGAAACTCTAAAAACCTAGGGTTTGAAATTGGAATCAAAACTACCCTAATGTTGTCATGCATGGTTTAATACCCAATGTCTGTCATATTTCTCTCTTGCACAGACAAAAACAGAGATCCTAGGGGATAAACGGAAAAGAAACTGCAGATATACAGTAAACAGTAAAATGCATGAGATGCGGCAATACAAGCGAGGCAAGGCAGTCCTACTCAACCTCGAACCTGGGAAAACAATAGGCAAAATGAAACAGCTTCACTTCAAACCTAAGGGGCAAGCTGAACAAGCCAACAAACAATACAGAAAAGGAATAAAACCCACACCAGCCCTAACAGCAACACCAGCTCCTACAGTAAGCAGCTCAAACAGCAACAGCTCTGACAGCTATAAATGATTAACAGCAAAGGGTTGACAGTAACGACTTCTCTCAGCAAGACCCCATTTTCAATCTTCAATGATCTTCAAGCTTTAGATAAGCTCCTATCTCCCAAGAATCTCCAAGCTCTGGCAAGCACTGAACCTTAAACAGTAGACAGCTTCAATCAGCAGCAAAACCCTAGTCTTTAACAGATACCCAGCTTTGACAGGCACAAGCTTCATCTTCACCACTCTTCAATACACTTCATTCTCCAATAGGTTCCCTTCTCCAATGCCACCACTCCAGAAAGAAAATCAACTAATGATAGATGGAGTTGAGATGTTAAGATGCTCAGTGACAACCCAGGGAAATCACCAAGATCTTATCATAGTAGATGAAAGGTATCTGCAAGGTTCTACCCCAACCAAAGCATGCTCTACATCCCTCCTAAGGAGAGATGGAACTTCCTTGGGGGACCTTGTGTCATAGGATGGAATAGAGGCACAAGTATCTCTCTATGTTTGAAAGAAGAAATCAGTCTAATCTAAAGCTTTCCCTATATCTCCTATCTCCTAAGTCTTCAAAAGCAATCTTCAAGAATGAGGATCTTCAAGCTCCAAGCTTCATCCTTTGTCTCCAACCATTTCCAATATCTTTATAAGCTCCAACAAGCCAAGCCCAATTAGAATAGTCCAACCCAAGCAAACAAGCCAAATGCCCAAGGGGGAAACACACAAACATCACCCAATTTGCAAAAATCAGATAAAATAGTAATACTCATCATAAAATCCTAGATTAATTTCTAAGGAGACCTAACTATATACCCTATACCCTACATAAACCCCAAGGCCTAAATCAATCTTAAAACCCCAAAACAATGCCCTAAACTACACCTAAGTGTTGTAAAACCCTAATCCTACCACCCTAAAGTTCATTACTCAAAACTAACCTAAATTTCATCATAAAAATATTAGAAAAATCTCTAAGGAAGCATGTATCTCTAATCTAATAAATCCAACAAGAATCAACTCAAAAACATTCACCAATCTCTCATACTAAATTCAGAAAAATAAGGTATCAAACAAATGCAAAATAAAATCAATAAAAATGTAAAATATACCAAAAAATGAAAAATGCAAGAATTAATGTTTTTATTGTTTTATTAAATTCTAGAAACCCTAAGGAAAACAAGGAAAAAATCCTCACCCTAAAATGATCCTTTTTCAATTTATTATGAATTTTCTAATTAACCTAAAATAATGGGAAAATAAAAGGAAAATAAAAGAAAAATGAAAAAACAGGCGTGACAAATAGCAATTGGAATCAGTTCAAAACATTAGTTGGGCTCAGAGGGGGTGTCCATAGCCAGGCGCGCGCTAGGCCCAATTCATTTCAGAAAATAAAATGAGAAAACAAAGAAAAAAATGGAAAAAAAAACTGGTGGGAATAGCAATGATTTTACGTGTGTTTCTCAATGGGCCTCCAAGCTGGGGTGTGGTTAGTAACGAGTGACTTAAGCCCATCCAAGAAGGTTTAGTGAAACGATGCGTTTGGTTTGGACTCAGAAACCTTCACAAATTTCCATCAATCCTGGCCGTTGGATATTCATTTCAGTCAAAGTCTTACCTAAATCTAATGGTGATCCTATCGTCTTCTTCATTTGAAAGCTTGGAGGGAAAAACACCATGGATGAACAGAGCTCCACCATCATCTTCTCCAAACCTCAGCTCCACTAATCCTCACCAAACTTCAACCCTAAAACATCATCTGGTTCGCTTTTCCACAAGGAATTCACTCATGCTATCCATTGACATTGAATCCTCTTCTTCCTCAAAACACGAAGAAATATTCAGAAAGTGCTCAAACATGAATTCTCACCAAACTCAAAATTGAGATGCCTAACATCAACTACACCTCACACTGAGTAAAATCCACCATCAAACTAGGTTGAAACCTCCAAGAACTGCAAGATACGATCATCACAAGAAATCTGGTCCAACCTAATTTTGTCTCTAAATCGTGCCAATTGTTACCAGAATCCACCTAGCCATGTTCTACAATGAATATCACCATCTAAAACCTAAGGAAACTTCATGAATCGAGCCATAGAAAGAAGTTTACATACCTGTAAATCTTGGATGAACAGAGTGGTAAAACCTCTAAATCAAGCTCCAAGATCTTCCAGACACGTTCTATGATCAACTACCAAGCTTCTGTATGCAACAAATTGGATTGAAACCTCTTGAATCCTTGAATCCGATTCTGACTTGCAAGAGATGAATCCAAAATGCTAGGATTTTCATAACCCTCTAGGATTTTCATAAGCTTTGTACACATTCCATACCCTCAATTCATAGCTCATACCCCCACTGATGACCTTCAATACACCTCAGATTAGGAGAAAAGTCCGCTGGTTGACCCTCAAACTTCTCAAAAGCTTCAAACATTTCTTGATGACTTGGATGGTCTTAAGCTTGAATAAGAACCCTTGATGTGCTTCTTTAGATAAGAATGGTACTTGATCCCTTGTTGGATGCCTTGTTATGCTATGATATGCAAATGATTAGATTATGTACATGATTTACTATGCAAATGATAATGCAATTGAAACATCAACCAGGTGAAATAGGTTGAGCAAATTTTAGGGTGCAACATCTGCCCCTATTCAAACGGCTTGGACCCGACTGGGTGAAAAGCGAACGACCTTCAAACAATCGAGGTACGAGACGGTTGAATACCAAAAACCCGGAAATTTGCCAACCGCAGAAATAAACTGCACAAGCTGCTTGGAAAACAACATCTGCTGACTGGATCCGGTTGTTACGGCAACAAACTGATTAATTAGCGACCGTGCTAGGGATTATATTCATCAACCCGAAAAAGACTCTACCATCGCGGGGATAGAACTTTGTCCATGTTAGGATGCTATATTCTGTTACCACAGAAAAATCCCGACGACTTCGCTGGGGAAACACTTCCGTATAATCACAAGGAACTCATCTGCCTATCTCTACAGTAGCCAACCCCGTTGGTCCCAATCCACAATCAACGTTGAAGAGGACACTACTGGGGACAGTAACACGAGGAAATCACGGCGACTTCCTTGGGGAAAATACTTTTGCCCAATATCGGAACACAACTCACATACTCTATCTATCATGGGAGAATCATCTATCTAGATACCGGAAAGTTCATCCGTCTGCTTCATACGAGAAACTCCATCTTCCTGATTCATAGCGGAAAACACATCTTCCTGATTCATACAGGAAAGCCTGTTTCATACGGGAAAATACATCTGCCTGATTCTTACAGGAATAATTCATCCGCCTGATTGTTACGGGAAAACATAACACATCTGCCTGGTTCATACAGGAAAGTTCTTCCGCCCGATTCTTACGGGAAAACATAACACATCTGCCTGGTTCATACAAGAAAGTTCTTCCGCCTGATTCTTACGGGATAATACAACACATCTTCCTGATTCATACAGGAAAGTCGTTCCGCCTGATTCTTACGGGATAATACATCTGCCTGATTCTTACAGGAATAATTCATCCGCCTGATTCTTACGGGAAAAGATAACACATCTGCCTGATTCATACAAGAAAGTTCTTCCGCCTGATTCTTACGGGAAAACATAACACATCTGCCTGGTTCATACAGGAAAGTTCTTCCGCCTGATTCTTATGGGAAAAGACAACACATCTGCCTGATACTTACAGGAAAGTTCTTCCGCCTGATTCTTACGGGAAAAGATAACACATCTGCCTGATACTTACAGGAAAGTTCTTCCGCCTGATTCTTACGGGAAAAGATAACACATCTGCTTGATTCATACAGGAAAGTTCTTCCGCCTGATTCTTACGGGAAAAGATAACACATCTGCCTGATACATACAGGAAAGTTCTTCCGCCTGATTCTTACGGGAAAATATAACCTTGGATATAGCTTCCTAGCCTGTTCGTGGTAGTAGCTAACTCCACTGGGGATGTTCTGAAAATAACTGCCTGACACCCGTGTCGCCAGCAGGTGACCACTTCTGAAGTTTTGATTTATAAAACCCTGAAATGTTGTCGCGACAGCAAACCTGAAGAAAAACACTCCGCTGGTCGGATAAGAGAAACTTCAACCAGTAACTCTGTGGGGAATAATAACAGGAACTGTGTCATCATATGTCTCACGGCGAGACCTTGATCGTCTGGTAATAAACCTGAATTATAACTTCATACTCCTGCTGAGAAACCAACCTGAAAGCAAAAAGGGTTAACCAACCTGGTTTATGTCTCAAAATGCTTATGTTTGGAAATGGCGTAATGCTTCATACAGCATGGAAATGCCATGGTAATGTATGCAAATGCAAATGCAGGTTCAGGCTGCCGGGGAAGCTCTGACAAGCTTGCTTCAACACTGCTGTTGAGGGCGAATACCACCCTGTCGGGGATGAATGGGTATCGCGAAGTATTCTAGCAAAATAAATGCCGGAAATACAACCAACTCTGCCGGGGAGAGATCACGCATCGATTTCCACTGGAAGAAAGAATAACACCTATTGGGAAGATGAACTCAGCTGGGGGAGAAGCGGCCCTTCTGGGATACAACTATCTGGGTACAGTTTACAAACTCGGAACTACCACTCCGCTGGGGATAATCATCCTGACGAAAGCATGACAACCTGCGGGGAGAAAGAAAACCATCCTCGGTGGGGGATAATCCTTCTGAACTTACTATCTTGGTTATGTGTCATGGAAATCCTCCCAGCTGGGGATTGAACGTGCACATCTTTGACTCTCTGGGGAGTATAACCTTTGCATGGGAAATTGATCTTGTCTTGCTGGAGATATCCCGTGGACAACTTCCATGAGGATACTCTTTTGGGGAAAATAATCCTTCCTTCGGTAAGGGATAATCATCGTCTCAATGCCTAGGGTGAGGCGCGACCTGCATGGGGATTAAGGTCAAGTCCTTCTTCCGGGGCCTCTGGCTGGGGCCACCATTTTCTGATTGTCCGCTTCAAGGGCGAGAACCCAGCAAAACACAAACGAGACAAAACAAATCTATACAACCAAATCTATTTGGGTTAGCATCCGCGACATTACTTCAGTCAATTCGAAGTTTTAGCAATTATTGGCAAGGGCCAGCAAAGTTATGCACATGCAAGTTCATCGGAACATTGGCGTTTTCCACATACAAAACGGTAAAGCACAAACATCAAGTACTGAATAACATGTTTTATTAATAACAGGCCTCTGAATAGGCAAAGTTTTGTACATCGAATGCAACTCCTGAAAAGAGGAAGTTACGCACACACACATACATATATGCACAAAAAGCATAAAAATACAAATACAAATCGAATTTGTACATATGTCGGCAACGTGGTGCAGACAAACATCCTGAGCTGATCCCCCTATGACTCGCCTGACTCTGGCGCTTTCCCGGTATTCAATTTTTTGGAAGAGATTGTGTCGGATAAACGAACCCTGAGGTACTCCCAAACCACTAATCAATGCTGTATCAGATCCGGACCGCAATCATTTGCTTTTTCAATCCCTAACTTTTGCGTGAACCGCCCTTTGCGGGTTTTCAATTCACCGGGATACCCTTTTTTTTCCGAAGTCACCCCATGCAGGTTTTCGACTTCGCGGGTGTACATCTTTTCAATTTTATCCCTAACTTTTGCCCGAACCTTTCATTCATTTTTTACGGTTCGCCAGGATGCCCTATTTTTGCCTGGACTCTCTTTTTACTGTCCAGCGGGTCACTTTCAAGCAAAGTATTTTTTAACTGCGTCCGAATTCACAGGAGACGTAAAGTCTTCACCATCCATGGTAGATAGTAGCAAGGATCCTCTAGAGAAGACTTTTCTGACAACGTATGGACCGTCGTAATTAGGCGTCCACTTGCCCCTGTGATCTGTTTGTGGCGGGAGAATCCTCTTCAGCACAAGGTCGCCCGTCTGAAAGCTTCGGGGACATATCTTCTTATTATACGCTTTCTTCATCCGGCTCTGATACAACTGACCGTATGCGAGAGAAGCTAGCCTCTTCTCATCCATTAAGCTAAGCTGATTCAGTCTATCTTTAACCCATTCTGCCTCGTCAAGTTGGACATCACGTAAAACCCTCAGGGAAGGAATCTCAACCTCCAGTGGTAACACTGCCTCCATTCCGTATACCAATGAAAAAGGGGTTGCCCCGATTGATGTGCATTCCGTTGTACGATAACCGTGCAATGCGAAAGGTAGCATCTCGTGCCAGTCCTTATACGTCACAACCATCTTCTGGAAATCTTCTTTATGTTCTTATTGGCCGCTTCAACAGCGCCATTCATCTTGGGTCGGTAAGGGGAAGAGTTGTGATGTTCAATCTTAAAATTCTAGCACATCTCTTTCATCATCTTGTTATTCAAATTCGAACCGTTGTCGGTGATAATCTGCTCAGGGATTCCATACCTACAGATAATATCCCGTTTGATAAATCTGGCGACCACTTGCTTGGTGACATTGGCATATGATGTTGCTTCCACCCATTTGGTGAAGTAATCAATTGCCACCAAGATGAACCGGTGTCCGTTGGATGCCGTAGGCTCGATCTTGCCAATCATATCAATTCCCCACATCGAGAAGGGCCATGGCGAGGACATCGCATTCAGAGGACTTGGGGGTACATGGACCTTGTCCGCATAAATTTGGCATTTATGACACCTCTTTGCAAACTTGAAACAGTTTGTTTCCATAGTTAGCCAGTAATAACCTGCCCGCAGCAGTTTTCTCGTCATAGCATGCCCGCCAGCATGTGTACCAAACGTACCCTCATGTATCTCTTCCATGAGCAACTTCGCCTCTTTTTCATCTACACAACATAGCAACACCAAGTCGTGGTTTCTTTTGTACAGGACACCGTCAGGATTCAAATAGAAATTTCTAGCCAATCTCCTGAGAGTCTTCTGATCTCGACTGGATGCCCCAGCCGGATACTCCTTGTTCTTCAGGAAATTCTGGATGTCAAAGTACCAGGGTTTACCATCGGGAGCCTCGTCGATGGAAAATAGGAATGCAGGCCTATCGAGCCGAGAGATAACAATCCGGGGAGCCTCGTTCCAGAAATTAACTTTATACATGGAAGACAATGTCGCCAGGGCGTCAGCCATTTGATTTTCTGCTCGCGGCACATGATGCAATTCCACCTTGTCAAAGAAAGGCAATAATCTCCTTGCATAATTCACATATGGTATCAAATTGGGTTGACGTGTCTCCCATTCTCCTTTGATCTGATTCACCACCAGAGCTGAGTCTCCGTATACGTCCAGATGTTTGATTCGCAAATCAATAGCTTCTTCCAGACCCATGATGCAGGCCTCGTATTCAACCTCATTATTGGTAACGGGAAAAGTCAATCGGGCAGTAAAAGGGATGTGTGACCCCTGAGGAGTAGTGATAATTGCACCTATTCCGCTACCATAGGAATTTACAGCTCCGTCAAATATCAACTGCCACTTGGAACCCAACTCCGGCCCTTCGTCCAGCAACGGTTCTTCACAATCTTTCATTTTCAGGTACATGATATCCTCGTCAGGAAAATCAAACCTCATCGATTGGTAGTCCTCAACAGGCTGTTCCATAAGGTATTATGACAAAACGCTACCTTTAATAGCCTTTTGCGAGACATACTGAATATCATATTCGGTTAACACCATCTGCCATCGGGCAATTCTTCCGGAGAGTGCTTGCTTCTCAAACACGTATTTGATTGGATCCATCTTTGAAATTAGCAGGGTTGTATGATTCAGCATGTATTGCCTCAAACGTTTGGCGGCCCAGGCTAGCGCACAACACGTTTTCTCGAGCATTGAGTATCTGGACTCACAGTCGGTAAACTTCTTACTCAAATAGTAGATCGCATGCTCTTTACGTCCTGTCTCGTCGTGTTGACCGAGAACACAACCCATACTTTCCTCAAGAACCGTCAAATACATAATCAATGGTCTCCCGGCTACTGGGGGTATCAAAACAGGAGGTTCCTGCAAGTATTCTTTTATCTTGTCGAACGCCTTTTGACAATTTTCATTCCAGGTCACAACCTGGTCCTTTTTCAACAACTTGAATAACGGCTCGCATGTCGCAGTTAAGTAAGATATGAACCGGGCGATATAGTTCAACCTCCCTAAAAACCCACGCACTTCTTTTTCTGTTTTAGGCGTCGGCATTTCTTGTATTGCTTTTATTTTCGCATGATCAACCTCTATTCCTTTTTCGCTCACGATAAACCCCAATAGTTTACCCGATCTCACCCCGAAAGTGCACTTGTTAGGGTTCAGTCTCAACCTGAACTTCCTAAGTCTCTTGAACAGCTTCAGCAGATTAACCAAATGCTCCTCCTCCGTCTGGGATTTGGCAATCATATCATCAACATAAACCTCGATCTCTTTATGCATCATATCATGAAAGAGAGTCGTCATAGCACGCTGATATGTTGCCCCAGCGTTCTTCAACCCGAAGGGCATCACTTTGTAACAAAATGTTCCCCAAGGAGTAATGAAAGTAGTCTTCTCCCTGTCTTCTGGCGCCATTTTAATTTGATTATAGCCCGAGAAGCCATCCATGAAGGAGAATACAGAGAACTGAGCAGTGTTATCAACCAGCGCATCGATGTGAGGAAGTGGAAAGTCATCTTTCGGGCTCGCTTTGTTCAAATCACGGTAGTCTACACACAATCGCACTTTACCGTCTTTCTTCGGCACTGGCACAATATTAGCGACCCATGAGGGATATTTTGTAACAGCTAGGAAACCAGCATCCCACTGTTTTTGAACTTCCTCCTTGATCTTCACAGCCATGTCCGGTCTAGTTCTTCGGAGCTTTTGTTTAATAGGCGAACATTCCTCTCGCAGTGGCAGCCGGTGAACAACCATATCTGTATCAAACCCAGGCATATCCTCGTACGACCAAGCAAATATATCACTATACTCTTTGAGCATCTCAACCAGCCTTTGCTTGATGTCGCTCTGCAGCGCCGCCTCTATGCGGATGTTTCTCACAACCTCTTCCGACCCCAAATTGATAATCTCAATGACTTCCTCATGAGGCAGAACGATTCTTTCTTCTTGTTTCAATAACCAGGTCAACTCTTCTGGTACGTCGCCATCTTCCACAATCTCTTCCTCAGCCTGAAATATCGGGTACTCGAAGTCGAAGTGAGTCATAGGCGGTTCATAGATGTCATCTGAAATAGTAATCCTGCAAAGGAAATGGTTAAATGCTTCAAAACACATACAAAGCAAATAACCACGTTGCCATTTTATTGTAAAAGATAAAGAAAACAGGAAAAACAGGGATCACAACATTTGTATATGAAAAAACGCCTTTATTTCATGATTAAACAATGTAATGTACATAACCAAATGGCCCTAAGCAAAATCACTATGCCCCGGGTAGGACACAGGATTATTCAACAATTAAGAAAACAAATCATTACTGTTTAGTTGTCACAGGAACAGTTTCCCGGATAGACAAATTGCAGAGACTTTGTCCTAGCACGCTTGGCTTAATCCACACGTCCATGTTACAGTCGCTATCTCCGTCTTCAGAATCGGAAACAACATTGATAGTCTCGAAGCTCACTCCATGTGGTGTAATCGTGATTGGTCCCCTGAACTTGGGCGTTCCTGAAGAGGATGCTGATGACGAAGGATGATATCCAAGCCCGAACCTGTCATTCTTCACGGGAATCTCCAACACCTGACCCCAGCCCTTGGTTTTGCCGGCCTGTACTAGAGCCTGAGCCTCTTTGTAGGACGACACTGCCACCTCTGATATTTTGCTTGGCACTGGAGCTTTGTCCTTAATTCGCAACCCCTCGAAGGCTTGACAGGGTGTTTCATGTATTTTGCCGTCGACCTCGACATATTTGAATGAAGACAAATGGCTAACCAGAATATCTTACTCTCCACAAACCGTGACGACACTATCCCCAACCATATACTTCAACTTTTGGTGTAACATGGACGTTACTGCCCCGACGGTATGAATCCATGGGCGCCCAAGAAGACAACTATACGCTGGCTGGATGTCCATTATATAGAATTCAGTTTCAAATATTTCAGGCCCCACCTGCAACGGTAATGTTATTGATCTGAAAACTGACCTCCTCGTTCCATCGAACGCTCTCACCACTAGGTCACTGGGTGTGCAGATAATTCCCCTGATATCCAACTTCATCATGGCTTTCTTCGGTAGCACATTCAGGGAAGATCCAGTGTCTACTAAAACATGGGCCATGACCGTGCCCCGACATTCTACTGACACATGCAATGCCATATTGTGCTCTCGCCCTCTCGGAGTCAAATCAAAGTCTGTGAAGCCCAAACTGTGCCCCGCATTGACATGCGCCATCACCCCTTCTAACTGATTAATAGAAACCTCTTGAGGAACGAACGACGTGTCTAGAATCTTCAGCAAAGCGTTCCGATGAGCCTCAGAACATAACAGCAAGGATAGGATGGAAAATTTTGACGGCGTTTGCTGGAGATGCTCAACGATTTTGTAATCACTTTTACGAATGAGTCTCATAAACTCCTCCATATCCTTAAGTGACGTTTCCTTTTCAATCGACTGAGAAGGACCACCCTCAACTACCTTGGCTTTACCCTTGGCTAATCTTTCTGCCTCTACCTCGGGTGACGTGAAAATTCTTCCGCTTCTGGTCATGCCCCCTGTTCCGACAACATTATCTACAACCCTAGCTGGTTGTCCATTGACTTCAATTTTCTCACCATCGCAATATACCTCCAACTCGTAAGTCCACGGCACTGCTTTAGTACTCTCAAAAGGAACTGGTCCTACTTTAGTAATTGTGATCATCGGCCGCCTGGCAGGCGCCGTTATCATTATTGTTTTCCTCGGAATCGTCACCGTCGCAACATCGTTCAGGTCATCACACAACACCTCTACAGGCTTTTCAGCCGCGGTTCTATTGAATTGTAAGGTTCCTTCATCCAACATAGCCTGAATTCCCTGCTTCAGCTCATTACAACCCTCTGGCTGTATCCAACAATCCAAGCAAAATTCATCACACCCCGGGAATACACCCCCTTTTAACAACCTGCTTTTAATCTCACCCAACGGTGTCTTCAACTCATTAACATCCTCTGTTAAGATGGCGTTTGCCCCGTGATTGGGCATAGGCTATTGTACGATATTTGGACCCACCTGTCCAAAATTAATGGCTTTGCTATCCAATAAATCCTGAACTTTGTGCTTAAATGCCTGACAAGCTTCTATATCATGTCTGGGTGCCCCGGAATGGAAGTCGCAATGCTTGTTGGCATCGTATCCGTAAGGAAGTACTGCGCCTGTAGGCGGTGCCAAAGTCCTCTTTTCAACCAAGTTTAACCCTAGCAGGGTCTGGAGGAGTTCTACATACGTGGAAGAAGGTGCGTCGAACACTCTTTTCGCTCTCGCGTTTTGTACCCTTCTCTGGCCAGGATTCTGTCCTTGCTATTGCTGTGGTTGTTGTTGTTGCTGCCTCTGTTAAGGAAGCGGGATAGTGACACTGGCTATCTGCTGCGGCTGAACATACTGATTTCTTCCTCTGCCCCTGCCCCTGCCACCAAACACGGCACTAGAATCACCTTGTCGTCTACCACCAAATGCTTTCCTGGCACCTCCTGTTGAAGTAGACTCACCTGCTTGGAACCTTCCAACTTTAATCCCGTTTTCAATCATCTCCCCCATAAGAATCAAATTTGAGAAACTGCTCAATGACACACTAAACAATTTTTCGTAGAACACCCCCGTAAATGTCCCAATGAACATATCATTCATCTCCCTTTCAATTAAAGGAGGATGCACCCTCGCTGCCATATCGCGCCACCTTTGCGCGTACTCTTTAAAGCTTCCACTGTTCTTCTATGACAAACCCTGCAATTGGACCCGGTTTGGCGCCAGATCGCTGTTGTATTTGTAATGCGTCACAAAAGCATCAGCCAATTGCTTCCATGTTTTGATCTGCGTGGGCTCCAGCCCCATATACCATTCAAGTGAAGGTCCTGACAAGCTATCCTGAAAGAAATGCATGAGCATCCTTTCATCATCGGAATACACAAACATCCTCCTGTAATAAGAGCGGACATGGACCTTAGGGCAGGTGTCCCCTTTGTATTTGTCAAAAGTGGGAGCCTTGAATTTCAACGGCACCCTCAGCCCTAGTACTAAGCCCATTGTAGTCATATCCAAGCCGGTGGAGTTCTGACTCACTACCCCCTTCATCTGTTCTTCGAGCATTTTGATCCTCTGCACAGGATCAACAGGTCCTTCAAATCCCACACCTCTTCCAGAAAAGGCGTCCTCCTAGCAGTCTTCGCCCCAATTCATATTTCCTTTTTCATATCCGTCGTAACCAGTGTTGCGACCAAACCCTTGCTGATTGATCATGGGACCTCGTCCCCCGACACCGAAACCCTGGTTGACTCTAACAGGTCCAAACCCAGTGTTGACAGGAATCACCCCAGCACCATGCATATTACCAAATCCACCATACCCCTGGTTAGCGTTACCAAAACCGTCATAGCCGAAACCCTGAGTGTTGAAGCCGAACTTCCCGTCCTGATTGACGTAGTCAAATCCCTGATCATTGTAGCCGAAACCATTGTTTCCAAAACCATTACCGCCATTGTTGTTACCACCGCCTTGGTTGGCGTCCCCAAATCCAACATTGTAAACAACAGTCTCATTTCCATTCCTTGCGTTACCATTGCCAGCGCCAGCGCCATCGTTTACAACCACAACGGGTGGGGTCACCATAGGTGGAACCACAGGCGTAGGGGGCCCATCCTCCGGAATAGTTTCGACGTGCGCAGAATTGTGGTCATCGTTGCCATTCCCATTGGCCCGCGTCAGCAGCGGCTGCACCAAAGTCTGGAGGCTCTCCTGGCCCTTAGCAATGTTCTCCATTGCTTGCATGAACAGATTCAACTTCTCGCGAATTTCCTGCATCTCCACTTGGACTTGATCCATGATTCTCTTGCAGTTGTTTCGGGTTGAGTAGCGGTGGACTCTTTGTTCGTCAATCCTGAAAAACCTGAAGATGCAGGAAATAAGATACAAATTCAAGAATACCGGTCATGCAATATGAATGCGGATGCAAATGTGTAAATATGCTACAGGTTATATACCCCCCCCCCCCGATTCTAGTTTCGGAGAGAAGGCCATCATGACAATGGAGTCCCTATCAAGCAAGCAAGAAATCAGAGAACCCTCATATATAAACACATGCCAAGAGGCCGAGTACATGAGTACAACTGAATACAACTGAAGAGACCTCGGCCAACAAGCCTGGCGATGGTCAACATACAAATACATATAACAAAGGCAAGGCAAAGATAAATCAGGCCAAATGGCGTGCTCTGACGTCTTCCAATATCCTCAACATCTCCGAATGCCCTAGTTGGGAGATCAGCTCCTGTATCAGTAGGGCATGTCGCTAGGTAGTGGATCTCATCTTTTTGGCGTCGTCTTGGCAGGTTCCTTCGCCAGAACTCTCGTCAAGTCTGCACCTCTTAGAGTCGGCCTTCACTTCATAACCTCTCGGCTTCTCGTCAAGGTCACTTACTCTGAGCTCAACAGCGCTCCTAAGTGATGTCTCTTCGGCAATCTTTGCATCTTGGGCTCTAATCTGTGCCTCTAGCGTGGAAATCTGCAGCTCCAGTTCATCTTCCCGCTCCTTCCGCTTGGTAAGCGTGGCATTCCACAAAGCTTCCCACTTGCTGAGACGGGAATAAGCTTTGCTTAGCAGTTCCTTCTTTGAAGTAAGCACCTTGCTAACACCGTTCAAGGCTATTCCCACTTTTTCTTTCTTGTTGGTCTCTTCCGTCAGCTCTGAACCCAACCTGTTAATCAATTCAATTTGTTCCCTCACAGTGAAGGTAGCTTCATTCTTCTCACGATGCAACTGGAAGATCTCTTTTTCTAACTCATCATTGGCTTTCTTCAATTCTTCGTTTTCAGCCAACAATTTGTTATACTTCTCACTCTCTGCCGAAGTAGGTACCTCAATCATTGGAAGATACAGGGGTTTCGCAGCAGGATAAGGCATCAAGGAAATACTAGCTCTCTCGCTGATCCAAGCCAAATAAGGATCATAAGCTTTGTTGTTGCTCTTACCGAGCAAAGCTTTCCCTCTCCTATGGATGGTAGCCCATGCATGTCTCAATCTGATCACAATAGCCATTTCTAATAAGCCTGTGAGATACAGAGATTCCTGTATCTCCTTCTCAATAGGAGCATCCCTCAAAGCATAATCGAACTGTCTTACCAGCAGGGAAGGGTTATAGTTGATACAGCCTTTCCGTCCAATCAAGGGGACATTCGGAAAGCCACTGCAACTATATATAATATCAGTGCCAAGCATACTCCGATCAAACCAAACGATGTTCTCAGCGGACAGCCCTATCAACCGGGAAGACCAATCAAAAGTATCAACAACATCAACAAAAGGCCCTGTCTTCGGAAGATGCCCCTGGAACCACCTGTACAAAAGAGGAAGACAGCAGGAAACATTCTTGCCACGGCGTTTCTCATTCTTGTAGTGAATAGAATGATAAACATCGCCCAAGAGAGTAGGAACTGGATTCTTCGAGGCAAGAATCAAGAAGGCATCTGAGTCGACAAAATCTGGCACGTTAGGAAACAAGACAATCCCGTAGATGCAGACAACTAGAATGGCACTGAAGGAAACCCAACATCCACTCTTCGCGCACTGTGTAGCCTTCTCAACCAGGACAGATAGGTGAAAACCATAAGCTTCATTCAACTTGACCAAACCTCCGGGGAACTCAGAAACGTCTAAACTGACAATCTCAGCAAGTGTAGCCAACTCTGGCTCAGCATCAACATGTATGAAGGGCATCTGGTCTAACACAGGAACTCCCAACATAGCAGAATACTCCTCCAACGTGGGTGCCAGAATATAGTCAGGAAATAAGAAACATCTCAGCTGCCGCTCATAAAACTGCATCAAAGTATACACCCCAGTCGTCTCAAATGTTGAAGGCCTGTGCAACAAACTAAGCAATCTCCCATAAGATACTCTGAACTCAGCCCTCACTCTCTCATCTGCTAGAGCAACTAATCCCAACAAGGAACTGATATCTGGCGAATGCAACCGGTAAGCAATTGTCCTCTTCAGGGACTCCATGTCTGGCCAGAAAATACACTAGAATTAGAGGGGAATGATCACACCTGCAACATAAATACATGTTAATGAAATGCAGTCATGAAAATGCACATGCATATGCAAACAAGGGATCAAGTGTCATTCTGATGAACTGTGCTGCTTTGTACTGAAGCCTGAGGACCATCAAATCTTCATCTCAAACCAAACCAACTACTCAAATGAACCCTGTAACCACATCTCACTGACAGAGATAAACCAGGTATTCTGAGGTCAAAAGTTTCCTGCAAATAGCCCTACCTACCCCTCACAGGTATGTACTTAACTCGCAGACGAGGTACGACATCCTATGCGGGTTCAACGTCACAGACTTTCAAGAGCGATGATACGATACCCAGAAGGTGTGGCATCATCATCCCTTGAAGCGGCCTCACTTAGTTGAATCCCAATTGATAGGTCCCCAGAGTCGACAATCCTCGGGTCAGACAACTTGTCGAGCCCTAAGGGCTAGGCAAGAAGCATCAAAGAGAATCTCGTCCGAGCGTAAATTTCGCGGCTAGCTGGTGCGAGCTAAGCAAGCAGGCTAACCACTACTCTCTACTTCTAAGTCTATGTGTAACCTCAAGCCCAGGTCCGACTTATCTCTTAATAGATTACCCCCTTCCCACAACAGCAATAACAATATAAAGCTGACAATAAGAGTGCGGAAAGTAAAGACAGAAAAGTAAATCTATACAACACCCACGACGGGAAAACAAGCGCTAGGATTGACTCGCATAGGGGATATTCCTGTCCCCAGCAGAGTCGCCAGCGGTCGCTACTACGACAATCGGCGCCGGCTAGACAGAAGAGTCGCCACCGTGCGTTATTTATCCCAACGGAGGGAAAGGAAATGCTCATAGTAAACCTAACGCAAAACGGGAAAGGAATGGTCGGCGCAACCAAATCCTGGATTCGGGAGTCGGTTACGCAAGGGGAAGGTATTAGCACCCCTCACGTCCGTCGTACTCGACGGGATCCACGCTTGTTTTCTAGTATGGATTACTATTCTATCTACTCTAAGGGTCTGGGGTTAAAAGAAAAGAAAATGACTCGGCAAAGTATCGCACTTTATGCCTACGTATTCCTGTCTGGAACGAGAAATCAGAGTCAACGTAGTTCGCCTACCTACGGGGAAGGAGAGGAAGGTTGCTCGCTAGGATACGACATCCTATGCCTACGTACTTTCATACAGCATGAAAGATCAGAGCAAACGTAGTTCGGGCTACGGAAGACACATATTTGTCTGACTGTTTTTTATCTTTCTGAAAAGGTTTTCTTCTGATTAAAAGTCCAAGCGGACAAAAATGACACTTTGATGTTTGTTTTCAGTCTTTTACGCAAGAACTGTTTTTTATGATGTTTGCAATCTCTGACGCACTAGAGACTATGATTTGAGAGTGACTACGTCGTATGTCACCCTAGGGGTAACATACTAAGCAATCAGATTACTGAAGAGTGGCCCTCTAGTAACCCTCTCTCAAATAGCTTAAGGCTCGTAGCGTACGACATCGATTATCCTTATTACTGTGTTTTGAATTGTTTAAGATGAGAAGACAAAGAAACTCTAAAAACCTAGGGTTTGAAATTGGAATCAAAACTACCCTAATGTTGTTATGCATGGTTTAATACCTAATGTCTGTCATATTTCTCTCTTGCACAGACAAAAACAGAGATCCTAGGGGATAAACGAAAAAGAAACGGCAGATATACAGTAAACAGTAAAATGCATGGGATGCAGCAATACAAGCGAGGCAAGGGAGTCACACTCAACCTCGAACCTGGGAAAACAATAGGCAAAATGAAACAGCTTCACTTCAAACCTAAGGGACAAGCTGAACAAGCCAACAAACAATACAGAAAAGGAATAAAACCCACACCAGCCCTGACAGCAACACCAGCTCCTACAGTAAGCAGCTCAAACAGCAACAGCTCTGACAGCTACAGCTCTGACAGCTATAAATGATTAACAGCAAAGGGTTGACAGTAACAACTTCTCTCAGCAAGACCCCATTTTCAATCTTCAATGATCTTCAAGCTTTAGATAAGCTCCTATCTCCCAAGAATCTCCAAGCTCTGGCAAGCACTGAACCTTAAACAGTAGACAACTTTAATCAGCAGCAAAACCCTAGTCTTTAACAGATACCCAGCTTTGACAGGCACAGGCTTCATCTTCACCACTCTTCAATACACTTCATTCTCCAATAGGTTCCCTTCTCCAATGCCACCACTCCAGAAAGAAAATCAACTAATAATAGATGGAGTTGAGATGTTAAGATGCTCAGTGACAACCCAGGGAAATCACCAAGATCTTATCATAGCAGATGAAAGGTATCCGCAAGGTTCTACCCCAGCCAAAGCATGCTTTACATCCCTCCTAAGGAGAGATGGAACTTCTTTGGGGGACCTTGTGTCATAGGATGGAATAGAGGCACAAGGAGCTCTCTATGTTTGAAAGAAGAAATCGGTCTAATCTAAAGCTCTCCCCATATCTCCTATCTCCTAAGTCTTCAAAAGCAATCTTCAAGAATGAGGATCTTCAAGCTCCAAGCTTCATCCTTTGTCTCCAACCATTTCCAATATCCTCATAAGCTCCAACAAGCCAAGCCCAATTAGAATAGCCCAACCCAAGCAAACAAGCCAAATGCCCAAGGGGGAAACACACAAACATCACCCAATTTGCAAAAATCAGATAAAATAGTAATACTCATCATAAAATCCTAGATTAATTTCTAAGGGGACCTAACTATATACTATATACCCTACATAAACCCCAAGGCCTAAATCAATCTTAAAACCCCAAAACTATGCCCTAAACTACACCTAAGTGTTGTAAAACCCTAATCCTAGCACCCTAAAGTTCATTACTCAAAACTAACCTAAATTTCATCATAAAAATATGATAAAAATCTATAAGGGAGAATGTATCTCTAATCTAATCAATCCAACAAGAATCAACGCAAAAACATTCACCAATCTCTCATACTAAATTCAGAAAAATAAGGTATCAAACAAATGCAAAATAAAATCAATAAAAATGTAAAATATACCAAAAAATGAAAAATGCATGAATTAATGTTTTTATTGTTTTATTAAATTCTAGAAATCCTAAGGAAAACAAGGAAAAAATCCTCACCCTAAAATGATCCTTTTTCAATTTATTATGAATTTTCTAATTAACCTAAAATAATGGGAAAATAAAAGGAAAATAAAAGAAAAATAAAAAAACAGGCGTGACAAATAGCAATTGGAATCAGTTCAAAACATTAGTTGGGCTCAGAGGGGGTGTCCATAGCCAGGCGCGCGCTAGGCCCAATTCATTTCAGAAAATAAAATGAGAAAACAAAGAAAAAAATGGAAAAAAACTGGTGGGAATAGCAATGATTTTACGTGTGTTTCTCAATGGGCCTCCAAGCTGGGGTGTGGTTAGTAACGAGTGACTTAAGCCCATCCAAGAAGGTTTAGTGAAACGGTGCATTTGGTTTGGACTCAGAAACCTTCATAAATTTCCATCAATCCTGGCCGTTGGATATTCATTTCAGTCAAAGTCTTACCTAAATCTAATGGTGATCCTATCGTCTTCTTCATTTGAAAGCTTGGAGGGAAAAACACCATGGATGAACAGAGCTCCACCATCATCTTCTCCAAACCTCAGCTCCACTAATCCTCACCAAACTTCAACCCTAATAACATTATCTGGTTCTCTTTTCCACAAGGAATTCACTCATGCTATCCATTGACATTGAATCCTCTTCTTCCTCAAAACACGAAGAAATATTCAGAAAGTGCTCAAACATGAATTCTCACCAAACTCAAAATTGAGATGCCTAACATCAACTACACCTCACACTGAGTAAAATCCACCATCAAACTAGGTTTAAACCTCCTAGAACTGCAAGATACGATCATCACAAGAAATCTGGTCCAACCTAATTTTGTCTCTAAATCGTGCCAATTGTTACCATATATCCACCTAGCCATGTTCTACAATGAATATCACCATCTAAAACCTAAGGAAACTTCATGAATCGAGCCATAGAAAGAAGTTTACATACCTACAAATCTTGGATGAACAGAGTGGTAAAACCTCCAAATCAAGCTCCAAGATCTTCCAGACACGTTCTATGATCAATTACCAAGCTTTTGAATGCAACAAATTGGATTGAACCCTCTTGAATCCTTGAATCCGATTCTGACTTGCAAGAGATGAATCCAAAATGCTATCTCAAGATTTTGCCACAATCTTGCCTTGAATTGTATCTGGAATCACTTGTAAGAACACAGATTGTTTCTTAGTAATATCTCTATGTTTTGATAATAACACTTATGAATTTTGAATTCAAGAATTATATACTCTAAATTTGTTCTAGACTGTTTGCTACAGGTACTAAAGAAAATATTCTTAAAGAGCAAATTTGGATCTGAACAATGATATTATGAAAGGCTTCAAAGGTTCAAGAGCATCTTAGATGAAGATCTGAACGCTGCCTCTAGAAAAATCTGAGTGCTATCTACTAAAGATTATGAAGCAGAAGCCTCTAAAGAATAGAAGACTCTGAGAGTTCAGAAGCTTAGTCATCAGAAGACTCTGAAGATACTGCGCTGCATAAGTATTGAGAATCTGATATAGAAGACTCTGATCTGACAAAACTACACGCTCAAGCACACAAGCTGCACATACTCTGATTCAGCACAATCTGAAGAACATCCCAAGACTCTGAAGATCCAGAAGATCTCTACTCTGGAGATTCTGAAGATCCAGACTCTGATGTTGATAGCTGAACTTACTTAGTGAAGAAGATTTGAATATGTACGTTGGCATATCTCAACAGCTCTTTCCTATTTTATGCTAGACACAAGAACACAGACAAAAAGGTTTTATCTGTGCATTCCATTCTAAGGAAAGTTTCTGCAAAGTAAAAGACAAAAGGCATCAGGCTTTTTCAGCACAACCTCCAATGTAAAGACAAAAGGCTCCAGGCTTTTCAGCAAAGCCTTCAATGTTGAGAAGACTTCATGGATCTAAATGCCTATATAAAGAAGTCCACTCCATCTTCTTCAGTAACGAACAACTTGCAAAAATCACTCATCAAAGCAAATCTCTCAAAGCTCTTATATTTTATTTTGCTGTAACATTGTTCTTAAACTTAAGAGAAATATCACAGTTGTGATAATAGCTTCTTAGAAGCATTCTTACTCTTGTAATAGTTTTACATTGATTGTAAAAGGTTTTCCTTAAGAGGATCCAGTTGGGACCAGTAGCTCTTGAGAAGACTAAGAACAGTTGTTCTTAGGTGTTACTATTGTAATTTGTTTGATTAAATAGTGGATTAAGTCCTTGACTGAGAAAGGCAAATCACTCTTGAGAGGGTGGACTGGAGTAGTTGAGTTCAATGAACCAGGATAAAAATAACTGTGTTTGAATCTTGGATTATTTGTAATACTTATTCAACCCCCCCCCCCCCTTCTAAGTAATTTTCTCACCTTCAGTTGGCATCAGAGCTCCGGTTCTGCGTGTGCTACCACTTAACCGTGTCAGTAAAGATCCAGTGAGAAAAGTTACTTTGATAAATATCTGTTTGTCATTATGGGTGATACTTCTACATCCAACTGTAAAAAATATGAAGGGGATAGAATCAGCACAAAGCCTCCCATGTTTGATGGAGAGAAATTTGATTACTGGAAGGACAAGATAGAAAGTTTCTTCCTTGGGTATGATGCTGATTTGTGGGACTTGGTTATTGATGGCTATGAACATCCTACAAATGAGGATGGCAAGAAAGTTGACAGAAAATCAATGACAGAAGCCCAGAAGAAGGATTTCAAAAATCACCATAAGGCTAGGACAATATTGCTTAATGCAATCTCTCATACTGAGTATGAAAAGATTACTAACAGAGAAACAGCTCATGGAATGTTTGAGTCACTTAAAATGACTCATGAAGGAAATTCTCAAGTGAAGGAGACCAAGGCTCTGGCGCTTATACAGAAGTATGAAGCGTTCAAAATGGAAGAGTCTGAAAATATAGAAACTATGTTTTCTAGATTTCAGATCCTTACAGCTGGTCTAAAGGTTCTGGACAAGGGATACTCTACATCAGATCATGTAAAGAAAATCATCAGAAGTCTACCTACCAGATGGAGACCAATGGTGATTGCCTTGAAGATGGCTAAAGATCTGAACAAGATCTCTTTAGAAGAACTCATCAGCTCACTAAGGAGCCATGAAATTGAGCTTGAGGAAGATGAACCTCAGAAGAAAGAAAAAGGTAAATTTGTTGCTTTAAAATCTAATAAATCTACTAAAGCTTTGCAGGTTATTGAAGAAAGCTCTGAAGAATCTTCTTCTGAAGAAGAAGATGAATTATCCATGCTGTCCAGAAGGATCAACAGACTCTGGAAGCACAAGGGAAAGAAGTTCAACAACTTCAGAAAATCTGATCATAGAAAGGAATCTTCTGGGCACAGAAGATCTGGCAAGAAAGAAGTTGTATGCTATGAGTGCAAAGAACCTGGGCATTACAAGAATGATTGCCCCAAACTTCAAAGAGAAAAACCCAAGAAGAAGGTTGACAAAAAGAAGAAGGTTCTAATGGCAACATGGGATGACTCAGACGAATCTGAATCATCTTCTGAATCAGAAGAAGAATGTGCTAATGTTGCACTGATGGCCAGCATAGAAGATCAGGAAGAAGGAACTTCAGGATCTGAATCTGATTCTGAATCTGACGATGACGCTGAAGAGGTAATGGATAAACTTACTAAAGAAGAACTTATTAAAGTATTATCAGAAGTTCTGAAAAGTTATAACAATATCAAACTCAAATACAAGAAGCTGAAAAGCAGTCTTGAATCTGAGATTGATCTTCTGAAGACATAACTTGTTGAGCAAAAAGAAATTAATCTGAAAATCAAAAATGACTTTGAAATAGCTCAACAAGAATCTGAATCTGAGACTAAGTCATGTGAAAACATTTTAGAAAAATATGACTCTAGCTTTAAGAGATTCTTTACTAAGAGCTTAGATAGAAGCAAGATGGCTTCTATGATCTATGGTGTTAGTGGGAATAACAGAAGAGGTATTGGATATGAATCTTCCTCTGGAAGTAATCCAAAATCTGTTGACAAACTCTTCATCAAGAAGACACCTCTGTACTCTCAATTTAAGTTTGGTCACTTAAATGACATTAAACACACAAGCTCTGAGAAGAATACTTATGTGTTTAAACCCAAGGCAAGTCAGAATAAACATTATGTTGAAAAACAGAAGTTTAGATAAACCTACAAACCAACTAACCCTAAAGGACTCAAGAAGATCTGGGTACCTAAGAACAAAATAATCCCTGTTGCAGATGTTCTTAGCAGCAAGATCAGGACGCCAGTCATGGAACTTAGATCTGGAGGTGACGTGAAGTTTGTAGGGAACCAGAAAGGCAAGATCATTGGACCTGGCACTATTGGAATTGGTAAACTTCCCTCTATAACTAATGTTTTACTTGTTGAAGGCTTAAAACATAACTTATTGTCCATAAGTCAATTAAGTGACAATGGTTATGATATTACCTTTAATCAAAAATGTTGTAAAGCTATTAGTCAAAAGGATGGCTCTATCCTATTTAGTGGTAAGAGGAAAAACAACATTTATAAAATAAATCTTTCAGAACTTAAAGTTCAAAATGTTAAATGCCTCTTGTCTGTTAATGAAGAGCAATGGGTCTGGCACAGAAGATTGGGTCATATTAATATGAGACGTATATCTCAGATTAATAAACTTAATCTTGTCAGAGGACTTCCTAATCTGAAGTTCACCTCAGATGCTCTTTGTGAAGCATGCCAAAAGGGGAAGTTTTCAAAAACATCTTTTAAATCAAAAAATGTTGTTTTTACTTCCAAACCACTAGAATTACTTCATATTGATCTGTTTGGACCAGTGAAAACTACATCCATCAGAGGCAAGAAGTATGGATTAGTCATTGTTGATGACTATAGTAGATGGACATGGGTAAAGTTCTTAAAACACAAGGATGAGTCACATTCTGTGTTCTTTGACTTCTGCAAGCAAGTCCAGAATGAAAAAGATTTCAAAATTGTAAACGTCAGAAGTGATCATGGTGGTGAATTTGAAAATAAATATTTTGAAAAATATTTTTCTGAAAATGGCATTGCTCATGATTTTTCCTGTCCTAGAACTCCACAACAAAATGGGGTTGTAGAGAGGAAAAACAGGACTCTGTAAGAAATGGCCAGAACCATGATCAATGAGACAAATCTGGCAAAACACTTTTGGGCAGAAGCAATCAACACAGCCTGTTACATTCAGAACAGAGTGTCTGTAAGACCTCTTCTGAAAAAGACTCCATATGAACTGTGGAAGAACAGAAAGCCTAACATTTCATATTTTCATCCTTTTGGATGTACTTGTTATATACTTAACACTAAAGAAAATCTTAACAAGTTTGATTCCAAAGCACATAAATGTTTCATGCTTGGTTATTCTGAACGCTCTAAAGGCTACAGAGTATTCAATATTGAAACACATATTGTGGAAGAATCTATTCATGTAAGATTTGATGATAAGCTTGGCTCTGAAAAGCCAAAGCAGTTTGAGAATTCTGCAGATAGAGAAGTGATTCTCACAGACTCTGAAGGATCAGAGGCAGAAAAGACTAAAGAGAAGGAATCTGAAGCAACTCCAGATGATATTCCCATATCTTCTCAATTGGACAACTTACACATTTTTGAAAGATCAAATGTCAGAGGATCTTCTTCCAGAATCAAGGCATCTCACCCAGAAGATGTGATTATTGGAAAGAAAGATGATCCAATCAGGACAAGATCCTATCTCAGAACATCTGAATCTTCATTGTTTGGCTTAGTGTCAATAATTGAACCAACATCTGTGGATGAGGATCTGAAAGATAATGAATGGATTATTGCCATGCAAGAAGAGCTAAATCAATTCACCAGAAATGAAGTTTGGGATCTGGTTCCTAGACCTAAAGGATTCAATGTTATTGGAACAAAATGGGTCTTCAGGAATAAGTTGAATGAAAAGGGAGAAGTTGAAAGGAATAAGGCAAGGCTGGTTGCTCAAGGATACAGTCAACAAGAAGGTATTGATTACACTTAAACTTATGCTCCAGTGGCAAGGTTAGAATCTATACGCCTTCTTATTTCATTTGCTGCACATAATAACATCACTCTGTATCAGATGGATGTTAAAAGTGCCTTTCTTAATGGTATTATAGAAGAGGAAGTATATGTCCACCAACCTCCTGGCTTTGAAAGTGAAAACTTTCCAGATCATGTTTTTAAACTAAAGAAATCTCTTTATGGCTTAAAACAAGCTCCCAGAGCTTGGTATGAGAGGTTGAGCAATTTCCTTCTGAAGAAAAATTTTATCAGAGGAAAAGTGGATACTACTTTATTCTGTAAAACTCTTAAGAAAGATTAGTTGATTTGTCAAATTTATGTAGATGATATTATTTTTGGATCAACAAATATTATGCTTGGAAAGGAGTTTGCTAAATGTATGCAGGCAGAGTTTGAAATGAGCATGATGGGAGAATTGAGATTCTTTTTGGGAATCCAAGTCAACCAGACTCCAGAGTGCACCTACATACATCAAACCAAATATGTTAAAGAGCTTCTGAAGAAGTTCAACATGGTTGATAGTAAGATGGCAAAAACTCCAATGCATCCTACAAGCACTCTAGGTAAGGAAGAGGTAAGTAAGAAGGTAGATCAGAAACTCTACAGAGGTATGATAGGATCTCTTCTATACTTGACTGCTTCTAGACCAGATGTTCTGTTTAGTGTCTGCTTATGTGCAAGATTCCAATCAGATCCTAGAGAATCACACTTAACAGCTGTTAAGAGGATTCTAAGGTATCTGAAAGGTACTACTAACATGGGTCTGTGTTACGGAAGATCTGATGAATTTTCATTAGTTGGATTCTGTGATGCTGATTATGCTGGAGACAGAGTTGAACGTAAAAGCACTTCTGGAAGCTGTCAGTTTCTTGGAAGTCATCTGATCTCATGGTACAGCAAGAAGCAACCCACTATTGCACTATCAACTACAGAGGCAGAATACATTGCTGCTGCTGGATGTTGTACGCAGATGCTCTAGATGAAGAGTCAGTTAGAAGATTATCAGATCTATGAGAGTAATCTTTCTATCTTCTGTGATAATACTTCTGCTATATGTTTGTCAAAAAATCCAATCTTGCATTCTAAGGCTAAACATATAGAAATTAAACATCACTTCATCAGAGACTATGTTCAGAAGGGAGTAATAAATCTAGCCTTTGTTGATACAGATCATCAATGGGTTGATATTTTCACAAAACCCCTTGCTGAAGATAGATTTAAGTTCATTCTGAAAAATATTTGTATGGATCTTTGTCCAGAGTAATATTTATCAGAGGCAACTTCTTAGATGCAAAATGTTTAAAGATCTGAAGTATTTCATCTGACTATTTGTTCATTTATCCTTAATTAATTTATTTGTGTGAAACTCTGAACTAACAAACTCAGAAGATCTGAACGTTGGAAACATTTCATTTCTTGAGAGACATCAGATGCACATACAAAGCAAACACGTGTCACTCAGTATCTGAAAAGATGGAGTGCTCTACTGAATTGACGTTTGAGGTATTGCTTTGAAAATCTCATTTTTCTTGGATTTCCCCCCAATTGTCATAATTTTAATTTGAAATGATTACTTTCATTAAATGCTGTATAAACGTGCGTATGTGTCTTTTGATGTGCCCAATGCTTGATTTTTTAGTCGTCTATAAATACCACCTATCACACTATTTTCACACTTTTCACATTCACTACACCTATGCATTTCTGTTCTCTCTTCAACCTCTACAAAAACCCTAAACCCAAATCAAGATCTTCTTCTTCATCAATGGCTTCTACATCAAATGCTGCTGAAATCTCCAACAAAAATATAATGTACAAGAAACCAGAACGCACTCTGTTTACTCCAGTAGTGGATCTTGAGGTTCTGTGTGAGAGCTTCGTTGATCTTGAATCAATAGAGGAAAATGGGTTTGACCTAACAACTTCCATTAAAGCTCATGGTTGGGAGAAGTACTTTGAGAGATTGATGGGTCCTGTGTACCCAACTCTTGTAAAGGAATTCTGGATTCACGCTAGCACTGGTCCTAAGTTTATTCACCCATCTGTCCTTGGGAAGGAGATAGTGATTACTGAGAAACTGATCAGGCAACTGTTCAGTTATACAGAATCTGATGGAGTTACAAACCTAGCCTCTTCACGTATTGATATGGCTAAGGTATATGAAGAAATCATTGTAGCTGGAACACCAACAAGTAAGGTTAAAGATCTGAAGCCTATCTATAGGATCTGGGCAAAGATATTTATGAGTACAATCTTTCATAGAAAGTCAACCAACTCACCAGACTATGTGAGTTCAGAGCATCTGTACTGCATCAGCCAGAATGTTAAGGTGGATCTGCCCTATCTGATCTTCAGTCATCTTCTGACTCATGTCAAAGAGACTAGGGAAGAGGTCAGAGCTAAAGCTGGGAAAGTTAGAACTTGGATACCTCTGGGAAGACTTATTTCAGACATCCTTGTTGAAAACAAGCTGGTAAAGCATCTGACAGATGCAAAGATAACAGAGGATCTGTCATACATCATTGGATCTGAGATAAATGGACTCACTCTGAAAAGGATGAAAATCATTTCAGAGCTGAATGGTAAACTAAGGAAGATAAACTCTGAGGAGGTCAATGGCAAAAGGATACCCTTAGAAGACTTTCCAATGTTCAGTGCAGATGAACCAAAAAGTATTGTCTGGACTTACATTGCAGAGTGTCTGAAGGAAAGAATTCCTCTACCTGCTAACCTTGTTCAGAAACAAGGAGAAGAAATGCCCAATATGATGAAGGAAAGGCGTAGTAAGAGAAAAGCTGAAGAAGGATCGGTTCAGAAGAAAAGGAAAGTATCTGAAGTTCAAAGGAAGAAGAAGAAAGGAGCAAAGAAAGCCAGAATCAATTCTAGAGATGCCACTCTGGAAGAAATTAGAGACACTATTCATCAGGTATTAACATCTGATCCTACACCTGCTGCTCATTCACCCCTTTCATCACCGCAACTCTCTCCAAACCTTAGACAAAGAACTTCAAAACCTAAACAATCTGCAAATCTTTCATCTGAACCACCCTCATCTGAACCAGTACATTCACAACCATTTTCTGTACCAATTCCCTCTGAACTCCAACCTCATATTACATCTGAACCCCCTCAAACAATTCAATCAGAAATTCCACAAACTCAAACACTTCAATCAGAAATTCCACAAACTCAATCAATTCAACCAGAAATTCCACAAACAGAAACAATTCAACCAGAAATTTCACAAACAGAAATTCCACAACCAGCAATTTCACAACCTAAAAATCCCCAATTAGAGATTCTCCAACCAGAAATAATCATCTCAGAACTAAACCAACCAGAGACTTTTCAAACTGAACACTCTGAACAACCAATTCCATCAGAAGATCCAAATCTTTCTGACAATATTCTGGATATAGAACCCCTCAATCAATCCATTATCATTTCTTCAACATCTATTCACTCAGAAGAATATTCTGATTGTGAATCATCTGATTCATCTGATTTTGAACCAGAGTCTCTCAAACAAGCACGTTCTGAAAGTGATATGAAGGAACATCTTAACATTTCCATGTTTCATACTCCACCAAACTCCCCACCTCAACCACAACCATTTGAAATTCAACCATCTGAAACTCAAACCATTACTCAACCATCTGAACTCCCTCAATCTGACATCCAAACATCTCAACCAACATCACCTCAACCACAACCATCTGAACCTACACCATCTAAACCTACTCCTGTTAACACTCCTAATCCTAATCCCTCTGAACAATCTGAACAGTCAAATCTAGGATCATGTGTTAATGCTATGTTTGAAATTTTCAAAAAGGAGATAGATTCTGAATATGCTCGTGTTAAGGATGTGTGCATGTCAAGTTTGGATCCAACTATTTCAAACGCTGCTTGGAAGCGTTTCATCTGGATGTTCAAAAAAGCTGCCTTAAAAGTTAGAGCTAAATGCTCTAAGCTTGCTAAGACTCAGTTTGCAGAATTAATCAAGATAACTCTGATGAACATGCCTCCTCCTCATCCTGTGTTGCTTCTGGAAGCTGCTCCTCCAGAGGCTCCTGAATCTGAAATGGTTGAACAAGCTTCTGAAGAGAACCAGTCTGAAGAGAACCCTGCTGCTACTGTATCTGCTCCTTGTTCATCTGTGGTCACAGAGCTTGTGAATGATGTCAAGGAAATAAAAGATTGGATGATCAAGCAAGAAAAGACAACTGATGAGATCAAGACCTGGATGTCTAAGCAAGAAGAGTCAACTTCCAAAATGACAGAGCTTCTGACCCTGATTGCCTCACGCCAGACTTAATTTTATTTGATGTTTTTGCACATGTTATTGCTTCTTTTGTTTTATTGTTGTGTTATGCTTTTTGGCATCTGTCTGTTTGACTGTGAACTTTGATATGTTTAATTGAATGTTGATGTTTTTGCTTCTATATGCTTCTTTTCTTCTGTATCTTTATGTCTTTAAAAATCTTTTTGATTATGACAAAACGGGGGAGAAAAAGAGAATCTGATTGTTCAAACTATAAGCAATTACTAAAACTGAAATTCAAACATTTTATTAACTTACTTTGAATTTAAGTCTTTCAGATTACATTGATATATCTGACATAATTCATTGGATTTACCCTGAGACTTTTCCAACCAGAACCTGATCTTCAAAGCAAATCTGAGTATTCAATCAACTCTGATAGCTTACTCTGATACCTTTACTCTGGAAGATAATTCAAGCAAGATGATAACCAGGCGCTCTGACTGAAGGAAGTCATAACTATCTGGTATCAAGATTTGACTCTGAAAGTTAAACCTCTTGCATCAGGCTCTGAATCTGAAATATACTTAATAAAAAAGGGAAGTGTTTTCTTCTATTAGAGTAGTTATTTCATGGGGAGATTGTTAATCTCAGGGGGAGTTATAATTCATATCTTTTTAATTGAACAAAATTCCTCATGTTTTGTCATCATCAAAAAGGGGGAGATTGTAAGAACACAGATTGTTTCTTAGTAATATCTCTATGTTTTGATGATAACACTTATGAATTTTGTATTCAAGAATTATATACTCTAAATTTGTTCTAAACTGTTTGCTACAGGTACTAAAGAAAATATTCTTAAAGAGCAAATTTGGATCTGAACAATGATATTATGAAAGGCTTCAAAGGTTCAAGAGCATCTTAGATGAAGATCTGAACGCTGCCTCCAGAAAAATTTGAGTGCTATCTACTAAAGATTATGAAGCAGAAGCCTTTAAATAATAGAAGAATCTGAGAGTTCAGAAGCTTAGTCATCAGAAGACTCTGAAGATACTGCGCTGCATAAGTATTAAGAATCTGATATAGAAGACTCTGATATGACAAAACTACACGCTCAAGCACACAAGCTGCACATACTCTGATTTAGCACAATCTGAAGAACATCCCAAGACTCTGAAGATCCATAAGATCTCTACTCTGGAGATTCTGAAGATCCAAAATCTGATGTTGATAGTTGAACTTACTTAGTGAAGAAGATTTGAATATGTACGTTGGCATATCTCAAAAGCTCTTTCCTATTTTATGCTAGACACAAGAACACAGACAAAAAGGTTTTATCTGTGCATTCCATTCTAAGGAAAGTTTCTGCAAAGTAAAAGACAAAAGGCATCAGGCTTTTTCAGCACAGCCTCCAATGTAAAGACAAAAGGCTCCAGGATTTTCAGCACAACCTTCAACGTTGAGAAGACTTCATGGATCTAAGTGCCTATATAAAGAAGTCCACTCCATCTTCTTTAGTAACGAACAACTTGCAAAAATCACTCATCAAAGCAAATCTCTCAAAGCTCTTATATTTTATTTTGTTGTAACATTGTTCTTAAACTTAAGAGAAATATCACAGTTGTGATAATAGCTTATTAGAAGCATTCTTACTCTTGTAATAGTTTTACATTGATTGTAAAAGGTTTTCCTTAAGAAGATCCAGTTGGGATCAGTAGCTCTTGAGAAGACTAAGAACAGTTGTTCTTAGGTGTTACTATTGTAATCTGTTTGATTAAATAGTGGATTAAGTCCTTGACTGAGAAAGGCAAATCACTCTTGAGAGGGTGGACTGGAGTAGTTGAGTTCAACGAACCAGGATAAAAATAACTGTGTTTGAATCTTGGATTATTTGTAATACTTATTCAACCTCCCCTTCTAAGTAATTATCTCACCTTCATCACTCACCAACACCTAAGGAAGCTATTGAACACAAAAGAATGGATTGAAGTGGATCAAATTGTTGTAACCGATTCTGTTTTGCAAGATGAAAATTCAGAATGCAATCTCTCAATTCTCCCTCAAACTCCACCAACCAATGCCTTGGATCAATCAAAAATCTTATATAGAACTTGTAGGAAGGCTCTAGAAACTTCAGGAATGATCCAATGAGAAGTTCAACATCTCTTGCATTTGAAAATGTCATGAGAAATTCACACATGGCAGCTGAGTTTTAGCTTGCTTCAATGCCTTGATTCTGATCCAAATTCTCCTTAGATGACATATTGAATGGATGGGCAAGGGTTAAGGCCTTTGTTATGCTTCAAAGAGTGGTTTTGCATATGTGACTTATAGTGTAAGTAACCATTTTACAAAGGAAATCATTGAATTATCCCTCAACTCAAAAATGTGGCAATGTAATTGTTTTCTAAATATGTTTTCCAATCAATTTGGTATGTCATATGGCTTGGTTTGGACCCATGGCTCAAAAATCCCAATTTTCCTCTTTGGTTCATTTAAAATTCACCCTTATTTTAGGCCATTTTTGCAATTTTGTGATACAAGCCCTTCCAATCACCCATGTCCTCTTACCTAGACCAAAAACACCATTCTAAGCACATCTCATGTTGAACATTTTTCCATCTGAGGAGTGGAAGATGGAGATCTTGACCTATGTTGAAAAAAGACCTATAATTCAACTTTCCCAAAATACCCCTGGATTGCCAAGATCATAACTTGAGTTCTACAAATCCTCTTGAGGACTTCTAGTACTCAAATTAAATATAAGGTCAAGCCCTACAATTCTTATGTTGGCCAAGAATCCATTTGACAACTCCTTGATGGGCAAAAGTTGCTCAGAAGTCAAGTGACTTTCACAGATAAATTGCAGTGTCCTCTAATGACCCATAACTTGCAAGAACCATAACTTGAGTTCTACAAATCTTCTTGAAGACTTATAGTACTCAAATTAAATCTATTGAGAAGCTCTACAAGTTTCATGTTGGCCAGGAATCCATTTGAAACTTGAATTGTGACTTATCTGGCTTGGAAGTTAGGCCTAAACTAGGGGATTTTACACTGAAACCCTAATTTGGCAACTCCTCCCACTCTTGATTCTCTTTGATTTATCCTTGGCACAACACCACAAATGTATCAACATATCAATTCATGAATCCCACATCCTCCAATTAAGCCTTGATGCTCTTCAATCACTCAGTTGACCTAAGGTTGACCTAGGGTTGACCCAGATGAAATCCTAGTTGACTGCACTTCAACTGTGGCTCTTGTACTTGAATCAATGACCTGTCTCATCTTCAACATAACCCTCTAGGCTTTTCATAAGCTTTGTACACATTCCATACCCTCAATTCATAGCTCATACCCCCACTGATGACCTTCAATACACCTCAGATTAGGAGAAAAGTCCACTGGTTGACCCTCAAACTTCTCAAAAGCTTCAAACATTTCTTGATGACTTGGATGGTCTTAAGCTTGAATAAGAACCCTTGATGTGCTTCTTTAAATAAGAATGGCACTTGATCCCTTGTTGGATGCCTTGCTATGCTATGCTATGCAAATGATTAGATTATGTACATGATTTACTATGCAAATGATAATGCAATTGAAACATCAACCAGGTGAAATAGGTTGAGCAAATTTTAGGGTGCAACAACTGCAAGTAATATAAAAGTCATACATGTGTTACAATAGTTTCAAGTAATACCATAACAATATATATACATATGTAATATTAAAAAGAAACCGTAATCGAATATAATGACATTAATGTATGTGTTCCAATGAGTATATATATTAATGAGTAAACATGATATATACATGTAATTTTAAGACAGGTAAAAAAATTGAAAAACAGCCGATCACATTAATATAATGAGATTGACACAATTTTAAAACGATAATTAATAAAAAAATAGAAATAATGAAGATATTTATTATATATTTTTTTTACAGAAAAATCAGCATTAATAATAATTCTAAATTGTAAAAATAGATAAAAAGTAATGGAGCTATTTTGACACACTATTAATTTGATGTTACATTGTATGAATTTGATTTACATGCGAATTTTTTCCAGATATACATGAGGCAATAAGGGTAGAACGTCACAACGTCCATGACTGTTAGGCATAGCATCCCAATTCCCCACCCTAATCCTCTGAACGCGTATGGAAGACAGAAGATAAAAAAATATCGGTTGTATCATATATAAAATTCAATAACGTGGCTTTTGTTTAAGACATGCATGGAAGCTGTTAGGAAATGAAGCTATAATAAAATTACAAATTTTATTATGCATGTTTATCAAAAGAATCATTTATGAGTTTTTTGTCGAAATCTGTAACACTATCTCTCTTATGTCCTCTTTTTTATAAGTCTTCTTATTTTTGTAAGTCTTCTTAACTTCTAGACCTTATTCACTTCTTTTATTCAAAAGTTAAAATCAAGGCATGCAATGAAACAATTTGTCACTCACATGTTATTTCCTATTTTACATATTTGAAAGGACTCTAGGTGAGGAAACATAAACCACAAATCAAGACATGGTAGTCGAATTTAAAAATACAATTGCAATTATGAAAGAAAGTATAAAGTAACAATAACATATAAAGAGAAGGGGAGAAGAATCAAAGATGCGTTAAAAATGAGAGAGGAGTATTTTGAAAAAAGGATAGAGATGTTAATGGAACATAGGCTATCTTGCACTCATTTACACTGCTCAAGAATATATTTTAAACTCCCTGTCGCTACTGCGAAAATCGGCGCCGCCTGAACAGAAGAGTCGCCACCGTGCGTTATTTATCCCAACGGAGGGAAAGGAAACGCTCGAAGTAAACCTCGCGAAAAATGGGAAAAGGTATGGTCATCGCAACCAAAACCTGGATTCGGGAGCCGGTTACGCAAGGGGAAGGTATTAGCACCCCTCACGTCCATCGTACTCGATGGGATCCACGCTTGCTTGGTTTGTACGGATTACACTTCTATCTAAACTAAAGGATGAGGTCTGAAAAGAAAAGAAAACATGACTCGGCAAAGCATCGCACTTTATGCCTACGTATTCCCGTCTGGAACGAGAAATCAGAGTCAACGTAGTTCGCCTAACTACGGGGGAAGGTGGGTGAAGGTTGCTCGCTAGGATATCGTATCCTATGCCTACGTACTTCCACACTGCATGGAAGATCAGAGCAAACGTAGTTCGGGCTACGCACGACACAAGCTGTTCAAGTGTCTTTTATGAAAAATCTCACCTTAAACAAGGGTTTTCTTATTTGCAAAAAGGTTGATGTTTGTTCAAATCTTTTGACGGAAGAAATGAATTATCTCTGTTATAACCTCTTATTAATGTTTTTCTGTTGTTTTGAAGGAAGAAGAGATGACACTCTACAAATCCTAGGGTTAAAAAGGGGATAAAAAATCTACCCTAATGTTATCATGCATGGGTTAACTCCTAATGTCTATCATGCTCCTCTCTTGCGCAGAGAGAAACAGAGATCCTAAGGGAATAGACGGAAGGCAAAACAAATACGCAGTAAACAAAATAATGAATACAGTAAAATGCATGGATGCAACAATACAAGCGAGGCAAGGGAATCCCACTCAACCTCGAACCTAGAAAACAATAGGCGAAAGTGAACAGGATTCACCTTCAACCCAGTAGGGTAAACAACAAACAATACAGTCAATCAATACATCAGAAATAAAGCAGCAAAAGCTAAACAGCAAAACAGTCTTTATCAGCATCAGCACCTATCTTCAGGCTTCAAGCAGACATCAGTCTTTATCCTCAATCTCCCAATGGCTTTTCTTCAAGTCCTAACCTCCAAGCTGAGGAATCAATCACAAGAGTGAACGAATGTTAAACAGTAAACTGCCTACCAAGGGTGGCTCATTAACTGTTAACATTATACAGATAATTTTCCCTCAAAAGTTCTATCTTTCAAATATATTTACTAATCCTTCCAAAGGAAAGAGGTGGATATTTGAAAGAGACTTTGAATCATAGAGAAAGGATGGAGGCAGACAAGGCCTTCCATGTTTGAGAATCAAGTTGGCTACTCTAGAGCTCTGCCTAGTTCCTATATCCTACAAACTTCAGCAGCTACCAGCAAGAGATACCCCTCATTAGCTCTGGAAATTGGTCTTCATTCTCTGATCTTCCACTGGGCTCCATCATCACAGGTCTTCAGCTCTCCCCAAATTCCAACCAAACCCAATACCCCACACAGACAAAAAGATAACCCTAAAGAGGGCACACCAAACAATTAAGCACATATAAGCAATATACTAGTAGCAGTAGGGGAATCTTAATATTTTCTAAGGGGATCTATCCTATACCCATAACCCCTATAGTCCATACCCCAACAATCAAATGAAAATCTCCTAAAAGAATTGAACTATCTCACCTAAGTTGATTTAAAACCCTAATTTGAACACCTAAATGCCACAAAAGCAAACTATACCAAAACAAGCTTCTAAAAATCATGGTACAAAATCCAGAGAGTCTACACATTCATATTTGATAGCACAAAAAAGAATGGACCTAAAATCACCAAGGAAGTGCATGAACAAAAATTGACAAATTCATGTATGAAATGAAACACCTAAAATAGGCATTTATTTGGAAAATATGGGAAAAATATCAAATGCAAAATAAAATGCAATTTTTATTTTTTATAATTTTCTAGACATCTTGAAGAAAATTATGCAAAAAGAATCATTAAAAAAATATGAAGTTTTCATTTTTTTATGAATTTTACAAAATGCATGCAAAATTAAAAGAAATGAAAATCAAACAAAAGAATTAAATTGGGGAGGGGGTGTTATAAGCAGACACGCTTAGTTATAATCTCAGGTGGGCCATCAACTGGGGGCGCGAATATCACTATGGCAAGGCCCACGAAGCATCAGAAATTCAATTAAAATGTAAAAGAAAAAGATTAAAGTCACGGTTCAAATAGTAACTGAAACAAGTTCATTCCATTGGGCCTATCAAAGAGGGGGTGGGGATAGAAATAAATGGATCAGGCCTAGACGCGGTTTAATGAAAACGCAGCGTTTCATTGTTTGGCCTTTCCCTCCAGTTCTGAGATTCAATCTGGGCCATGCGATCAGATGACAAGTCAATGGATCCAACGGTAGTATCGTTATCTTCTCCAACCAGCCATTAGGGTTTCTGAAACCCTAGTCCATGCGCGTAACTTCCACTCCCTATATCTCCCTCGTCCCGCCATGAAATAACACGATCCAAAGACCAAAAGAACTCCCCTCCTCACCCTCTACAAGACTATGGCCCTAGATTTTCTCAAAACTCAACCAATAAGGAAACCCGATAGAAGAAAGTTCTGGGCACACTTTAATTGCACTGATATGCATGATCACCATCCTTGTTCAAACTACTCTAGCATGATCTACAGGTTATGGGAACAATTCTAAACATGATATCTAGTATTAATACGCCCTAACATGTGAGTTCTTGATCCCTAACCAGAAACTGCCATGGAAACAACCTTCAAGTAATGCCTTCAAACTCATCACAATTCATCCCTAAGAGTCTCTAACCACATTTATCTTAACAACAAGTTCTAAAATTGAATAATTAGTGGGATTCGAATGAAGTTGCATACCTTGCAAGTGATGATGGAAATGGTGGTTAGCCTTCAATTCAAGCCTTGATACTTGCCTCAAGTGATCTTCAATGGCTACTAGTGCTTCTGTTTGCAATGGTTCTTGTTCAAACCTTTTGAATCACTCTATCCACACCTTCATGCAAATTGGAGGGAAGCTTTGGATCACACGAGCAAGCCACTAATTCCTCTGGTTCTTGCTTTCCAATTGCTCTATGATGATGGTAGAAGATGATGATAACAAGAATGATGATGATTGATGAAGTTTTAATGGAGTTTGAAATCAAAATGCACAATGGAGTTATGGAATCAAACTAGGGTATGCAAGCACAATCAGTCACCAACCAAGCTTTGGACCCACTCTAGGGTTTATATAGGTGTCAAAAGAAGTGTCTAGAAACTTTGAGAAACTTCCAAGAAGTTTCTAGAATGTATCATGCAATGAGAATTTGAATTTTCCATACTTGGTAAATCTCATGCAACCTCATGATAAACCATGCAATCCCACTTAATATCTCCTTAAATGAGTAATTGGTATGAGAACAAGGAATTTCAAACCCTTATGTAGCATTTCCTTGCTTTTCTTTTTGGTGCCTTAAGATGCAAGAAACAAATTTACAAAGGAAGTCCAAATTTTAAGCCTAAACTCAAAAATGTGGCTAAACCATTGTCTTTAGAATGATGTTGGGAATTAATTTGGTATATTGGATGACCCATATTGGATTTGTAGATCTCCCAAACCAATTTTTCATTTCAACTTTTTCAACTTATAAGCCATTTTCAAGTCATTTGCACCAATTTTAAAATTCCATGCTCTAAGCTTTTACAAACTTTCACACCTTCTTTTCTAGCCTTAAAATCCCATTTTGAACAACTTTTATGTTGAGAAGTTTTTCATTTGAAGCTTCCTTGTATGAGTTTTAGGCATAGGCTAAGAATGACCTGTAATCCTCAAATGACCAAAATACCCTTTTCTTGCCAAGACCATAAGTAGAGTTCCACAAATCATATGAAGGCATACCATACCATTATAGAAAGCTAAGACAATAAGGAACAATTCTCATGTTGGCCAAGAACCCATT
Source organism: Lathyrus sativus (assembly GCA_963859935.3). NCBI lineage: Eukaryota > Viridiplantae > Streptophyta > Magnoliopsida > Fabales > Fabaceae > Lathyrus > Lathyrus sativus. Next base: position 411,790,442 of record OZ012738.1, on the reverse strand, counting down.
TGAAATACCCTTGAAGGTCAAAAGTTGCTTGGAAGACAGACAATTTTCACAGACAAATTTCAGTGCCCTCAGATGACCTGTAACTTGCAAGAGCCATAACTTGAGTTCTACAAATCATCTTGATGACTTCCACCACTCAAATTAAAGCTATGAAGATACTATACATGTTTCATGTGGACCAAGAATCCATATGAAGCTTGCATCTTGAGTTACACTGCTTTGAAGTTTGACCTAAATCAGGGGATTTTACACTGAAACCCTAATTTAGTAACTCCAACTCTCCTTGACTCCTCTTGATTTTTCTTTATCACAACATCATATCCATATCCATATAGCAAATAATGAATCCCACATTCTTCAAATGATCCTTGATGCCCTTCAAAACACTTCTTTGACCTAGAATTGACCCAGTGTTGACCCTAGTTGACTGACTTCAACTGAGGCTCTTGCAATCATTCAAATGACTTGGTTCTCCTCAAAAATGATTCTCTAGACTCTTCATAACATCCATACACACCTCATGCTCTTGGCTCCTAGCTCACATTTCCTCTGATGATCCCCAACTAGCCTCAAGATAGGAGAGAATTCATTGATCAATCTGGCAGCTCTTCAAAGCTCAAATTCTCCTCTGATGACCTGAGTAGTCTTGAATATGAATGAAACCCTTGGATATACCTCTTGAGATAAAAATAGCACTTGATTCCCTGATTAAGATAGCTTGCTCATGCTATGCAATGCATATGAATACACTATGTACATGATGACAATGCAAATGACTATGCAATTGAAACATAAACCTAGGTCAGAAAGGTTGGGCAAATTTTGGGGTGCAACAGCTGCCCCTATTCAAGCGACTTGGACCCAACTGGATGAAGAGCGCGCAACCTTCAGACATTCACGGTATGAGACGGTTGAATACGAAAGAACCCGGAAATTTGCCAACCGCAAAAATAAATTGCGAATACGACTACTGCTTGAGAAAACCCTGGGTACTGGCTTCTGTTGTCACGGCAACAACTAGCCATCCATCTGTCAACTACTCTGATGTTGTCCGCAGACCACTCCATTCCGAAGAAACGAGCATACACCACAAGAAATTGTTGATCTCACTTATCAACCTTTGTTGATCTCACTTATCAACTAAGCACATGCTAACCAGCGGGAGAATATTGACTTCACTTGTCATGTTGACTTCACTGATCAACCTTTCGTATCCTGAAGAAACGAACAGACGCTTAACCAAGCGAGACGATGTTCGAAGACCTGAACAACCACCTCTGCGGAGAAATGAGAAACTTAACCAAGTCACTCTGAGGACAATTCTGACGACGGCCGTCAAACACCTGCTGGGGAAAATTGGGGACTTAACCAAGTACCCTGACGAGAATAACCTACGAGGAATTTAACCAAACAACTCCTGTAGCAAGCTCCCTGCTGGAGACTATGAGGGACTTAACCAAGCAACCCATTGAAGTAACACCCTGCTGGAGAACATAACTCTGTTGGGGAATTGCGGGTAACCAACCGAAAATCTGCATTACTGTCTTATAATACTGATACCGCATCATCCTGTGACAGACTCAGCTGGGGAATACAAGCAACTTAACCAAGCGACTTGTCGAAGAATACCCTGCCGGGGACTACGAGGAACTTAACCAAGCATCTCGTTAAAGACCACCATGCTGGGGATTACGTCTCTACTGGGGTAACTGTGAGTAACTACTCAAAATCTGTACCACGCTATCTCCACTGTACTCCGAGAAAGGACTCGTCTGGGGAGAACGAGAAATGCTTGACCAAGCAACTCTGCTAGGGGAATGTGCCATGGCGAACACGATCACTGTGTGTCTGGCACAACAACCCTCTGTGACAAGATGAACACGATCACTGCGTGTGTTGTACTAGGATGAATACGATCACTGCGCAAACCCCCAAACTAACGTCAACACGATCACTGCGTGCCACGAAACCAACCCATGCAATAGGACGAATATGATTACTGCGTATGTCGACCAACAAAACCAACTGATACGATAGCCACGATCACTGCATGCTCCGCATCACAAGTTCCCATGGTATTATCAACACGATCACTGCATGCTGTACAAATACGATCACTGCGTATCTTGAACACGATCCCTGCGCGTTCGAACACGATCACTGCGTGTTCTGAGCCACGATCCTCTTGACTGGAGAAAAACACGATCCCTGCGTGTTGCGTGTCTCAACTAACCCACATAACTAGACGAATACGATCACTGCATATCCTGACCACACATAGGGTAGACGCGGTCACTGCGCGCTTCATGTCACAACCCTCTTGACTGGAGGAAAACACGATCCCTGCGTGTTGCGACACAACTTCAAACATGGGACGAATACGATCACTGCGTACTTCGACCACCAACAACCCGATGAACACGTTCACTGCGTGTCTTACAGTATAATCAAACTGCATAACGGACGAATACGGTCACTGCGTATATCGACCAACAAAACTGGATGAACACGATCACTGCGCGTCAATATATAACCATCGTGGAACGGACGAATACGATCACTGCATATATCGACCAACGAAATCACATGATATGGTAAACACGATCACTGCGTGCCTTGCTCAATAAAACCCCCGAAACGATACCAACACGATCACTGCGTGCCTTACAAAACAATCTTCTTAGATCGGAACGAATACGATCACTGCGCCATTCGACCACAGACATACATAACAAGATCAACACGATCACTGCGTGTCCTACAACATGAACCCCATGAAAGAGACAAAATACGATCACTGCGTACTTCGGCCACAAATCAACATCTTAAAATCGACACGATCACTGCGTGTCTTGCTATACAAACCCCGTAGCTGGTACAAATACGATCACTGCGCACTTTGACCACAAAATCCACATCTTCTTGAATCACGATTTCTCTTATCGGCAAGGAATAACATATCTGAACTGGAGAGGTAACCACCTGGCTTATGTTTCAAATATGCATGTTTGATGATGACGAAATGCTTCCATACGGCATGGAAATGCTACATACTCGGGTAGAATGCAAATGCTCATGATGCATGCTTATGCAAAGAGTTACTTCAGCAAAATAAATGCTGAAGACACACTGGATCCGCTGGGGATGATCGGAATACCGCCGATACGCTTCCGACAAAATAAATGTTGGAAAGATGAACTAACTCCACTGGGGATGACCATCCTGCTGAGAAAGTAGCTCACGAACTCAAAACTCCAAAATCTGCTGAGGACGGTCCTCCTGACGAGGAAGGGAGGCTTGCTGGGGAGAGAAAGGACAATCCTGCTCGGGAAAACTCCTTTCAGCTGCTCCAACCACCTGATCACACTCTGTGGGAACCCCTCCTGCTATCACTGAGCTAGGGAAACTCATCCTGCTATCACTGAGCTGGGAATTGAACTACACATTCTGATTTGCACTGCACGAGAACCCTCTGGGAGTTTAATCACATCCATCTCGACCTTCACTGGGGAGAACTCTGCTCTACTTGATAGGCCAATTTTGAACTACTGAAGATACATTGATCTTTTCCTTTGACGCAATCTCAACTCTCCTGGGGAGATAACATCCAGTTTTGCCTGGGGAGACTTCACTAGGGAAGACACAGCATTCAACCTCTGGAGAGAGTACCTACCTGCCATGGACTCTGGCGGGGAACTTTGTGAGCTTTTGACTAACTTGCCCCTGTGCACTCCACTTGCCCCTATCTAGCTCCTGGGAATACTTGCTCTGAACCGCTTGCTATGAGACGACCTAAAGCTTCGGGACTTGTCCTCAGACTAACCGATTCCGAACTCACTGGAAGTCAATGCTCCTGATTCACATGACTTTGCCCCCGATTAGCTGGTCCAGAACAGTACCTCCAACTACGAGAGATTTACTGAATCTCGACCTGATTGCCCCAGAGTAGCTGACTTCTCATGGCTGACCTGACTGGGAATCACGATAATAGCTTGCCCCTGCTCTCGGAACATTCGGGCGCTCTGTATTCCATCCTGACCATACTTTCCACTGTAGAAAACGTTTCTGCTATCAAGCGCTTACTCGCAAGTAAAACAAGTTGTTCTGCGTAAAAGACATATTAATGCAACACATATGACAACTTTGACATCCAATCTGTTCACTGGGAAAAGGGAAAAACAGTTTATAGCATATACTGCACAAAACATTTATCAACATCAGTACCAACATGGTAGGGGGAACCCCCTTCAGGAGTCAGAATCGACGCGACATTTACCGAAGTATGCTTTCGAAACAACCTGCTTCAGTTAGGACTTTTGAAGGTTATAACGTGGTCAGGTCCACGGTTTTGAAGGAAAGGATAAAGGCTCAAAGTTTATTTTAACCCACCCATTCTCCTTGATGTTCTCCGATCCTATATTCAGCTAATTCGACCTTAGCGCTCACCTCTCAGAGGCTGAAAGATAGGAGTGATAGTTCGAGAACCCATGAACTTTTAGAGTGACAGCCACTCACTTTTCGTCTTTGAAACTTAGGGTCACACGACTCGCATTTGATTTGAGGATTTTTCTTTTTGTTCTCCTTTCATCTTTTTTCTTATCCCTAACTTTTGCCTGGACGGTCTCTTTTTGAGTTCTTTTGATTTTTTTAGTCCAGCGGGATGCCCTCATTTTTGCCTAAGTCATTTGTCTTGAAGTTGTGACTTAGCGGGCTTTTGATTTTTTTCTTTTTTCTTTCTTTTTTCGAACAAAGCGTGTGACACTAGTTGTCTGATTCTTTAGAGAATGACGTGACTGTTTCACTCTTGATTTAACCATTGTGTTTTTTTTTTTTTTAGGCACGACCTCTAGAGGTGTGACTGATCCTCGAACGGACACTCCTTTTGCAACTTGAACGCTCGGTCAAATTAGCTAACACCTACCCTGCCCCAGGTTAAGATTGAGGGTTTTTCATTTGCCGAAAGAAACTCCTACTACAAGGCTCAAAGGGGTTGACAAGGGATTATCTTCCTTATAACTCCGGTGTTTAGGGATTTGAAACAATGCCTGTACATCATCAACAGGTTTTATTTCAAAAGCATACAATCGGAGTTTTGCATGTCGTTCATTTTCGTCATCCTCCCCGGATTCCTTTTAACCAGGCGTTGGACATTTGTAAAAACAATTAGTGAACACGAATGGATTCAATCAAAACATGCATATTTATTTCATTATCATCAATCGAAATGAAAATAACAAGTTTTACAAACAATATCGCAATTCAAACATGAAAGAAACTACAAACGTAAAGAAATGACATGATAAAACAAAGAAAAACGCCAGCTTCCGAGAACCGGGCTTTCACATCTATCCTGCTGCTGAATCAGCTATCTTCACAATCAGTTGTGAGAGGTAGCCTGCCGCTGTTCTGATCTACTTTTAACGGCCCACACGAACTACAGAACTCCTCTTTGTCCCCCATATTCCAGCCTATTCATGGTTTGGCATTGGTTTTTGTGTAATGTTGGGACCTTCCTTCCCAAAATTGATGGCTGAGCTATCAAGCAAATCTTGCACTTTGTGCTTGAAAGCTAAACAGTTCTCGATGTTGTGCCCGGGTGCACCAGAGTGAAAATCACAATGCTCATTGATGTCGTACCCTACTGGTGGCGTGCCAGTCGGCGGCGCTAAGGTTCTCTTTTCAACTAGCTGTAACTTCAATAGGGTCTGAAGGAGCTCTGCGTAAGACATCGGTGGTACCTCAAATACTCTCCTCGGCCTTGGAGCCTGAAACCGCCGCTGATTCTGATTAGGCTGCTGCTGAGCCTGCTGCTGTTGTTGTCTCTGTTGCTGAGGTGGTCCCGGAATAGTCACACTTGCAACTTGAGGCTGTGGACGCCGATTCTGGTTCCTATTTCTCCGCTGAACGTTATACACCGCATTAGCATCATCTTGCCTTTTACCACCGAAGGCTTTCCTGTTGCTTCCAGCTGAAGCAGATTCTCCCGGATGAATCTTACCAATTTTTATCCCGTTCTCTATACGCTCCCCCATCAGGATCAGCTCGGAGAAGGTACTCATTGAGAAGTTGAGCAGCCGGTCATAGTACATCCCTGAGAATATTCCTACGAACAAGTCCATCATTTCCCGCTCGACCATAGGGGGTTGTACTCTCGCGGCCAGGTCACACCATCTCTGGACGTACTCTTTGAAGCTTTCCTTGGGCTTCTGGGACATGCTTTGCAACTGAACTCTGTTAGGAGCGAGATCGCTGTTGTATTGGTAGTGCTTCACGAAAGCTTCCGCCAATTCCTTCCAAGTTCTGATCTGTGTTGGCTCCAGGCTCATGTACCACTCCAATGACGGCCCTGACAAGCTGTCTTGGAAAAAGTGCATAAGCATCTTTTCGTCGTCCGAATACGCAGACATCCTTCTGTAAAATGAACGGACATGCACCCTCGGGCACGTGTCACCTCTATACTTATCAAAAGATGGTGCTTTGAACTTCAGAGGTACCCTCAGCCCTGGTACCAATCCCATGTTAGACATATCCAGTCCCACAACGTTCTGATTAGCCAAACCATTTACCTTTTCTTCCAACAATCTCATGCGGAGGCTGTCCCCTGCAGGCCTCCCGTAGCCTTCATTATGGCCGGAGAAAACGTCTTCTTGATGATCCTCCCAACGAGGTATCTCTTCATATGCAGCATGTCCAGCGTTACAACCCAGACCTGCTTGGAAGTACCCGGGGTTACCCCTCAGGTTGCCCATATCCTGGCCGTTGTTCATACCCATTCCATATCCTGCGTTACCATAACCATGGTCTCCGTATCCAGTTTTGGCGCCAGCCACATTGCCATATCCCACATTCATACCCTGAAAGCCCTGATTACCATTGCCGCCATTCAGCCCGACATTCTCCGCACCCAAGTTGAAACCCTGGTTGACGTTCCCTATGAACACTCCTGCAGCATCTCCGTTAGTGTTACCAGTGTTTCCGTTCCCACCAGCAGGACCAACTTCTCCGTTGTTCAGCCCAGCGACTTGAATGTGATCAACACTCTGATGATTTTCAACCCTGGGAGAGTTAGCCACATTTTCACCACGCGGGGTGCCGTTGTTCTCAGCACAAGCAACCAACGGTTGCACCAGACTCTGCAATTGTTCCTGCCCTTTGGCGATAGTCTCCATGGTTTGCATGAACAGGGCCATCCTGTCACGCATCTCTTGCATTTCAAGCTGCATGGCGTCCATGATCTTTTTCTGGTTGATTCTTGTAGAGTAAAAGTGGACCCGCCTTTCTTCAATCCTGAAAATACCTTGCACGGATGCGGGAGATAAGATACACGACTCACAAACCTGTAATGCAAATATGGGTATGTATGCAAAATGCAATGATAAATGGGTATGCAAACAATGCAATGCAAACGGCTGCAACAGGGGATCAAGTGCCCTGAATAAGAAGCCCAAGTCACACCAAGAACAGGTCTCAGACAGACCCTCCAATACTCATCAAACTCTGGCCTCAGACAGACTTCGCAAAGGACTCCAGCCTGGTCTCGGATAGACCCAATAATATAACCCACACCTGGTCTCTGACAGACCTCGTAACATAACTCCAACTGGTCTCTGATAGACCTCATACCATAACTCTGGCTGGTCTCTGATAGACCTCACAACTATCCATAAATACCAAGGATCTCTGATCAAGAAATAACCGGTATCTGGAGGTCTAGTTACCTGCATATCCCCAAACCCTCTCACAGGTGGATGTCCTAGTAACTGACAAAGGTATGGCATCCTATGCGGTCGTTGGCGTCACAGACTTTCAGGGTTGATGATACGATTCCCAGAAGGAGTGGCATCATCAATTCCTGAAGAGGCCTCACTTAGCCAACTTCCAAATGATCGGTTCCCAGAGTCGACAATTCAGCTGACCAACAACCCCTTCGACCCAAAGGGTAGAAAAAGAAGCCAACCAGAAGAACCTCGTCCGAGTGTAGATTTCATGAGACACTAGTGCAAGCAAAACCGGCACGCGCCCACTACTTTCTACTCTAATTCTAGGTGCACTCAAGCCCAGGTCCGACTTATCTCTCAATCATGGAACACCCGTCACACCCCAATAATACAGCAATAATAATGATAATATAATGCCGAAATGTAAATACAGAAATGTAAATCCATACAAATTCCTCGACGGGCAAACAAGCGCTAGGATTGACTCTCTTAAGGGACGTTGGATCCCAAATGCATAAGAACTATCGCAGTCCTTAGCAGCCAGGGGACGTTGGGTCCCCAGCAGAGTCGCCAGCTGTCGCTACTGCGAAAATCGGCGCCGGCTAAATAGAAGAGTCGCCACCGTGCGTTATTTATCCCAACGGAGGGAAAGGAAACGCTCGAAGTAAACCTCGCGAAAAACGGGAAAAGGTATGGTCATCGCAACCAAAACCTGGATTCGGGAGTCGGTTACGCAAGGGGAAGGTATTAGCACCCCTCACGTCCATCGTACTCGATGGGATCCACGCTTGCTTGGTTTGTACGGATTACACTTTTATCTAAACTAAAGGATGAGGTCTGAAAAGAAAAGAAAACATGACTCGGCAAAGCATCGCACTTTATGCCTACGTATTCCTGTCTGGAACGAGAAATCAGAGTCAACGTAGTTCGCCTAACTACGGGGGAAGGTGGGTGAAGGTTGCTCGCTAGGATATCGCATCCCATGCCTACGTACTTCCACACTGCATGGAAGATCAGAGCAAACGTAGTTCGGGCTACGCACGACACAAGCTGTTCAAGTGTCTTTTATGAAAAATCTCACCTTAAACAAGGGTTTTCTTATTTGCAAAAAGGTTGATGTTTGTTCAAATCTTTTGACGGAAGAAATGAATTATCTCTGTTATAACCTCTTATTAATGTTTTTCTGTTGTTTTGAAGGAAGAAGAGATAACACTCTACAAATCCTAGGGTTAAAAAGGGGATAAAAAATCTACCCTAATGTTATCATGCATGGGTTAACTCCTAATGTCTATCATGCTCCTCTCTTGCGCAGAGAGAAACAGAGATCCTAAGGGAATAGACGGAAGGCAAAACAAATACGCAGTAAACAAAATAATGAATACAGTAAAATGCATGGATGCAACAATACAAGCGAGGCAAGGGAATCCCACTCAACCTCGAACCTAGAAAACAATAGGCGAAAGTGAACAGGATTCACCTTCAACCCAGTTTGGTAAACAACAAACAATACAGTCAATCAATACATCAGAAATAAAGCAGCAAAAGCTAAACAGCAAAACAGTCTTTATCAGCATCAGCACCTATCTTCAGGCTTCAAGCAGACATCAGTCTTTATCCTCAATCTCCCAATGGCTTTTCTTCAAGTCCTAACCTCCAAGCTGAGGAATCAATCATAAGAGTGAACGAATGTTAAACAGTAAACTGCCTACCAAGGGTGGCTCATTAACTGTTAACATTATACAGATAATTTTCCCTCAAAAGTTCTATCTTTCAAATATATTCACTAATCCTTCCAAAGGAAATAGGTGGATATTTGAAAGAGACTTTGAATCATAGAGAAAGGATGGAGGCAGACAAGGCCTTCCATGTTTGAGAATCAAGTTGGCTACTCTAGAGCTCTGCCTAATTCCTATATCCTACAAACTTCAGCAGCTACCAGCAAGAGATACCCCTCATTAGCTCTGGAAATTGGTCTTCATTCTCTGATCTTCCACTGGGCTCCATCATCACAGGTCTTCAGCTCTCCCCAAATTCCAACCAAACCCAATACCCCACACAGACAAAAAGATAACCCTAAAGAGGGCACACCAAACAATTAAGCACATATAAGCAATATACTAGTAGCAGTAGGGGAATCTTAATATTTTCTAAGGGGATCTATCCTATACCCATAACCCATATAGTCCATACCCCAACAATCAAATGAAAATCTCCTAAAAGAATTGAACTATCTCACCTAAGTTGATTTAAAACCCTAATTTGAACACCTAAATGCCACATAAGCAAACTATACCAAAATAAGCTTCTAAAAATCATGGTACAAAATCCAGAGAGTCTACACATTCATATTTGATAGCACAAAAAAGAATGGACCTAAAATCACCAAGGAAGTGCATGAACAAAAATTGACAAATTCATGTATGAAATGAAACACCTAAAATAGGCATTTATTTGGAAAATATGGGAAAAATATCAAATGCAAAATAAAATGCAATTTTTATTTTTTATAATTTTCTAGACATCTTGAAGAAAATTATGCAAAAAGAATCATTAAAAAATATGAAGTTTGCATTTTTTTATGAATTTTACAAAATGCATGCAAAATTAAAAGAAATGAAAATCAAACAAAAGAATTAAATTGGGGAGGGGGTGTTATAAGCAGACACGCTTAGTTATAATCTCAGGTGGGCCATCAACTGGGGGCGCGAATATCACTATGGCAAGGCCCACGAAGCATCAGAAATTCAATTAAAATGTAAAAGAAAAAGATTAAAGTCACGGTTCAAATAGTAACTGAAACAAGTTCATTCCATTGGGCTTATCAAAGAGGGGGTGGGGATAGAAATAAATGGATCAGGCCCAGACGCGGTTTAATGAAAACGCAGCGTTTCATTGTTTGGCCTTTCCCTCCAGTTCTGAGATTCAATCTGGGCCATGCGATCAGATGACAAGTCAATGGATCCAACGGTAGTATCGTTATCTTCTCCAACCAGCCATTAGGGTTTCTGAAACCCTAGTCCATGCGCGTAACTTCCACTCCCTATATCTCCCTCGTCCCGCCATGAAATAACACGATCCAAAGACCAAAAGAACTCCCCTCCTCACCCTCTACAAGACTATGGCCCTAGATTTTCTCAAAACTCAACCAATAAGGAAACCCGATAGAAGAAAGTTCTGGGCACACTTTAATTGCACTGATATGCATGATCACCATCCTTGTTCAAACTACTCTAGCATGATCTACAGGTTATGGGAACAATTCTAAACATGATATCTAGTATTAATACGCCCTAACATGTGAGTTCTTGATCCCTAACCAGAAACTGCCATGGAAACAACCTTCAAGTAATGCCTTCAAACTCATCACAATTCATCCCTAAGAGTCTCTAACCACATTTATCTTAACAACAAGTTCTAAAATTGAATAATTAGTGGGATTCGAATGAAGTTGCATACCTTGCAAGTGATGATGGAAATGGTGGTTAGCCTTCAATTCAAGCCTTGATACTTGCCTCAAGTGATCTTCAATGGCTACTAGTGCTTCTGCTTGCAATGGTTCTTGTTCAAACCTCTTGAATCACTCTATCCACACCTTCATGCAAATTGGAGGGAAGCTTTGGATCACACGAGCCAGCCACTAATTCCTCTGGTTCTTGCTTGCCAATTGCTCTATGATGATGGTAGAAGATGATGATAACAAGAATGATGATGATTGATGAAGTTTTAATGGAGTTTGAAATCAAAATGCACGATGGAGTTATGGAATCAAACTAGGGTATGCAAGCACAATCAGTCACCAACCAAGCTTTGGACCCACTCTAGGGTTTATATAGGTGTCAAAAGAAGTGTCTAGAAACTTTGAGAAACTTCCAAGAAGTTTCTAGAATGTATCATGCAATGAGAATTTGAATTTTCCATACTTGGTAAATCTCATGCAACCTCATGATAAACCATGCAATCCCACTTAATATCTCCTTAAATGAGTAATTGGTATGAGAACAAGGCATTTCAAACCCTTATGTAGCATTTCCTTGCTTTTCTTTTTGGTGCCTTAAGATGCAGGAAACAAATTTACAAAGGAAGTCCAAATTTTAAGCCTAAACTCAAAAATGTGGCTAAACCATTGTCTTTAGAATGATGTTGGGAATCAATTTGGTATATTGGATGACCCATATTGGATTTGTAGATCTCCCAAACCAATTTTTCATTTCAACTTTTTCAACTTATAAGCCATTTTCAAGTCATTTGCACCAATTTAAAAATTCCATGCTCTAAGCTTTTCCAAACTTTCACACCTTCTTTTATAGCCTTAAAATCCCATTTTGAACAACTTTTATGTTGAGAAGTTTTTCATTTGAAGCTTCCTTGTATGAGTTTTAGGCATAGGCTAAGAATGACCTGTAATCCTCAAATGACCAAAATACCCTTTGCTTGCCAAGACCATAAGTAGAGTTCCACAAATCATATGAAGGCATACCATACCATTCTAGAAAGCTAAGACAATAAGGAACAATTATAATGTTGGCCAAGAACCCATTTGAAATACCCTTGAAGGTCAAAAGTTGCTTGGAAGACAGACAATTTTCACAGACAAATTTCAGTGCCCTCAGATGACCTGTAACTTGCAAGAGCCATAACTTGAGTTCTACAAATCATCTTGATGACTTCCACCACTAAAATTAAAGCTATGAAGATACTCTACAAGTTTCATGTGGACCAAGAATCCATATGAAGCTTGCATCTTGAGTTACACTGCTTTGAAGTTTGACCTAAATCAGGGGATTTTACACTGAAACCCTAATTTAGTAACTCCAACTCTCCTTGACTCCTCTTGATTTTTCTTTATCACAACATCATATCCATATCCATATAGCAAATAATGAATCCCACATTCTTCAAATGATCCTTGATGCCCTTCAAAACACTTCTTTGACCTAGAATTGACCCAGTGTTGACCCTAGTTGACTGACTTCAACTGAGGCTCTTGCAATCATTCAAATGACTTGGTTCTCCTCAAAAATGATTCTCTAGACTCTTCATAACATCCATACACACCTCATGCTCTTGGCTCCTAGCTCACATTTCCTCTGATGATCCCCAACTAGCCTCAAGATAGGAGAGAATTCACTGATCAATCTGGCAGCTCTTCAAAGCTCAAATTCTCCTCTGATGACCTGAGTAGTCTTGAATATGAATGAAACCCTTGGATATACCTCTTGAGATAAAAATAGCACTTGATTCCCTGATTAAGATAGCTTGCTCATGTTATGCAATGCATATGAATACACTATGTACATGATGACAATGCAAATGACTATGCAATTGAAACATAAACCTAGGTCAGAAAGGTTGGGCAAATTTTGGGGTGCAACACTCCCGTATAGATAATATCCTTTTAGAAATATTTAATATAAATGCACTAACATTATAAGTTAACTAAAATACAAAATAATTTGAAGTAACATAGAAATATTACTATAAACCTATAAGGAGCAACTGGAACACACTAAAATATATTAAACTCCTTTTACTGTAACACTATCTTTTGTCATTATTTTTTTAATTAATATATCTTTTTTTATCTATAACTTAAATTAACTCAGTTTTTCATATAATTTTTTTTGTAGTAGTAGTTTATCATATAATTAAGTTACACTAATTTCATTTCTTACCCCATTTTATATTTTAATGTTTAGTTAATATGCAATCTTTTCATCTATTTGTCCAACATAATTTATCTTTCTTTTTATTGATTGCCCATTTCTTCTTCGTCTTTTTTATATTTTATTTTTGATTTATATTTTTAACATATGTTGTACAAATAATACTTTTTGGTGTAAACTTCTTTTTTCCAAAAACAAATATATTTATTTTAAATCCCGTCTATATTTTACCAATATTTTTCAACATAATTAGTGAAATTATGTTGCTTATAAATTGCATATGTGTTTGGCAGTTACATTAACAAAATGGAAAATAATACCCGTCAGATATCAAGTCAACAACAAAGGGCAAGAAGGGCCGAAAATGAAAGAAAGAGGAGACAAAATATGAACCTCGAACAAAGAGAAAATTATTTATCGATACGACGTGAAAATTATAGGCGGCGAAAAGAGCAAAATAAACAAGCTCAAACATATCACACAATGAACAGTCGAAGGAGAGTTCCATTTCAAAATTTTACAAATATGAGATCTCCAATATCTCACTTTCAAGGAACTCATGACAATGAAGCCAGCTCAAGTAGAATTACACATGTTAATGATGTTGCACTTGGTTGGTGATGAACAATATAGACCTTATAATCGTACTTTGTATAATATTGTTTATTTATCATCTCTCATTTTATGTATTTAAACCCGTAGATCATAATTTCACATTACCTAACCAACGTATCAACAATAGTCACTCTGCTACAAGTATACAAGATATTGTTCTACATATACGAGTAGTAATTATTATTTTTGTATCAGGCGATATGGATGTTGATGATGCTTTTTAGGATGCACTAATATCAGATGTTAACATGGAAGCCATAAATGGTGGTGCATCATGTCGTCCTTAAGGTATGTTCATAAACATTTTTCTGCAAATAATGTAGCTAATACTCAAGTGACATAAAACTGAAAATTATGCACCGCATATTCTAAAGATGAAAAAGGGTGCACCATTGATGTTGTTGCGAAATCTAGATCCTAGATATGGACTGTGTAATGGGACGCGGTTATTATGTCGTGGGTTATATATGAATATGTTGGATGTGGAAATCTTTATAGGAAACAACGCAGGAAGACGAGCTTTCTTGCCCAAAATTAAAATAAAAACATCGGCCAGTGATGGGTTGCCTTTGTCCTTAGTAGAAAGCAGTTTCCTGTGCGACTAAGTTTTGCAATTTCCATAAATAAGTCACAAGGACAAACCATCCCAAATATTGGTATATATCTTCCACGACATGTTTTCAGTCATGGACAGTTGTTATATGTGACTTTATCCAGAGGTGTTTCATAGACTACAACAAAAGTTTTATCCAAGGAAGGAAAATTGGAAGGAGAAGATGGTGACTACACAAAAAATGTAGTCTTTAAATAAATTCTTTCATCGCACTCGCAGGTATCATTGTATACGTACATTAAATAAATAATCTCACACATCGATTCCCATTTGTACACGAAATACCAATATTATGTTGTATTCTTTATATGATAAAACTAAGTATAAAATTGTGTGGCTTTGATATACAGCCAAACTAGAACACAATGAAGTCTTCCAATTATGTAAGGAGCTGAGACGGAAGAATGTTGAAACTTGCTTCAACATAAAGGTAAGCTATACTTAATCCTTTATTTTATGCTTTTAATTATAATCAATCAATTGGATCATACTTATTATCACTATTCTTATACGGAATAAACTTTAGATTGGGGACTTTAAACATAAATGGAACACATGGAAGGATGAATAAACAATTTCATCTATCGGCAAGCTAGACAATAAGGTGCATTTACCTTTTTCGCAACATGTATAAAAAATATTTTTGTTGCATTTTTACCACTCTTTGACTAACACTTTTATCATCCTTATTAAAATAGGTCAAGTGTCTAAAAGTTTACTCTGTCGGTTGGGGCTTCACAGTGATAACAAATAAAACACAACTTTGGAAAATGGTGAAAAAAGAAATAATATCTCAAAGGATGGACAAGTTTTAATTTTATTCATTTTATAATGTTTATCCATAGAATATTTTTGAATGCATGAGTTTTACTTTTTACTATTGTTTTATGTAAATAAAAAACTATGTATATTCACTAAATCCATTGTTTTCCTTTTTTTACCAGAAATCCGCGTAATTCAAAAATAAGTCACGGTTGTTGTTTTACCAAATCTGAACTAAAACAAAATATTTCCATCTTCAGGTATACATTTATTTATGGTTCAACACACCAGATTATAATCAAACAAATCACATGTTTTGAATGTATTTCTTTGTTGATATGACATTTCACGATGTATTTGTAGTTTTTTTAAAGCTCAAGAGCGCATCAATAAAGGGATGTAAGAAGAATTGATTCGAATCTTTACAAGGTAGAAAAATAATATATTACACTAATTACTATTACTTTCACTATATTTTTCACTAGAGCAATTCTAATGTGAGAGTCTTACATGTTTTCTTTACTACGAAAAACAACTGCAGAGAGAGAAAAAATTCTCAAGATAAAGATTTTATGTTTGGTCTTCCTCTTAAAGAACGTTATTGATTACACAGTATAGATAGTACTTTGTGTTCCTCAATTATTTTATATCATTTAGAATAACTTTGTTTGTTATTAGCATGTTTAGACAACATATTTTTTAATCTAAATTTTATTTAATTCGGTATGTTTAAACTAATAGTACCATTAATGTATAGTTAATTCACTGAATTTTTTTAGTAAATATATATATATATATATATATATATATATATATATATATATATATATATATATATATATATATATATATATATATATATATATATATATATATATATATATATATATATATATATATATATATATATATATATATATATATATATATATATATATATATATATATATATATATATATATATATATATATATATATATATATATATATATATATATTTTCATCTTGATTTTAACACTGCTTGAGAATATCTAAAAATAAATACATTTAATTAATCTTAAGTATGATAAAAACTTCATACAAAATATACACACGTTTATTTTTCTATACTGTGCGCATTAAAAAAGCGTGCCCGTCTGAACGCTAGTAAGAATATAAAATAAATTGGGTGACACACGACCCAACTCAATTAACAAATTTACGGATTTACCCATACCAACCTAATAATGTTGTGAATTACCTTTACCAAACTAGTATACTCTATGTGCTTAGATTTTGATTTTGGACAAACCTAACCCAAACCGACTGCTCTAATCTTTTGTTACTATATTCTTTGTTTTTACTTAAACATTCATTAATTTTTATTCTTTTTATATTATGGTATTGATATTTTAAAATTTTAATGTTGAATATAAGTTGTTGGATTGGTCTTATGGCCTCTAATTTTCAAGGGAAAGAGGTTCTGATAATCTCAAATTTATTTAGAGGTAAGTAAAATCTATTGAAGTTTGATTTCTAATTAAAAAAATATATTGAATATTATTTAAATTAGATATCAAACTTGAATTTTCTTTATCCAGCACTTAATTTTAAAAAATAATAAAAACACAATTAATGTATTATTAACTTGTAATATTAAAAAATTAATGTAAAATATTAGATAAATCATATATAATTGCTTTTATTTTATTCTCATGTTATAGATATGAATCTTTCATGCACTTTGGTCAAATTATATGCATGACACCACTTGTACATCCTATGAAAATAATTCACTCTGTCATTTCTTTATGTGTTAAATATGTATATTATGAGTTTTGATATTATATTATATATCAAATACTTATATATTTTTAAATTTTCAAACATTTTTTAATTTTTGGCCAAATTATAAATTTCAATAGTTATTACTTTTAATTTAGATAAATAAGATCATCAATCTTATTATTTTTTGTTGTCTCATTTCTCTTCATTTATTCTTTTGTAATTTTTTTATTTCTTCCTTTTGAAGACATATGTATAAATTTAAATGATATCCTCTAATTATTTATCTTTTTATATTTGATCAAATTATCTATTGATTAAATTTTAATTTTAAAAATGAATAAATAAATAATCTCATATAAAAAGATATTTTAATTTTAATTTTAATTTAAAAAATGTATAAATAAAATTTTAATTTTAAAAATCAATAAATAAAATTTTCCTTAGATGACTTAGATATTTATCTATTCTATTAAAATAGTTTTTTTTCTAAGCATCTTACCCATATATATATATATATATATATATATATATATATATATATATATATATATATATATATATATATATATATATATATATATATATATATATATATATATATATATATATATATATATATATATATATATATATATATATATATATATATATATATATATATATATATATATATATATATACATTTTTTTAAATATGAAGCTCTGAAGAGATATCTAATAGAAATAAAAATGTAACTCTAATAGCTAAGTCAAATAAATTTACGATATTAAAATTTTTGTGGCCAAAATAAATGTGGCATATCATGATTCAATTTAATATTTTAAGTGACAAACAAATATGATAAGTTATTTTTAAAATTTAATCATCTCTTTGTATTTATAATTCTTATCTTAAATATGAAAAGTCGAGTTAGAAAACAATAAAACATGATAACAAAATAAATTGCAAGTTTTTGTTTTAAAAAATAATTTAATTAAATATACTTTTAGTTCTTACAAAATTAAAATTTTTAATTTTAATCCTTGATAAAATTTGAATAAATATTTTTATAATTAATCTATGCAGTCAGATGTAGATAGAAATGTTAAAGTGATATGGCTGTCAAATGTCAATTGACTCAATTTTTTTAAATTTTAATTTAAGTTTATATTAAAATAAGTACCTTAAAATATTCATATATTATCAATTAAATCATTTTTAAGACTAATTTAGTAATTTATAGAGTTCTTTCTATTATATAAAAATCTTATTGATATTTTTAAAATTGATAAAATTTGAATTGACAAATTTTGTTTCTTAATTCTTATTTTCTTCTCAAAATCTAAAACTGACTTTTGCTATGACAACTTAATAAGCAAATAGATCTATTATCTTCTATTTATTAATTTTATTTCACTCAAATATAAAAAACCTCAACTCCATCTCCGTCTTTTCAATTATCATGAAATAAAATCTCAAACACAAACCACCAATGATATTTAGAATTCAAAGTCCTATGATTTAAAAAGGGTGAAACTTAAAAATTCAAGCATAAAAAAAGTCTCTTAAGGTAAAACCACTCATAAAAAACAACTTGAAATTATCACAAATACAACTAAACCTTCAAATTTATACAACAAATCATCCATCTTTTCAAACTCAAAATCAAATATTGATTAATAGTGTAGAATTTATAAAATAACCAAAGATTTTAAAATAATTAAAACTATTCAACAACACTGAATCACATGACTAATTGGCTATCACAATTTAGAAAAGAAACAATAGAATAAAAAGTTGTCTTATTCCTTCGCATCACAAGACATACAAGTGGGAGTAGTAATGGAGAAAGCTATGTCTATATTTCATATTTTGTACAAAATTGGTGTATAAATTTGAAGAACTAACTTTTTTTTAAGTTAATTTAGACATGTTTCATCTCGAATCAATAAAAAAAATTCATTCAGGCTAAATGAAGGTGAATTGTTTTCAATTATCATGAAATAAAATCTCAAACACAATAAAAGTCGAGTTAGAAAACAATAAAATATGATAACAAAATAAATTGCAAGTTTTTGTTTTAAAAAATAATTTAATTAAATATACTTTTAGTTCTTACAAAATTAAAATTTTTAATTTTAATCCTTGATAAAATTTGAATAAATATTTTTACAATTAATCTATGCAGTCAGATGTAGATAGAAATGTTAAAGTGATATGGCTGTCAAATGTCAATTGACTCAATTTTTTTAAATTTTAATTTAAGTTTATATTAAAATAAGTACCTTAAAATATTCATATATTATCAATTAAATCATTTTTAAGACTAATTTATTAATTTATAAAGTTCTTTCTATTATATAAAAATCTTATTGATATTTTTAAAATTGATAAAATTTGAATTGACAAATTTTGTTTCTTAATTCTTATTTTCTTCTCAAAATCTAAAACTGACTTTTGCTATGACAACTTAATAAGCAAATAGATCTATTATCTTCTATTTATTAATTTTATTTCACTCAAATATAAAAAACCTCAACTCGATCTCCATCTTTTCAATTATCATGAAATAAAATCTCAAACACAAACCACCAATGATATTTAGAATTCAAAGTCCTATGATTTAAAAAGGGTGAAACTTAAAAATTCAAGCATAAAAAAAGTCTCTTAAGGTAAAACCACTCATAAAAAACAACTTGAAATTATCACAAATACAACTAAACCTTCAAATTTATACAACAAATCATCCATCTTTTCAAACTCAAAATCAAATATTGATTAATAGTGTAGAATTTATAAAATAACCAAAGATTTTAAAATAATTAAAACTATTCAACAACACTGAATCACATGACTAATTGGCTATCACAATTTAGAAAAGAAACAATAGAATAAAAAGTTGTCTTATTCCTTCGCATCACAAGACATACAAGTGGGAGTAGTAATGGAGAAAGCTATGTCTATATTTCATATTTTGTACAAAATTGGTGTATAAATTTGAAGAACTAACTTTTTTTTAAGTTAATTTAGACATGTTTCATCTCGAATCAATAAAAAAAATTCATTCAGGCTAAATGAAGGTGAATTGTTTTCAATTATCATGAAATAAAATCTCAAACACAATAAAAGTCGAGTTAGAAAACAATAAAATATGATAACAAAATAAATTGCAAGTTTTTGTTTTAAAAAATAATTTAATTAAATATACTTTTAGTTCTTACAAAATTAAAATTTTTAATTTTAATCCTTGATAAAATTTGAATAAATATTTTTACAATTAATCTATGCAGTCAGATGTAGATAGAAATGTTAAAGTGATATGGCTGTCAAATGTCAATTGACTCAATTTTTTTAAATTTTAATTTAAGTTTATATTAAAATAAGTACCTTAAAATATTCATATATTATCAATTAAATCATTTTTAAGACTAATTTATTAATTTATAAAGTTCTTTCTATTATATAAAAATCTTATTGATATTTTTAAAATTGATAAAATTTGAATTGACAAATTTTGTTTCTTAATTCTTATTTTCTTCTCAAAATCTAAAACTGACTTTTGCTATGACAACTTAATAAGCAAATAGATCTATTATCTTCTATTTATTAATTTTATTTCACTCAAATATAAAAAACCTCAACTCGATCTCCATCTTTTCAATTATCATGAAATAAAATCTCAAACACAAACCACCAATGATATTTAGAATTCAAAGTCCTATGATTTAAAAAGGGTGAAACTTAAAAATTCAAGCATAAAAAAAGTCTCTTAAGGTAAAACCACTCATAAAAAACAACTTGAAATTATCACAAATACAACTAAACCTTCAAATTTATACAACAAATCATCCATCTTTTCAAACTCAAAATCAAATATTGATTAATAGTGTAGAATTTATAAAATAACCAAAGATTTTAAAATAATTAAAACTATTCAACAACACTGAATCACATGACTAATTGGCTATCACAATTTAGAAAAGAAACAATAGAATGAAAAGTTGTCTTATTCCTTCGCATCACAAGACATACAAGTGGGAGTAGTAATGGAGAAAGCTATGTCTATATTTCATATTTTGTACAAAATTGGTGTATAAATTTGAAGAACTAACTTTTTTTTAAGTTAATTTAGACATGTTTCATCTCGAATCAATAAAAAAAATTCATTCAGGCTAAATGAAGGTGAATTGTTTTCAATTATCATGAAATAAAATCTCAAACACAATAAAAGTCGAGTTAGAAAACAATAAAATATGATAACAAAATAAATTGCAAGTTTTTTTAAAAAAAATAATTTAATTAAATATACTTTTAGTTCTTACAAAATTAAAATTTTTAATTTTAATCCTTGATAAAATTTGAATAAATATTTTTACAATTAATCTATGCAGTCAGATGTAGATAGAAATGTTAAAGTAATATGGCTGTCAAATGTCAATTGACTCAATTTTTTTAAATTTTAATTTAAGTTTATATTAAAATAAGTACCTTAAAATATTCATATATTATCAATTAAATCATTTTTAAGACTAATTTAGTAATTTATAAAGTTCTTTCTATTATATAAAAATCTTATTGATATTTTAAAAATTGATAAAATTTGAATTGACAAATTTTGTTTCTTAATACTTATTTTCTTCTCAAAATCTAAAACTGACTTTTGCTATGACAACTTAATAAGCAAATAGATCTATTATCTTCTATTTATTAATTTTATTTCACTCAAATATAAAAAACCTCAACTCCATCTCCATCTTTTCAATTATCATGAAATAAAATCTCAAACACAAACCACCAATGATATTTAGAATTCAAAGTCCTATGATTTAAAAAGGGTGAAACTTAAAAATTCAAGCATAAAAAAAGTCTCTTAAGGTAAAACCACTCATAAAAAACAACTTGAAATTATCACAAATACACCTAAACCTTCAAATTTATACAACAAATCATCCATCTTTTCAAACTCAAAATCAAATATTGATTAATAGTGTAGAATTTATAAAATAACCAAAGATTTTAAAATAATGAAAACTATTCAACAACACTGAATCACATGACTAATTGGCTATCACAATTTAGAAAAGAAAAAATAGAATAAAAAATTGTCTTATTCCTTCGCATCACAAGACATACAAGTGGGAGTAGTAATGGAGAAAGCTATGTCTATATTTCATATTTTGTACAAAATTGGTGTATAAATTTGAAGAACTAATTTTTTTTTAAGTTAATTTAGACATGTTTCATCTCGAATCAATAAAAAAAATTCATTCAAGCAAAATGAAGGTGAATTGTTTTCAATTATCATGAAATAAAATCTCAAACACAATAAAAGTCGAGTTAGAAAACAATAAAATATGATAACAAAATAAATTGAAAGTTTTTGTTTTAAAAAATAATTTAATTAAATATACTTTTAGTTCTTACAAAATTAAAATTTTTAATTTTAATCCTTGATAAAATTTGAATAAATATTTTTATAATTAATCTATGCAGTCAGATGTAGATAGAAATGTTAAAGTGATATGGTTGTCAAATGTCAATTGACTCAATTTTTTTAAATTTTAATTTAAGTTTATATTAAAATAAGTACCTTAAAATATTCATATATTATCAATTAAATCATTTTTAAGACTAATTTAGTAATTTATAAAGTTCTTTCTATTATATAAAAATCTTATTGATATTTTTAAAATTGATAAAATTTGAATTGACAAATTTTGTTTCTTAATTCTTATTTTCTTCTCAAAATCTAAAACTGACTTTTGCTATGACAACTTAATAAGCAAATAGATCTATTATCTTCTATTTATTAATTTTATTTCACTCAAATATAAAAAACCTCAATTCCATCTCCATCTTTTCAATTATCATGAAATAAAATCTCAAACACAAACCACCAATGATATTTAGAATTCAAAGTCCTATGATTTAAAAAGGGTGAAACTTAAAAATTCAAGCATAAAAAAAGTCTCTTAAGGTAAAACCACTCATAAAAAAACAACTTGAAGTTATCACAAATACAACTAAACCTTCAAATTTATACAACAAATCATCCATCTTTTCAAACTCAAAATCAAATATTGATTAATAGTGTAGAATTTATAAAATAACCAAAGATTTTTAAATAATTAAAACTATTCAACAACACTGAATCACATGACTAATTGGCTATCACAATTTAGAAAAGAAACAATAGAATAAAAAATTGTCTTATTCCTTCGCATCACAAGACATACAAGTGGGAGTAGTAATGGAGAAAGCTATGTCTATATTTCATATTTTGTACAAAATTGGTGTATAAATTTGAAGAACTAACTTTTTTTTAAGTTAATTTAGACATGTTTCATCTCGAATCAATAAAAAAAATTCATTCAGGCTAAATGAAGGTGAATTGTTTTACTATAATCTTTCTTAAAAATTATGTTTGATATATGAGATGGAGTTGAACTTTACTTTTGTTTAAATAAAAATGTTTTACATATATTGATTTCCGCCACAAAGGTGTGCAATTTTTTTTATACTTTCGCACAATTAATAAATCATACATAATTCTTTCTTAAAACACTTATCATTACTATTACTTCTAAAATAACAAAATATACTTGATTACTAAAATAACCATAAAAGTATAATAGGAAAGATATATTCTTAATTGTTCGGGAAAGATAAAATTAAAATTTCAAAATATTAGAATACATACAAAATTGCATGTCCTCCATTTATTTATTTATTGTACTTTATTCAGCAAGTGTATGGTGACATTGTCTGTAAAAAAATGTTTGTGTATCTATAACTATATATAAAGGGGATACAACTTTTTGGTGTGGCCTATTTTTGTTCCACAATTACCCTTCATTAATGCTTAATTTCATAAATTTTTTCCATATTTACCCTTTACCTTAATACTTAATTTCTCACATGATTTTATTTAATAATAATACTAAATAATAACTGTAAAAAATAACTTCCCACTATTTCCAATAGTCCTTCCTATTATTAATGTTCATACTAACTCCTCTATGCAAAGTGAGTCTCTCTCCAAGCCATTTACAAACTATTTCTCTCAAATTGTCAAGCTATTTACAAATTAATCATATCCCCCTCTCCCTTTCTTTGTCAAACCGTGCATACCTCTATTAGTGTAGATCAAGGCTCTCAACAAACTCATTCTGATATTATTTTTGTCAGGTATTTTTTTTATAAATATAATTGAATGAATTTATTAAACACTGATCACATCTCGTCTTATTTAAATTTCTATTGGTTTACATTCTTTTATGGACATCATTTCTGAATATTGATAGAAACTAACATTTACACTTGTGTGCGTTTTTTGTTTTGTTTTTAATTGATACATGGAAGTTTTTTTTGTACTAGATAATTACTGTAACTATGAAATAGTTGCTAAGAAATTGTCGTATAGATTGGAATATTGCATAATTTTTGACGCGCACTTCCAGTATAAATTGGAAATTATATGATACAGTGATGTTTTGTAGATTATACTAAAAAATTGTTTGGAAGTTTTCAATGGATATTTGATATATTTGGTGTAATTAGTGGCGAAATATGACACTAAACATAATTATTAATCCATTACATTGGAAGTCTCTATTAAAGTATAAAATTCATAAACTGCAAGTAATATAAAAGTCATACATGTGTTACAATAGTTTCAAGTAATACCATAGCAATATATATATACATATGATATTAAAAAGAAACCGTTATCGAATATAATGACATTAATGTATGTGTTCCAATGAGTATATATATTAATGAGTAAACATGATATATACATGTAATTTTAAGACATGTAAAAAAATTGAAAAACAGCCGATCACATTAATATAATGAGTTTGACACAATTTTAAAACAATAATTAATAAAAAAATATAGAAATAATGAAGATATTTATTATATATTTTTTACAGAAAAATCAGCATTAATAATAATTATTAATTGTAAAAATAGATAAAAAGTAATGGAGCTATTTTGACTCACTATTAATTTGATGTTACATTGTATGACTTTGATTTACATGCGATTTTTTTCCAGATATACATTAGGCAATAAGGGTAGAACGTCACAACGTCCATGGCAGTTAAGCATAGCATCCCAATTCCCCACCCTAATCCTCTGAACGCGTATGGAAGACAGAAGATAAAAAATACCGGTTGTATCATATATAAAATTCAATAACGTGGCTTTTGTTTAAGACATGCATGGAAGCTGTTAGGAATGTAAGCTGTAATAAAATTACAAATTTTATCATGCATGTTTATCAAAAGAATTATTTATGAATTTTTTGTCGAAATCTGTAACACTATCTCTCTTATGTCCTCTTTTTTATAAGTCTTCTTATTTTTATAAGTCAAATTTCGAAATAAATTTTACTCGGTTAAATGACTTAAACTGATCAAAATGCGACCGAACAACAGTCGAAAAATTTAAAAACGAGCACATCAAGTTAAATTACGTGGAACGTAGATTAACATGACTGATGTTCGAAAGCTCGATTTTAAAATTTCTCGTCCACTCATTTTACGAACATTTGACTTTTATTTTGACCATATCGACTGTAAATCCAACAAATTTATTTTGGCTGATAATTCGGGCATTATGCATGATGAAATACATGATATGCTATGCAGATGATGCAAAGAGAAAACATAATCTTAAGGTCAAAAATTAGGGTATGAAAGATTCCCCTATTTAAGTTTCTTCTATTTGGAGATATAGAGATTAAAATCTTTGTCTCGATGCGATATGAGAGACTTAAATACAAACATGCACAATTTTTTATCCTAAGATACCACAAAGATGTTTATGATATGATATGATATGATATGATATCATATGGTATGATATGAATGTAAGACATGAATCCTGTGGGGAATGATGTCACATGAGACAAACTATAGCTGAGAAACCGAGGAGGTTTACCAGGGAAATAAACCACCAGGGAATGAATCAAATTAGGGATAACTGTATATAGAAATGTTGCTGAAGCACAGTTAAAGAATGAAAGACCCGACGAGGAATAACTTAGCAAACAAAGCAAGACTCTATGGGGAAAAGATCCAACTCCAATGGGGATGAGACTCAACTCCACTAGGAAAGAGACTACCAACTACCAGTCTCAAGGTAGCTCAAGGGAAGAGATACTAACTACTACCAAACATATGGTAGCCTAAAAAAATAGATGTATATTATCTACTACCAGATATTTGATAGCTTAAACAAAGGTAATGAACTTGTGAGGAAATATTTGAATGAAGTCTTTTAACAAATTCCACTCGGAGAACTTACTGTCGAGGTCCACTGTGGGGATTTCAAGAGATATCAATTGGAGGAGTCTACTATCGAGAATTAGGACCTCATTTGGGAATACCTTCTGCCAAGGTTTTATTAAAAAAAGTGTCAACTATCAAAATTTACTGGGGAATCTGCTGCCGAGATCAACTATGGAATCTATTGCCAAGATTTTGAAAAGAAACAACTATCTGTCGAAGTTTAAAGAAGCATCAAAGTTAACCAAAAAATCTACTGCCGAGATCCTGGAAAGAAAGAAATATCTTTTGTCGAAGTCTGCTGGAGATCTACTTCCAAGATTAACTAGAGAATCTACAAACGAAACACCTTCTGCCGAGATTTTCTATGGAATTCCTACTGTTGAGGATTAACTGAAAACACACCTGCTGCCGAGGTTTTTTTTGCTGGAAAATCTTCTATCGAGATTAACCAAGGATCTTACTACCGAGATCCTAAAAATAAAATACCTTCTGCCAAAGTTTTGTTGAAAATTTTATTTTAAAATTTACCAGAGAATCTACTGCCGAGATTAATCAAAGACTCTGAAATAGAACCAAATAAGCTTCCCCTCGCCTCAGGTCATAAGCCACAGACTGGTCTTAGTTTCTTATTTTACTTGAAAAGGGTAAAAATAAACCTCCCCTCGCTTCGAGGTTGTATGCCACGAGCAAGGTCTTGAAATAAATGCTTCGAGGTTGTATGCCATGAGCAAGGTCAATTTCATCCTAGAAAGATGAATACTTGTGGGAAAACATCTTCATAGGGGATTGGATCTTTACTGGAGATTCATGATTTCAGTGGGGATCCATAACTTTACTTGGATTCAAGAAACTTCACCGGGAATCTTCAAAAGAGATGCAAGCCGGTTGATTTGTAAAACATGTATTCTCAGATAAAGATAAAGATCATTTGTCAGAATTTTCACCAAACTTCTCAAAGAGATTCCATCTGGTGGAATTAAATTTGATAATGAGCTTACCGTGGAGCTTTGCTGATTGTAACTTGTAAGTTGCATTGGAGAAAACAAGATTTTTGTAATAGGAATTCTCAAATAAAGAGAAACACTTGTAAAGTATTCAACAAACTTCTTTGGCGGGGACTTCCAAAGAGATGCCATTTGATGGAAGAAAAGTTGATAATCTTGATAACTTGCTGGGGATAGACAAATTGTCTTGAAAAGAGACTGCCATCTACCATCCAAATTCCGAGAACAAAACAAGTTGCTCAAATAAAGAGACTACCACTTGTTGTCTGGTATAAATTTTAAGAGAGTGCTACAGAAACACTGCTAGGGAATAAAGGTTCGTCTTCAATGGTGATCTTTACATAGATTCTTGTTGGGGAGACAAAGTGAAAAATAAATGCACACGTAATCTAGGTTTAACAGCCTAGGGATTCAAAAATCATAATTGTCAGCGACCAAAGTTCAACCCAGGAGATGATTGAAGAGAAACGGTCAAGCAAGACTATACCCAATGAGGAACGTACTCGACTGGGGGGCTTATCACCTCCAAGCATGGAAAGGAATAGCTAAAGCAAAGATCTTCCACGAGGAATAAAATCAGTGGGGAATTTAGAAAAGGTATGCACTTTCTGCTTAAAGCTGACGACTCTACTGGGAGAGATGAAAAACAAAGTCACCTAGGGGATAAACACAACCAAAGTGAGTGAAGGAAACATCAAGCAAAAAAACGAAGAAATGCATAGGTATCATGTATATGTGTATGAATGTATGTCACATTATGCTTATGCTGACAAAATAGACAAAAGAGATAAACTAGAGACGATATAAACATCTCAATCGAATACTTTACCAATTTCGAACAGATAGAAACATAACTGAGGATGCAATGAAAACTACAGATGGAACAAAGTCTTGCTTCAAGGCTCCAATATCTCTGGGGAGAAGAAGATACTTCACTTGGGAGTAACCCAACATAATTTTCTATCTTCAAAGATCCGCTGAGGGATAATAAGAATTCTGCTTCGTAAGGGAAGAAAGATTCACCGGAAAAGGAATCACCCATAATTGGAGAAGCTTGAATCAAAATGGAAGCTGGAGATATCAAAATTGAGACTTCATAGGGGATAAAATAAATATCCACTTCACTGGACATGTCTGCATCAGAGTTGTAATTGAGGATTCTAGAATTGAGAGTTCATGGGGAATGAAATAAACATTCACTTTGCTGGGGAAGAAAGGAGTCACAAGAGATTCACTGAGAATTGTTAGATCACCAAACTTGTCATAACCGCCTGAAGTAGAGACTTTTGGGAAATTTCCATGACTACCTGGAGTAGAAACTTACTGGGGATATATGTAATGCAGATCATAAGAACAATATAGTTCTGTGTTTTGTAACTGCCTAGTGATCATCACAAACGAATAACATTTCTTGTGAATGAAGAATAAACTTCAATTTTCAATGCCCCAGATTACATGGTCTATGAGAAGATGTCATCTCAAGAGGATTTTATAGAAGATTTGGCATCCAAAATTCCCAAGTGTCTTCAAACTCTTTGAGAGATTTATAAAATTTTGACGTAACTACTCCAAATTGACTGTATTCGGCACAACTAAGTCTTCAAAATTGCCCCATATGGATGATCATACTGTGAAAGCAACAATTGGGAAACAAATTTCCTCTGTTTAGCAAAGTCTTCAGGCAACATGCCTCTGGATATGATCATTCTTGTGAAATGATTCACCATTTACTCATCGGATTTTTAAGTCTCAAAAGTTTAAACTCATCACTGATGCTCATATGGAAGCTTCTATGATATCAAGCAATGTTAGTGAGAAGGAAAATGTTAATTATGAAACTTCTAATGCAACACACATGTTAGTCTTGAAGTTTTTTTTGAAAAGATATCACAATAACCTATGGCCGAATCACTAGTTAGGATATGACATTAATTTTTTTTGCAAAGCCAACACAAATTTTGAGCATAGATCATAGGAGTTAGGAAATGTTATCTTATTGAGTATGCTTTCAAAATACACCCTGCTTCAATTAGGTGTTTTGAGCGTTGTAATGTGGCCTGGTTCGCGGTTTATGAAATAAAGGATATAAGGATCAAAGTTTATTTATACCTATTGCACCCTAAAATTTGACCAACTTGTTTTATCTGATTTGTGTTTTCATAGCTTTATCATTTGCATTGTAGATCATATACATAGTTCATTCATTTTGCATAGCATAACATGGGCAAGCCATCCAACAAGGGATCAAGTGCTATTTTCATCTCAAGAAGCATATCCAAAAGGGGTTTTATTCAAGCCCAAGTCTATTCAGGTCACCAAGAAAGGAGGTAAAGCTTTGAGAAGTTGATAGATCAAGCAGTAGATTTATAGCCTATCTGGGGAGTAATTAAAGATCATCATAGAGGTTGTGAGCTATGGGCTGAGGCATGGAATGTGTGTAGACATCATGGAAGTCCTAGAGGGTCATTTTGAAAGTAAGACAAGTTATTGGTGTGGTTGCAAGAGCTACAGTTGAAGACAGTCAACTAGGGTGTCACCTAGGTCAACCCTAGGTTTGATGCTTGATTGAAGGGCACCAAGGCCCATTTAAAGGATGTGGGGTTCATCATTTGAGATGTGGATATGGATATGGTGTTGTGACAAGAAGAAATCAAAAGAAATCAAGAAGAAGAGAAGTTTCTAAATTAGGGTTTCTGTGTAAAATTCCCTGATTTAGGTCAAACTTCCAAGCAAAATAATTCAAAATGCAAGTCTCAAATGGATTCTTGGCCAACATGAAACTTGTAGATAATCTCAAGACCTTTAAATTGAGTGGTGGAAGGCATCAAGGAGGTTTATAGAACTCAAGTTATGGTTCTTGCAAGTTACAGGTCATTTGAGGACACTGAAATTTATCTGTGAATGTTACTTGACTTCCAAGCAACTTTTACCCCATAAGGAGTTTTCAAATGGATTTTTGGCCAACATGAAAGTTGTTCCTCATGATCTTAGCTTTCTAGAAAGGTATGGTATGCGTCAATCTGATTTGTGGAGCTCTACTTATGGTCTTGACAAGCCAGGGGTATTTTGGGAAAGTAAGATTATAGGTCATTTCAAGCATATGCCTAAAAATCCTACTTGCAAGCTTCAAATGGAAAAATGTTCAACATCAACTTTCTCAAAATGATGTTTTGAGTCTAGGAAAGAGGTCATGAGGGTTTGGAAATGCATGGAACTCAAAATGATAAAATTGACCAAATATGGAAGGTAAAAGTCCATTTTCAAGTGACCAAATTTGGGATTTTTTTGATCCAAAGCTAAAATACACCATGTGATATATCAAATTGAAGGGAAAACATGTTTTGAGATCATTGACACCATTGGATTTTGAATTTGAGGTCAAGAAATTGGACTTATCATTAGTTACTTATATGAGAAGCTACACTTGCCAAACCAAGCTAGAAGTGGATTACAAGGCAAGGAACCATCCAAGCACATTCTAAATCTCCTTTAGAGAGAAATTCAAGCCTTGTTCATATGCTGTAATAGGCCAAACCCCAACTGGTTTTTTGTGAAGGTGAGATATAACTTAGAAGGGGGGGGGGGGGGGGGGTTGAATAAGTTTAGAAAATTAATACTTGAAATAAATCACACAATTATTTTTATCCTGGTTCGTTAAACAACTACTCCAGTCCACCCTTCCAGAGTGATTTGCCTTTCTCAACAAGGTCTTAATCCACTATTAAATCAAACTGATTACAATAGTATCACCTAAGAACTACAGTTCTTAGTCTTCTCAAGAGCTACTGATTCACACTGAATCCTCTTAAGGAAATTCCTTTACAAACAATGTAAATAAAATACAAGAGTTTTTAATGCTTCTATAAAGCTATAATCACAACAGTGATTTTTCTCTTAAGATTTAAGTACAAAGATTCTATGAAGAATAAGAATGAGAGCTTAAGAATATTTGATTTCTTTTCAGCAAGTGTATAGCTCAAGAGTGTGTAACTGAAGAATGAAGTGAGAAGCTCCTTTTATAGGCAACTGAATTTTCCACGTTGAAAAGAGAGTCCAAAAAGTCTGAGCCTTTTTGTCTTCACATGTACTGACCTTTCCTTGAAATAGATGGCACAAATAAATCCTTTTTGTCTGTGTAAGTGTGTCTAGCACAAATAAGGAAAGAGACGTTGAATGATTCCAACGGATACATTCTTGAAAACACTTCTTCAGTTTCAGCAAGTTCTTCAGAGTCTGAATGGATCAGAGTCTTCTGATGAGTTTCAGAACTGTGCTGTATCAGAGTCTTCTGCAGCTTGTGTGCTTCTAGCGTGTTGATCATCAGAGCATCTTGACACAGAACTTCAGCACTTGGCAGCGTAGGTACTTTCAGAAACTTCTGTAGATCAATGCTTTGAGAAACTCTTCAATCAATATTCTTCTATACTTCTGATGCTTCAGCTTCAGATGCTTCTGATTATCTTCAGATGCTTCTGACTCAGAATGTTCTGGAGCTTCTTTCTTCAGATCCTTCTGGAGACTACGCTCAGGATCTTCTGTAAGGAGCAAGCAGATTCTTCTGTAAGATGCATCTGGCGCTTCAGATTCAAAATAACTTCTTGTATTCAAAGACAGATTTGCTTCTAGAGAGCCAATATAATTTTAATCTGCAGTAAGACTCTCAAACAAATTTTAGAGTATATAATTCTTAAATGTAAATTTCCTAACAATTATCATCAAAACAAAGAGTAATTATTAAGAACCAATCTGTGTTCTAACAATCTCCCCCTTTTTGATGATGACAAAAAGTATCAGAAATTTTATTTAATTGAACTTAAAGAATTATAACTCCCCCTGAGATGATGAATCTCCCCCTGAGTTAAATATGAAAAAGGAATAGAAACTTCCCTTTTTATCTTGAGTAATCTTCAGAGTCAGATCTTGTTTATCTTGTAATAATCAATGGTCAGAATATCTTGCAGATATAAGATTCAGATTTTGATAAGGGATAAATGATCTGAGAAACTCAGAGGTTCTTTTATAGAGTGTTCTTATCAAAAGTTCTGAAATAGTCAATTTAGATATTAGAAGGAATAGATATGTCTGAAGATTCATTCTAGTGAAATTATATTAAATAGTTCAGATCTTTATTTTCTCCCCCTTTTTTGTCATAAGCAAAAAGTAAAAAAAAACTTTTAATAAAGACAAGTAAAAGGAATAAAAGCAGATAATTCAATGGAAAATAACAGTCTGAATTAATTAAAAATAACAGATCACAAAGTACATCAGAAGATATTACAAAACATTCAGATGCAAAGATAACAGATGCACAAACATGAGAAAAAAATCTAAGTGTGTTTAGACAAAAGCATCTTCAATAGGTTTGTGATCTCAGATTGTGATTGCTCTTGCTTTGACATGAACTTAGTGATTGTCTCATTCTTCTCATCTTGTTTGGTCATCCATTCTGACATGTCCTCAGATTTCTTGTCTTGCTTCGCCATCCAAGATCTGATTTCAGATTGACCAGCTTCCAGAGCAGCAATCTTGTTTGCCAAATCTGGATTTTCTGTCTTGATTTCAGATGATGGAGGTTCTGTATCCTGAACAGAGTCAATAGCCATATGTTCTGGAGATCCTGAAGAGGTTTCTACCAGAGTCATAGTTAGAGTAGGGGCAATTGGTTCTGGTGGAGGAGGAGGTGGAGGAGCATCCAAACACAGCAGAGGCCCAGTCTGGTTATCAATCCAGAATTGATTTCTTTCAGCTCTGAGCTTTGCATCATCAGAACAGATGTTCTTCAGATTAGAAGCTACAGTGTTGAATCTATTCAGAAATCCTTTCCAGATGATTTCAGTCTCATTTACATCTATAGATTCAGAGCATCTTCTTTGAACAGTACCTAAAGACATCTGTAATTCTTGCAAAAACGTTTGAAATAAATGTTCAATATTAAGTCTGGGAGGAGGTTTAAGCAAGGTTTCCAGAGTCATCTGTTTAGGCTTTGGAGTTTGTGGTATCAATGATTTTGGAATGGAAATCAGAGGAGGGGGAACATATGGAAAGAATGGAATTTCTGGTTTCTGAGGAAGGGATCTGTTTAAGGCATTAATCAGATTGGGTTGAGGTCTGGTGCGTGGGTAAACATCATCAAAGACTGCATTAGAGTATGGTACAAAAGCAGATTTTGATGGTTTATCAGATGCAACTGTGTTGTCAGATGCAAAATGCAGAGCTGAAACAGCAGCTTTACCAGATTTATCAGATATGGTGGCTAAAGATCCTTCATTTTCCATAGATTTAATATATGAAAGGATCACAGATGGAAGGGTTGGTGTAAGTTTAGGTCTCAGAGGTGTCAAGGGTTTAGATGGCTCAACTCTATCATAAAAATCTTTAAGTTTGAAACCATAAGATAAATTATGATACAGAGAGGACACTTGAGCACAAGAGATTCCAGATGATGATGGAATAGAAGAAGGAACAATCATCTCAGATGAAGGTTCAGGTGGAGGCATAGGTTCTGGAATTGTAGTTTTGGTAGGTACAGATGATTCAGGTTCAGGGTCATGAACAGGATATTTGTCAGAAGGATTAATCAGAAAGTTAGGGTGAATGTCTGATTCAGATGAATTTGAGGATGTTTCTGGTGTACAAGAGGTAGAAGAAACTTGAAACACTGTTTTTAATGGAGTGATATCAAGAACTTCTGTCTCAGGGATATGAGATGGTTCTGAAGGAATATCAGGTTGTTGAGTAGGTGGTTCAGATGAAACAGGAGCAGAAGTTACTTGAGTGGGTTCAGAAGTAACATTTGCTACAGGTTCAGAAGATTGAATTGGTGAAGGTGGAATGACAGATTCATTTTGTGGTTGATCTTCTGAGGTTTGTTTTTCTGGGAGATTTTCTGTTGAGGGTGATGCAGATTTTTGTTTATCAGAATTTTGTGGTAGTTCTGATGGTTGTGTTGGTTGTGGTTCTGTTTGTTGTAGAATAGTTGGTTGTGGTTCTGTAGGTTGTGATTCTGTTGGTTGTTTTTCTTTAGGTTGTGGTTCTGATGGTTTTGGAACAGATTTTGATGGTTTTGGAGTGAAGTGTTTGATGTGTAATTTTGGTTGAGGTGGTTTTGAAATAGGAGCAGAGGGTTGTTTCTGAGGTGATACAGAGCTGGGGGCAGCAACAGATGTAGTTTGAGTAATAGGGGGTTTGGGAACAGACTTAATAGAATCATTTATAACAACATTTTTAGAAGAGACAGAAGCTTTAGTACCTTTGAGTTTAATCCTCTTAGCAGAGACAGCTTCTCCAGAGTCCTTTCGCTTCAGAAGATCCTTGGGACTTTCAGCAATCTTAGCCTTCTTCTGGACAGGTTCAGATTCTGCTGCAGGTTGAGATCTTTTCCTCTGAAGTGGAACTTCTGCTTCTTCTTCTTCTTCTCCTGCATCTGGCAGGGGTTGCTTGACAAGTTGAAATACATTTGCAGGTACAGGCACTCCTTCTCTTTTGCATTCCTCTATATACATCAGAACAATGTGTCTAGGTTCTTCAGCAAAAAATAGAGGGAAATCTGATACTGGAATTCTTTTATTCAGATCAGACAAGTTCAACTTCTTTGGAGCAGTGGTAAGTTCATCTACAATCTTGAGTCTCAGAAGGCTCTTAGCGTTCAGAGGCTTTCCCATAATGAACTCAAGTTCCTCTGTTACACCAGCATCATACAGAGCAGCCACTAAACCATTTTCAGTGAGAAGATCTGAGAGCAACCTTCCAAAAGGTATCCAATTCCTGATCTTCTGAGTCTTTTCCTTCACAGATTCTCTGGATGCATTTATGTGATTCCACAGATGCATGAACAATAAGTAAGGAAGATCTACCTTATTACTCTGACTGAGGCAGTACATAAAATAGATCTGCTCATTGTTGACATAATCTGGGGAGTTTGTTGATTTTCTGTGATGAATGCATCCCATGAAGATCTTGGCCCAGATCTTGTATTCTGGTTTCAGATCTTTGAATTTGTTAGAGGCTTGTCCAGCAGTCATAACCTCATCATAGACTTCATCCATATCAACACGTCCAACTGGCAGATGTGAAACACCATCTGTTTCTTCATAACCAATCAGTTTTCTAATAAGATCCTCTGTGATGATGATCTCCTTTCCCAGCACAGATGACAGAATGAACTTTGGATACACAGATGCATGGATCCAGAATTCCTTAATAAGCAAAGGGTAAACTGGTCCAAATAGTCTATCAAAGTATTTTACCCAGCCTTGAGCTCTAACAATGGAGCGAAAATCAAACCCATTTTCAGCCAGTGAGTCAAACTCAACCATGGATTCACACAACACTTCTAACTTTTCAATAGGTGTGAGAAGAGTTCTCTGAGGAGGAATGTATGGATTAGCACCAAGATTGTCTGAAGTTACAGCAGCCATTGTTGATTGAAACTGAGCAGTTGTTGATGAAGAAGACGCCATTGAAGAATGCTTTTTAGAACACTTAGGTTTTGGGTTTTTGTGAAGAGAGAACAAGAGATGAAAATGCATATAAATTCTGAGAGTGAAAAGTGTGAAAGTGAAAACACTTCAAGTATTTATAGTAAACACATAGGCACACCAAAAGACAGAATTAAAGCACGTTTGAGAGCATTAAATGAAAAGAATAAAATCATTTCAAATAATAAATGCTTCTGACAGATTTGGGGGGAAAATCAAGAATTTAACTATTCAAATTTCACCTCAAATGTCTTTTCAGTTGTCCACACGCCACCTCTTCAGATTTTGTGGGACACGTGTTTGCTTGCATGCTGTTCTGAATTCTTTCAAGAAATGAAACGTTAGCCACGTTCAGATCTTCTAAAGATGGTCAGTTCAGATTTTCACATCAGAAATAATAATCAGAATAGAATAAATGAACAGAAGAAATACTTCAGATCATTAAACATTTTGCATCTGAGAGATTGCTTCTGATAAATATTACTCTGGACAAAAATCCATACAAATATTTTTCAGAATGAACTTAAATCTATCCTCAGCAAGGGGTTTTGTAAAAATATCTGCCCATTGATGATCTGTATCAACAAAGGCTAAATTTATGATTCCCTTCTGAACATAGTCTCTGATGAAATGATGTTTAATTTCTATATGTTTAGCCTTAGAATGCAAGATTGGATTTTTTGACAAACATATAGCAGAAGTATTATCACAGAAGATAGAAAGATTACTCTCATAGATTTGATAATCTTCTAATTGACTCTTCATCCAGAGCATCTGAGTACAACATCCAGCAGCAGCAATGTATTCTGCCTTTGTAGTTGATAGTGCTATGGTAGGTTGCTTCTTGCTGTACCATGAGATCAGATGACTTCCAAGAAACTGACAGCTTCCAGAAGTGCTTTTACGTTCAACTCTGTCTCCAGCATAGTCAGCATCACAGAATCCAACTAATGAAAATTCATCAGATCTTCTGTAACACAAACCCATGTTAGCAGTACCTTTCAGATACCTTAGAATCCTCTTAACAGCTGTTAAGTGTGATTCTCTAGGATCTGATTGGAATCTAGCACATAAGCAGACACTAAACAGAATATCTGGTCTAGAAGCAGTCAAGTATAGAAGAGATCCTATCATACCTCTGTAGAGTTTTTGATCTACCTTCTTACTTACCTCTTCCTTACCTAGAGTGCTTGTAGGATGCATTGGAGTCTTTGCCATTTTGCTATCAACCATGTTGAACTTCTTCAGAAGCTCTTTAACATACTTGGTTTGATGTATGTAGGTGCATTCTGGAGTCTGATTGACTTGGATTCCCAAGAAGAATCTCAATTCTCCCATCATGCTCATTTCAAACTCTTCCTGCATACATTTAGCAAACTCCTTTCCAAGCGTAATATTTGTTGATCCAAAAATAATGTCATCTACATAAATTTGACAAATCAACAGATCTTTCTTAACCGTTTTACAGAATAAAGTTGTATCCACTTTTCCTCTGATAAAATTTTTCTTCAGAAGGAAATTGCTCAACCTCTCATACCAAGCTCTGGGAGCTTGTTTTAATCCATAAAGAGATTTCTTTAATTTAAAAACATGATCTGGAAAGTTTTCACTTTCAAATCCAGGAGGTTGATGGACATATACTTCTTCTTCTATAATACCATTAAGAAAGGCACTTTTAACATCCATCTGATACAGAGTGATGTTATTCTGTGCAGCAAAAGAAATCAGAAGGCGTATAGATTCTAACCTTGCCACTGGAGCATATGTCTCAGTGTAATCAATACCTTCTTGCTGACTGTATCCTTGAGCAACCAGCCTTGCCTTATTCCTTTCTACTTCTCCCTTTTCATTCAGCTTATTTCTGAAAACCCATTTTGTTCCAATAATATTGAATCCTTTAGGTCTAGGAACCAGATCCCAAACTTCATTTCTGGTGAATTGATTCAGCTCTTCTTGCATAGCTATAATCCATTCATTATCTTCCAGAGCCTCATCTACAGATGTTGGTTCTATTATTGACACTAAGCCAAATAAAGAAGATTCAGAAGTTCTGAGAAATGATCTTGTCCTGATTGGATCATCTTTCTTTCCAATAATCACATCTTCTGGATGAGATGATTTGATTCTGGAAGAAGATCCCCTGACAATTGGTCTTTCAGAAATTTGCAAGTTGTTTAGTTGAGAAGTCAAAGGTGTAGCATCTGGAGTTGCTTCAGATTCTTTGACATTTGTCTTTTCTGCCTCTGATCCTTCAGAGTCTGTGAGAATCACTTCTCTATCTGCAGAACTTTCAAACTGCTTTGGCTTTTCAGAGCCAAGCTTATCATCAAATCTAACATGAATAGATTCTTCAACAATCTGTGTTTCAGTATTGAATACTCTGTAGCCTTTAGAGCGTTCAGAATAACCAAGCATGAAACACTTCTGTGCTTTGGAATCAAACTTATTCAGATTATCTTTAGTATTAAGCATATAACAAATACATCCAAAAGGATGAAAATAAGAAATGTTAGGCTTTCTGTTTCTCCACAATTCATAAGGAGTCTTTTCCAGAAGAGGTCTTACAGACACTCTGTTCTGAATATAGCAAGCTGTGTTAATTGCTTCTGCCCAAAAATGTTTTGCCAGATTTGTCTCATTGATCATGGTTCTGGCCATCTCTTGCAATGTTCTATTTTTCCTCTCTACAACTCCATTTTGTTGTGGAGTTCTAGGGCAGGAGAAATCATGTGCAATGCCTTTTTTAGAAAAATATTTTTCAAAATGTTTATTTTCAAATTCTCCACCATGATCACTTCTGACTTTAATAATTTTGGAATCTTTTTCAATCTGAGCTTGATTGCAGAAGTCAAAGAACACAGAATGAGACTCATCCTTGTGTTTTAGAAACTTTACCCATGTCCATCTGCTGTAGTCATCTACAATGACTAATCCATACTTCTTGCCTCTGATGGATGCAGTTTTCACTGGTCCAAACAGATCAATGTGAAGTAATTCCAATGGTCTGGAGGTAGACACAACATTTTTTGATTTAAAATGAGATTTTGAAAATTTACCTCTTTGACATGCTTCACACAGAGCATCTGAGTTGAACTTCAACTTAGGAAGTCCTCTGACCAGATTGAGTTTATTAATCTGAGATATACGTCTCATATTAATATGCCCCAATCTTCTATGCCAAACCCATTGCTCATCATTCACAGATAAGAGGCATTTTACATTTTGAACTTTAAGTTTTGAAAGTTTAATTTTATAAATGTTGTGTTTCCTCTTTCCACTGAATAGGATAGAGCCATCCTTTTGAGATACAACTTTGCAACATTTTTGATTAAAGATTATATCATAACCATTGTCACTTAATTGACTTATGGACAACAGATTATGTTTCAATCCTTCAACTAACAGAACATTAGTAATAGAGGGAAGCTTACCATTTCCAATAGTGCCAGATCCAATGATCTTGCCCTTCTGGTTCCCTCCAAACTTCACGTCCCCTCCAGATCTAAGTTCCAGGCTTTGGAACATAGACCTTTCTCCTGTCATGTGTCGTGAGCATCCAGAGTCCAGGTACCATGATTGGTGTCCTGACTTTGCTACTAAGAACATCTGCAACAGGAATTATTCTATCTTTAGGTACCCAGATCTTCTTGGGTCCTTTGGGGTTAGTTGGTTTACAAGTTTGTCTAAACTTCTGTTTTGCAACATAGTGTTTATTCTGACTTGCCTTTGGTTTAAACACATAAGTACTCTTCTCAGAGCTTGTGTGTTTAATGTCATTCAGATGACCAAATTTGAATTGAGAGTACAGAGGTGTCTTACTGATAAAAAGTTTGTCAACAGGTTTTGGATTGCTTCCAGATGAAGACTCATATCCAATGCCTCTTCTGTTGTTTCCACTAACACCATAGATCATGGAAGCCATCTTGCTTCTGTCTATGCTCTTAGTGAGAAACTTCTGAAAACTAGTGTCATATTTTTCTAAAATATTTTCACAAGACTTAGTTTCAGAATCAGATTCTTGTTGAGTTCTATCAAAGTCATCTTTGATTTTTAAATTTATTTCCTTCTGCTCAACAAGTTCTGTTTTCAGAAGATCAATCTCAGATTCAAGATTGCTTTTCAGCTTCTTGTATTTGAGTTTGATGTTGTTGTAACTTTTAAGAACTTCTGTTAAAACTTTAATGAGTTCTTCTTTGGTAAGTTTGGCCATTACCTCTTCTGCATCATCATCAGATTCAGATTCTGATTCATATCCAGAGGTACCTTCCTCTTGATCCTCTGTCCTGGCCATCAATGCAACATTTGCACATTCTTCTTCAGATTCAGAAGATGACTCACACTCATCAGAGTCATCCCATGTTGCCATCAGAACCTTTTTCTTATTGTTGAACTTCTTCTTAGGTTTTTCTTTCAGAAGTTTAGGGCAGTCATTCTTGTAGTGCCCAGGTTCTTTGCACTCATAGCACACCACATCTTTCTTGGCAGATCTTCTGTGACTAGAAGATTCTTTCCTGTTGTCAGATCTTCTGAAGTTGTTAAACTTCTTTCCCTTGTGCTTCCAGAGTTTGTTAATCCTTCTGGACAGCATGGACAACTCATCTTCTTCTTCAGAAGAAGATTCTTCAGAGCTTTCTTGAATAACCTGCAAAGCTTTAGCAGTTTTGTTAGATTTTAAAGCTATGGATTTACCTTTATCTTTCTTCTGGGGTTCATCTTCTTCCAGCTCAATTTCATGACTTCTCAAAGAACTGATAAGTTCTTCTAAGGAGATCTTGTTCAGATCTTTTGCCATCTTTAATGCAGTCACCATTGGTCTCCATCTGGTGGGAAGACTTCTGATGATTTTCTTGACATGATCTGACGTTGAGTAGCCCTTGTCCAGAACTTTCAGACCAGCTGTAAGAATCTGAAACCTAGAAAACATAGTTTCTACATTTTCAGAATCTTCCATTTTAAATGCCTCATACTTCTGTATGAGCGCCAGAGCCTTTGTCTCTTTAACCTGGGAGTTTCCCTCATGAGTCATTTGAGTGATTCAAACATGTCATGAGCAGTATCTCTGTTAGTAATATTCTCATACTCAGTATGAGAGATTGCATTAAGCAATATAGTTCTGGCTTTGTGGTGATTCTTGAAGTCTCTTTTCTGCACTTCAGACATTGATTTTCTATCAATCTTTTTGCCATCCTCTCCAGTAGGATGTACATATCCATCAATGACCAAATCCCAAAGATCAGCATCATACCCAAGAAAAAAACTTTCTATTCTATCTTTCCAATAGTCAAATTTTTCTCCAGAACCGGAGCTCTTATGCCAACTGAAGGTGAGATATAACTTAGAAGGGGGGGTTGAATAAGTTTAGAAAATTAATACTTGAAATAAATCACACAATTATTTTTATCCTGGTTCGTTAAACAACTACTTCAGTCCACCCTTCCAGAGTGATTTGCCTTTCTCAACAAGGTCTTAATCCACTATTAAATCAAACTGATTACAATAGTATCACCTAAGAACTACAGTTCTTAGTCTTCTCAAGAGCTACTGATTCACACTGAATCCTCTTAAGGAAATTCCTTTACAAACAATGTAAATAAAATACAAGAGTTTTTAATGCTTCTATAAAGCTATAATCACAACAGTGATTTTTCTCTTAAGATTTAAGTACAAAGATTCTATGAAGAATAAGAATGAGAGCTTAAGAATATTTGATTTCTTTTCAGCAAGTGTATAGCTCAAGAGTGTGTAACTGAAGAATGAAGTGAGAGGCTCCTTTTATAGGCAACTGAATTTTCCACGTTGAAAAGAGAGTCCAAAAAGTCTGAGCCTTTTTGTCTTCACATGTGCTGACCTTTCCTTGAAATAGATGGCACAGATAAATCCTTTTTGTCTGTGTAAGTGTGTCTAGCACAAATAAGGAAAGAGACGTTGAATGATTCCAACGGATACATTCTTGAAAACACTTCTTCAGTTTCAGCAAGTTCTTCAGAGTCTGAATGGATCAGAGTCTTCTGATGAGTTTCAGAACTGTGCTGTATCAGAGTCTTCTGCAGCTTGTGTGCTTCTAGCGTGTTGATCATCAGAGCATCTGGACACAGAACTTCAGCACTTGGCAGCGTAGGTACTTTCAGAAACTTCTGTAGATCAATGCTTTGAGAAACTCTTCAATCAATATTCTTCTATACTTCTGATGCTTCAGCTTCAGATGCTTCTGATTATCTTCAGATGCTTCTGACTCAGAATGTTCTAGAGCTTCTTTCTTCAGATCCTTCTGGAGACTACGCTTAGGATCTTCTGTAAGGAGCAAGCAGATTCTTCTGTAAGATGCATCTGGCGCTTCAGATTCAAAATAACTTCTTGTATTCAAAGACAGATTTGCTTCTAGAGAGCCAATATAATTTTAATCTGCAGTAAGACTCTCAAACAAATTTTAGAGTATATAATTCTTAAATGTAAATTTCCTAACAGTTATCATCAAAACAAAGAGTAATTATTAAGAACCAATTTGTGTTCTAACATTTTGAAACTCATTAAAGGATT
Source organism: Lathyrus sativus (assembly GCA_963859935.3). Classification (NCBI taxonomy): domain Eukaryota; kingdom Viridiplantae; phylum Streptophyta; class Magnoliopsida; order Fabales; family Fabaceae; genus Lathyrus; species Lathyrus sativus. The sequence continues at coordinate 411,748,011 of OZ012738.1, read as the reverse complement.
TACCATGACATGAGATACTCAATTTCTCATAGGATCCTTCCAGCACTTTCTAGATCTTTCCTACACTGCCTATATATGAATTTGAGTTGATCTAAATCATTTTTGGACTTCATTTGGTGCAGAGAAGAGGGATTGAGATTCATCTTGCTCAATTGCAATTCATATTCGAGTTCTTCATTTTCTTCACAATCAAGCCAAATTCTTGATCCAATTCAATTCAATATTCATTACTGAGTGTGTAGGGATCAAAAGCAGGTTGAATCCATGGTTGAATCGAGTTCTTGAAGTTGAACTTTCACCCTTGCAATTGAAATTCTGTTTCAAGGATCCAAGCTGGTTGAGGAAGATCTAGTGCATACAGAAGCAAGCAAAGATCATCCTGAAGGAATCTGGAGATTTGCAAGCCTTGATTTGAAGCTTTCCATCATCTGTTTCACTCATCTTTACAGGTTAGTAATTTTCAAAATATGGCTCGATTTAGGGATAGTTGGCATGAATCTTTAGGATAATCGATTAGTATGTGGTTAGGTGGTTCTTTCTGGAAAGTTTGAAGCAATTTGGTGATGTTTGTTATGGTGGCATGAATTCTGTTTAGATCAAGAACTAAGTGGATATGGAGTTATAATATTAGTTCTATGGTTAGTTGTGATCAGTGTTGAACAAGGAAGAGATTAGGCATGATAATTTGATGAATGATGACAATTAATGTTGGACCAAATTTTGGGATGAGAATCGTGTTTGGAGTTGTAGGCCATATCAATAGATTCTGAAGCCATGGTTAAATTCAGGAGGAAAAATGGAGTAGGTCTGGGCTTTGTTTCGTTATTTTTGGTTGGGAAATGAGAGAACACGAATTGGAAAGCTTGGAGTTCATAGGTTCTGTTCTAATGGAGTTTGGCTCCAATTTGTTTTCAAATGAAGAAGACGAGTTGGTACCCGTTGGATTGACATGGACTGGTTGACTAAAATCCCCATCGTGTGGTTCAGATCTCGTCTCAGTTTGTGAAGACTTTGGCTGATGCTGAAACACAGTCGTTTCACTTAATTGGAAGTTTGGGCTTAAATTGGATTATGCTATTCCCACCCCACTCACGAGCCCATTTGAACTTTGAACTGAACTCATATGCTATTCACACCGCGTTTTTCTTTTTTTTCTTTGATTTTCTTTTTCTTTTTCTGAAATGAACATGGGCCTAGGGCGCTTTGATACACGCACCCCCATCTGGGCCCAGATGCCTGCCATGTTTTAATTTCTTGCTATCTGCACCATTTTATTTTCTTTTTTTATTCATTTAATTCATTTTTCTTCACAACTTTGAAAATTCACATAAAATTGAAAAATAGTCATTTTAATATGGGAATTTTTGCTACATGTTGATAATTGTTCCAAGAAAATTGTGATTAAATAAAAATATTATTTTAGGCATTTTCTTTATTGTTTGTGAATACTTTACTTTTAATTGTTCTTTTATTGAATATGGTTTGTGCATGATCTTGTATATTTTTGTTTAGGTAGTTCCCATTACTTTTTTAGGTCAATCTTTTTAGGACAATTAGATATGCATATTAGGTACCCCTGGATTTTATTCCATAATTTTTAGGATTATTTTTAGGTAATTTTGATTATTGGATGTTAAGATGGTTAGATTAGGGTTTATACACAACATAGGTGCACTTGAACATTTTATTTTTGGGTTTTTAGATTGAATTAGGGTATGGGACCTATGGGGTATATAGGGTAGATATAGTACTTCCCTTAGAATTAATATTAGGCTTGTAAATATTATTTTACTATTTTTAGTCTATTTTGAAATTGTGTGTTTGTTTGGTTTGCCCATTTTTGGGGTTTACTTTGTTGTGAGGGCTTCTTGGGAATTTGCTTGGGGTGTGGGCTTGGTCAGAGCTTGTGGAGCTTGGCAAGGAATAAATGAAGGTTGAAGATCAAAATCAAAGCTTGAGGAAGAGTGCTTGGCTTGCTGGGAGTTGTTTGAAGACCATAGGACATAGGGTATAGGTAGAACCTTAGAATAGAACAACTTCTTTCATAAACATGGATAGCTTCCTTTGCTTCCATTCTTCCCTATGACATAAAGTCCCTCTATGGTATTCACCTCTCTCCTTAGGAGGGATCAGTGGCCATACCTTAGAGGTAGAACTTTGAGGGAAACAGTCTCCTATAATGTCAACTGTTCATAGGCTTCCTTGGGTCGTAAATGAACGGTTTGACATTCAATTTCTTCTGATAACATCATTTCTCTGTTGGAGAGCTTGCTTTGAAGGATCCCTTGGAGATTGAGGATGAAGTTCATTGCCTTGAAGACTGTTAGAAGAAGGAGCTGGTACTATCAGAGCTGTGCAACTGTTTGAAGTAGGACTTACTGCTACTTAGTTATTTGATGTTGTCAACTGTTAGAGTTTCTTGTTGCTATTTTTCTTGAAGATGGATGCTTGTTTGAAGCTTGTAGATGGATGAAGACCTTGCTTGAAGGTGTTGGTGGTTTGTTGCTGTTTCTACCAGATTTTGCTGCTTAGAGCTGTGGGTGCTGTTTAGAGCTGTTGATGTACTGTTTGAGTTTCTTGACTGTTTTGTTTGATAATTACCTTGTTAGGTTTAAAGTGAATCTTGTTCACTTTTGCCTGTTGTTTTCTAGATTCGAGGTTGAGTGGGACTCCCTTACCTCGCTTGTACTGCTGCATCTCATGCATTTTACTGCTTTACTGTATATATGTTGTTGCTTTTCCGTCTATCCCCTGGGATCTCTGTTTCTCTCTGTGCAAGAGAGAAATATGACAGACATTAGGCTTTCATCCTTGCATGACAACATTAGGGTAGATTTTGATTCCCTTTTCAACCATAGGCTTTTTAGAGCTCCTTTCTCTTCTCATCTCAGAGTAATTCAAAAACACAGTAATAAGGTTAATCAATGTCGTACGTTACGAGCCTTAAGCTATTTGAGAAAAGGTTGCTGGAGGGTCACTCTTCAGTAATCTGATTGCTTAGTGTGTTACCCTTAGGTGACATACGACGTAGTCACTCTCAAATCATAGTCTCTAGTGCGTCAGAGATTACAAACACACTAAAAAAATACTTCTTGCGTAAAAGACTGTAAACCAATCAAAAGTGTCATTTTTGTCCGCTTGGACCCATAATCAGGAGAAAACCTTTTTCAGAAGAAAAAAAACAATCAAGACAGACTTGTGTCGTACGTGGCCCGAACTACGTTTGCTCTGATCTTTCATGCTGTATAAAAGTACGTAGGCATAGGATGCGATATCCTAGCGAGCAACCTTCCCCTCCTTCCCCGTAGGTAGGCGAACTACGTTGACTCTGATTTCTCGTTCCAGACGGGAATACGTAGGCATAAAGTGCGATACTTTGCCGAGTCAGTTTATTTTCTTTTAAACCTAGACCTGTAGAATAGATAGAATAACAATCCGTACTAGAAAACAAGCGTGGATCCCGTCGAGTACGACGGACGTGAGGGGTGCTAATACCTTCCCCTTGCGTAACCGACTCCCGAATCTAGGATTTGGTTGCGATGACCATTCCTTTCCCGTCTTTGCGGTAGGTTTACTCTGAGTGTTTCCTTTCCCTCTGTTGGGATAAATAACGCACGGTGGCGACTCTTCTGTTCAGCCGGCGCCGATTTTCGCAGTAGCGACAGCTGGCGACTCTGCTGGGGATTCAACGTCCCTTACGCGAGTCAATCCTAGCGCTTGTTTTCCCGTCGAGGATTTTGTATGGATTTACGTTTCTGTATTTTACTTTCAGCAGTATTTTATTGTGATTATTGTTGTGGGGATTAGGGGGTAATTTGTTGAGAGATAAGCCAAACCCATGCTTGAGTAAACCTATAGACTTAAAGAGAGAGTAGTGGTTATCCTGCTTGCTTAGCTCGCACCAGCTAGCCACGAAATCTCACTCGGACGAGATTCTCTTTGATGCTTCTTGCCTGGCCCTTAGGGCTCGACAAGTTGTCTGACCCGAGGATTGTCGACTCTGGGAACCTATCAATTGGGATTCAACTAAGTGAGGCCGCTTCAAGGGATGATGATGCCACACCTTCTGGGTATCGTATCATCGCTCTTGAAAGTCTGTGACGTTGAACCCGCATAGGATGTCGTACCTCGTCTGCGAGTTAAGTACACACCTGTGAGGGGTAGGAGGGTCTGTTTGCAGGGAACCTTTGACCTCAGAATACCTGGTTTATCTCTATCAGTGAAATGTGATTACAGGTTTCTTTTGAGTGGTTGGTTTGGTTTGAAATAAAGAATGATTGGTTCTCAAGGCTTCAGTACAGAGCAACCCAGTCTATCAGCATGGCACTTGATCCCATGTTTGCATATGCATGTGCATTTTCATGTTTGCATTTCATTAACATGTATTTATGTTGCAGGTGACTATTCCCCTCTGATTCTAGGACATCTTCTAGCCAGGCATGGAGTCCCTGAAGAAGACAGTTGCTTACAGGTTGCAGTCACCATACATCAGTTCATTACTGGGTTTAGTTGCTTTGGCAGATGAGAGTGTGAGGGCTGGGTTCAGAGTATCCTATGGGAGGCTGCTTAGTTTGTTGTATACACCTTCGGCTTTCGAGATTACTGGAGTGTATACTTTGATGCAGTTTTATGAGCCGCAACTGAGATGTTTCTTGTTTCCAGACTACATTCTTGCACCCACTTTGGAAGAGTATCATGTCATGTTGGATATTCCCGTGCTAGACCAGATGCCCTTTGTACACAGTGATACCGAGCCTGAATTAGCTACACTCACCGAGATTGTCAGTCTGGACGCTTCTGAGTTTCCAGGAGGCTTAGTCAAGTTGAATGGCGCTTATGGTTTTCACCTATCTGTCCTAGTTGAGAAGGTCGTGCAGTGTGCAAAGAATGGATGTTGGATCGCCTTTAGCGCTATTCTGGTTGTCTGCATTTACGGGATTGTCTTGTTTCCTAATGTGCCATACTTTGTGGATTCAGATGCCTTCTTGATTCTCGCATCGAAGAATCCTGTTCCTACTCTCTTGGGCGATGTTTATCATTCTATTCACTACAAGAATGAGAAACGTCGTGGCAAGAACGTGTCCTGCTGTCTTCCTCTCCTGTACAGGTGGTTCCAGAGGCACCTTCCGAAGACTGGGTCGTTTGTTGATACCGTTGATACTTTGGATTGGCCGTCCCGGTTGATGGGGCTATCTGCTGAGAATATCATTTGGTTTGATCGGGGCGTGCTTGGTACTGACATTATATATAGTTGCAGTGGCTTTCCGAATGTTCCCCTGATTGGACGGAAAGGCTGCATCAACTATAATCCTTCACTATTGGTACGACAATTTGGTTATGCCTTAAAAGATGCTCCTATTGAGGTCGAGATACAGGAATCTCTGTATCTCACAGGCTCCTTAGACGAGACCACTTTGATCAAGTTGAGGCATGCGTGGGCTAGCATCCACAAGAGGGGGAAGGCTTCGCTCGGTAAGAGCAACAATAGAGCTTATGATCCTTATTTAGCCTGGGTCCGTGAGAGAGCTCGTATGTCTTTGATGCCTTATCCCGCTATGGAACCACTGTACCTTCCATTGATTGAGGTACCTCCTGCAGAAGAGAGCGAGAAATATAACAAGTTGTTGGCTGCAAATGAGGAATTGAAGAAAGCTAACGAGGATTTAGAGAGGGAGATCTTCCAGTTACGACGAGAGAAGAAGGAAGCCACCCTCACAGTGAAGGAACAGACCGAATTGATTAACAGGTTGGGATCAGAGCTGACAGAAGCGACCAACAAGAAAGAAAAATTAAAGATAGCTTTGAACGGGGTTAGCAAGGTACTTACGTCCAAGAAGGAACTTCTAAGCAAGGCTTATGCTCGTATCAGCAAGTGGGAGGCTTTGTGGGAGGCCACACTCACCAAGTGGAAAGAGCGCAAAGACAAACTGAAAATGCAGATTGCCACGTTGGAAGCACAGGTTAAAGCCCAGGAAGCACGGATTGTTGAAGTAACATCCCTGGGGAATAATGCTAATCTCAGAGTCAGTGACGGTGACGAGAAGTCGAGAGGTTGCGAGGAGAAGGCCGGTTCCAAGAGGTACAGAGCTGACGAGAGTTCGAGCAGAGGAGCTCCCCGGGACGACGTTGCAAAGCTGAGATCCACTACTGAGCGGCATGCTTTACTGGTGCAGGAGTTAATCTCCCGACTAGGACACTCAGAGACGATGAGGATATTGGAGGACGTCCGAGCGCACCACTTGGCCTGACGTATCTTTGCCTTACCTTTGTTATTTGTACTCATATTTGAGCCATGCCAGACTTGTTGGCCGAGGTCTTTTCGGTTGTATTCAGTACTCAGCCTCTTGGCATTTGTTATATATGAGGAGTTTCTGGTTTATTGCTTGCTGAATAAGGACTCCATGGCCATAATGGCTCTCTCTCTGGAACTAGAATCGGGGGAATATAACCTGTAGAATATTTACATAATCACATTCGCATTCATATTGCATTACAGGTGATTATTGAACTGTATCTCATTTCCTGCATTCTCCAGGTCTTTTCAGGATTGAAAGTCAACACCCGCACCGATACTCTACTCGTACCAACTGCAAAAGAGTTATGGACCAGATGCAGAGCGAAATGTAGGACATGCGTGAGAAGCTGGCGCTGTTCATGCAGACGATGGAGACAATTGTGAAAGGCCAGGAAAACTTGCAAGCTCTGGTGCAGCCCTTGCTAGCGAGGAATGCTGGGCATGGAAACGAAGACCACAATTCTGTACGTGTTGACACCATTCACGGGGATGGTACTCCTACACCGGTAGCTCCACCTGTGACGAACATACCTGCTGTGAATGTGAACAATGGCACTGGCACTGGGAACGGTAATACAGGAATCGGTAATGAGACTGTCATCAACAATGTTGGGTTCGGAGATGCCAATCTGGGCGGTGATAATATTGGAGGTAATGGCTTCGGTAACAACGAATTTGGCTATAACGACCAGGGGTTTGATTATGCTAATCAAGATGGGATGTACGGCTTCAACGCTCAGGGATTCGGACAGGATGGATTTGGTAATGCCAATCAGGGCTATGGCGGATTTGGTAACAGAAATGGCACTAGAGTGACGTCTTTTGGACCTGCCGGGGTCGCTCAAGGGTATGGTAATAGGGGGCGGGGCCCTGTGATGAATCAGGCTAGATTCGGTCGTAACAATGGGTATGATGGATACGGAAATGGGAATGGTAATTGGATAGAAGATCAGCAAGAAGATGCTTTCTCTGGTGGGGGTTTTGAAGGTCCTATAGATAACGCTCAGCGAATCAAGATGCTCGAGGAGCAGATGAAAGGTGTTGTGAATCAAAGTGCTGTCGGTTTAGATATGACCATAATGGGTCTGGTGCCTGGCCTGAGGGTACCGCTAAAGTTTAAAGCTCCCACATTTGACAAATATAAGGGAGATACTGTTGCACCCCAAAATTTGCCCAACCTTTTTCTAACCTAGGTTTATGTTTCAATTGCATAGTCATTTGCATTGGCATCATGTACATAGTGTATTCATATGCATAGCATAGCATAAGAAAGCTAATCTTAATCAGGGGATCAAGTGCCATTCTTGTCTCAAGAGGCACATTCAGAGGGTTTCATTCATATTCAAGACTACTCAGGTCATCAGGGAAGAATTTGAGCTTTGAGGTGTTGACAGATCACTCATTGGGTTCTCCCCTATCTTGAGGTTGGTTGGGGATCATCAGAGGAAGCATGAGCTATGAGCCAAGAGCATGGAGTGTGTATGGATGTTATGAAGATCCTATATGATCATTTTGAGGAGGAGCCAAGTCATTGGAATGATTGCAAGAGCCTCAGTTGAAGTCAGACAACTAGGGTTTCGTCCAGGTCAACACTAGGTCAACCCTAGGTCAAAGACTTGTTTTGAAAGGCATCAAGGCTCATTTGAAGAATGTGGGATTAATTATTTGCTATATGGATATGGATGTGGTGTTGTGCCAAAGAAAATTAAGAAGGAGTCAAGGAGAAGTGGAGTTACCAAATTAGGGTTTCAGTGTAAAATCCCCTAATTTTGGTCAAATTTCCAAGAAGTGTAACTCAAGATGCAAGCTTCATATGAATTTCTGGTCCACATGAAACTTGTAGAGTATCTTCATATCTTTAATTTTAGTGGTGGAAGTCATCAAGGTGATTTATAGAACTCAATTTATAGCTCTTGCAAGTTACAGGTCATATGAGGACACTGAAATTTGTCTGTGAAAGTTGTCTGTCTTCCAAGCAACTTTTGACCTTCAAGGAGTTTTCAAATGAATTCTTGGCAAACATAAGAGTTGTTCCTCATTGTCTTAGATTTCTAGGAAGGTATGGTATGACTTCATATGATTTTTGGAACTCTACTTATGCCCTTGGCAAGCAAAGGGTATTTTGGTCATTTGGTGATTATAGGTCATTTTAAGCAAAGGCCATATCTCCTATCTCCAAGCCTCAAATGAAAAACTTCACAACATCAAAGTTGCTCAAAATGGCATTTTAAGTCTAGAAAAGAGATCATGGAAGTTTGGAAATGCATAGAACAAGACTTGATAAAAGTTGGTGAAAATGACTTAAAAATGGCACATAAGTTGAAAAAGTTCAAATTGAAAATTGGTTTGGGAAATCTATAAATCCAAAATGGGTCATGTAATATACCAAATTGAGTCTAAGCAACATTTTAAAGACTTTGCTTCAGCCACAATTTTGAGATAGGGCTTTAAAAATGGGGTTGTTTTGTAAATCCATTACTTGCATAATAAGGCACAAGTGCAAAGCTTAAGGAAATGCCACATACAAGCTTAATATCCACTCCTACACTCCTAATAACTCATGCAAGGAGAAATTCAAGTGTAATTGAGGGGCTGCAAGTGGATTGAAATGAGATATCATGAGATATTGAATTATGCCATATCATGAGAAATTCTTGAAGTTTCTAGAAGCATCTTAGACTGATCTAGAATGCTCTAGATTTTTCCATGGTTCTCTATATATTGGATTGGGATCATTGGTGAAAAAGGTTGGTGAAAAGAGAGAGAGAAAAGTGAGGACTCCATTGTTACTTCAATTGCAAGCAAGAGTGAATCCACACAATCAACATCAGTTCTGTTCATTCTTCTTCTCCATTCATGATCCATTGATCTCAGTTGAGTGCATAGAAGCTGGTTCAGAGGCTTATCCATGGAGGATTGAAGAGTTAGAGTTGAAATTGCAAGAATCCATACCAGAATTGCAGCCACTACTACAAGCCATTTCATCCATTTTCTTTGCATACAGAACCACTAACTTCATTGGAGGATCACTCTTGAAGCTTTGCAAGACTTGGGAGGCACGATTCCACAACTATTTTCATCAAGATAGCAGGTATGTATCTTGATCCATACAGCTTTAATTATGTCATTTTAGTCTGGATTATTAGGTTAGATTTGTTAGGTTTAAGGAGATGATGATGTGCACAAAGTTTGAGAGCCATTAGTGAAGTTTTACCTTAAGGCAGTTGAGCTTTAGTGACTTAGAACTTGTAGTTTAGGATGTATTGATCTTGGTGTGGCTGCTTAGAATAACCAGGGTAGTGTGTAGAATGCATTAGTACCAAGAAATTAGAGAATCGTGAGAGTGCATGACAGTGGAAAGTTGGTGAACTATGGGGTTCTTGCTATCGGTTTGTGAGTTCTAGGGCGTTTCAATCCAAGATATTGGCATGGTAGTATTCCTGGGAGAGAGTAGATTAATTTTGCTCTTTATAGTTTAGGATTTCATGCTGAATTGAGAGAGAACGAGGGAGAGAAAGATCCATGCATGGAGACTGTTTTCTCTGAAACCCTAGGTTCCAAGGTAGGAGACGACTCCTCTACCGTTGGATTAGGTTGAAACCTTTGACCAAGAAACTTAATCCAACACGTGAGATTCAAAACGAAAACGGAGGGAATTCTGAGGCTATGGAACGCAGCGTTCCATTAAAACACAACCCTGGGCCTGGATCAAACTTGCTATCCCCACACCCCTAATGAAGCCCAATGGAAATTACACTCAAAATCCCTGCTATTCGCACCGCATCATTTTCTTTTTTCTTTTATTTTTTTTATTCGAATTTCTGAAACCAATTGGGCCCTGCGCACATTACTAATCACTCCCCCACCTCCTGGCCCATCTAGAAATATAAATGAGCGCAGTTGCTATTGATACCCCCTCCCCATTTATTTCAATTTCTTGGATTTTATTTTCTTTTATATTTTTAGCATCTTTAATAATTCATATAAAATTGGAAAATTGATATTTTTCATTTCTTGTTTTTTCTATAGATTAATAGTTCTGTCTAGAAAATTAGCAAATAATAAAAATAGCATTTTATTTTATTTTTGTATTTTTGGCATATTTTTCTTTCTAATAGCTTTTTTAAGTGATTTAGTTTAGCACTTGATTTTGTTGATTTTAGTTCAATTAGCTTCCCTTAGATTTAGGGTCCATTATTTTTAGGGTGATTAACTTAGGACTTTAGCTTCCTCATAGGATTTAATTCATAATTTTAGAATTAATTTTTAGATGGTTTGATTAGGCTAGCATTAGTGCATCAAATTAGGGTTTTTAAAGTGAACATAGGTGAAGTAAATCATTTCTTTTAGGAGTTTTTGACTTGATTTTTGGGTATGGGATTATAGGGATATTATGGGTAAGTATAATAGACCCTTGTGGATAAATATTAGATTTTTCCCTTTGATCTTAATATTTTTAGGGTATTTTCTGATTTGATTGATTGTATTGGATGCTTTATGATGATTGTCTGTCTTTGGGGTTTCATTTGGGAGATTTGTTTTGGGGGCTTTGCTTGCTTGAAGACCTTGTTGAAGGAGCATGATTAAGGATGAGATAGAAGACTAGAGATCCAGGAATTGAGGATGATTGAGGCTTGCTGGTAGCTGTTGAAGACCATAAGGTTTAGGAGCTAGGTAGAGCTCTAGGTTAGAGATTTGATTCATGAAACATGGAATGCTTCCTGTGCTTCCATTCTTTCCCAGTGATTAAAAGTCCCTCTAAGAACTCACCTCTCTCCTTTGGAGGGATAAGTGATTGGTCTTAGAGGTAGAACTTTGAGGGAACCTGTCCCACTATGCTAATCCCTTGTGAGCTTCCTTTGGTTGTTCACGAGCTGATTAGCATGCTATTATCTCTCTTGATCTTATTCTGTTATCCTGGAGTGCTTACCCTTGAAGATGGAGGTCATTGAAGATGAAGACTGTCAAAGCAGGAAGCTAGCCATAGCTTGGGGGTCCAATGATGAAGATTGAGCTTTGGGGATTCATTTGAAAGAGGATGTGTTGTGCGTCAACTTTGGAGTTAGCTGTCAGAGCTTGGGGCTTTTTTCTGTATTGTGTGTATTAATTCCCCTAGGTTTAAAGTGAAATGTGCTTCACTTTTACCTATTGTTTTCAGGTTCAAGGTAGAGTTTGGCTCCCCTTTCCTAGCTTGTTTGCTGTATTCATTGATTATTTTACTGTTTACTGCATCTGTTTTTGCTTTCCGTTTGTTCCCTTAGGAGCTTTGTTTCTCTCCGTGCAAGAGAGTAACATGACAGACATTAGGAGCTAACCCATGTATGATAACATTAGGGTAGATTTTATTCCCTTTTTAACCCTAGGATTTGTAGAGTGTCATCTCTTCTTTCTTCAAAACAACAGAGAAACATTAATAAAGGTTATAACAACAATCAATTCACTTCTTCCGTCAAAAGATTTGAACAAACATCAACCTTTTTTCAATAAGAAAACCCTTGTTTAAGGTGATATTTTTCATAAAAGACATTTGAACAGCTTGTGTCGTGCATAGCCCGAACTACGTTTGCTCTGATCTTCCATGCAGTGTGGAAGTACGTAGGCATAGGATGCGATATCCTAGCGAGCAACCTTCACCCATCTTCACCCGTAGTTAGGCGAACTACGTTGACTCTGATTTCTCGTTCCAGACGGGAATACGTAGGCATAAAGTGCGATGCTTTACCGAGTCATGTTTTCTTTTCTTTTCAGACCTCATCCTTTAGTGTAGATAGAAGTGTAATCCGTACAAACCAAGCAAGCGTGGATCCCATCGAGTACGATGGACGTGAGGGGTGCTAATACCTTCCCCTTGCGTAACCGACTCCCGAATCCAGGTTTTGGTTGGGATGACCATACCTTTTCCCGTCTTTGCGTTAGGTTTACTCTGAGCGTTTCCTTTCCCTCCTTGGGATAAATAACGCACGGTGGCGACTCTTCTGTATTGCCGGCGCCGATTTTCGCAGTAGCGACAGCTGGCGACTCTGCTGGGGACTCCAACGGTTCCCTACGCGAGTCAATCCTAACGCTTGTTTTCCCGTCGTGGGCTTTGTATGGATTTACGTTTATGTATTTACGTTTCAGCATTTTATTATCATTATTATTGCTGTATTATGGGTTTGATGGGGGTTCTATGATTGAGAGATAAGCCGGACCTGGGCTTGAGTGCACCTAGAATTAGAGTAGAGATTAGTGGGGGTGTGCATGCTTTGCATGTACTAGCTTCCCGCGAAATCTACGCTCGGACGAGGTCCTTCTGGTTGACTTCCTGTTTCACCCTTTGGGTGCAGTGGGCTGTTGGTTAGTTGGATTGTCGACTCCGGGGACCGATCATTTGGAAGTTGGCTAAGTGAGGCCTCTTCAGGATTTGATGATGCCACTCCTTCTGGGAATCGTATCATCAACCCTGAAAGTCTGTGACGCCAACGACCGCATAGGATGTCGTACCTTGTGCCAGTTATAGGGACATCTACCTGTGAGAGGGACTTGGGGCATGCAGGTACCCTGACCTTCAGACTACCGGTTTATTTCTTACGAGATTCAGGATTGTGGATATTTTATGGACTGTTACTAGGTCTGTCAGAGACCAGGTGTGGGTTATATTATTGGGTCTATCCGAGACCATGCTGGAGTTCTTTGTGAGGTTTGTCTGAGATCAGGGTTTGAGGAGTATTGGAGGGTCTGTCTGAGACCTGTTCTTGGTGTGACTTGGGCTTCTTATTCAGGGAACTTGATCCCCTGTTGCAGCTGTTTGCATTGCATTGTTTGCATACCCATTTATCATTGCATTTCATTAACGTGTGTCTGTGTTGCAGGTGCATTACATATTTCCCTGTTCTAGTGCTCCGGGCTTCTGATTGTTGATATGGGTAATGTGCGGAAGACAGTTGCGTATAAGCTGCCCACTCCGGATGTGAATTCTATATTGGGTTTGATTGCTCTTGCTGATGATGAGGTTAGGGCTAGCTTCAAGAAGAGTTATGGGAGGCTTTTGAGCTTGGTTTGTAGACCCAGTGCACATGATTTGAATGGATTGTATACGTTGATGCAGTTTTATGACCCAGCTTTGAGATGCTTCACGTTTACAGATTTCCTTATGGGCCCTACTATGGAGGAGTATTCAGAATTCCTTAGTTTTCCAGTACAGAACAAAGTCCCGTTCATTCATTTTGACGCTAAACCGAAGTTGGAGGATTTAGCGGTGGCTTTGCATATGGATGCTTCTGAGCTGTTAGTGACTTCTTGGTACGGCATTCCTGGATTCGCTCTTAGCTTTTTGGTTAGCAAGGCGCGAGAGTATGCCAAGAGTGGTTGTTGGGTGGTATTCAACGCTTTGTTGGCTTTGTGTATATATGGGATAGTGCTATTCCCAAACCTTCCAGACTTTGTTGACTTTGATGCACTTCATCTATTTGCTGCCGGCAATCCAGTACCGACATTGATTGGGGATTTCTACCATTCTCTCCATTACAAGAATGAGAACCGGCGAGGGAAGAGTGTCCATTGTTGCGTGCCTTTACTGAAGATGTGGTTTGATAAACACTTACCGAAGAAGGGTCCTTTCGTAGAGCTTGAAAATGAGTCTAATTGGTCCGAGCGCCTTATGAGATTGACTTCTGAGGAGATGGTTTGGTTTGATAGGAATTTGCTGGGTTCCGAGATTATTTTTAGCTGTGCAGGATATCCAAACGTGCCCTTAATTGGGAGGAAAGGATGTATCAATTACAATCCTTCTTTACTTGTTCGTCAGTTTGGATATGCATTGAAGAGCCCGCCGAAGGCAGAAGAGGTACAAGAATCTCTGTACTTCACAGGTGACCTGAGTGGAGACTTATTGGCCAAGCTGCAGCACGCTTGGAATCACATCTCTAGAAGGGGAAAACCATTGTTGGGAAAGAACGACTGTCAGGCTTATCCTCCGTACAAAGCTTGGATGCGAGAAAGGGTCAAGCAGATTCAGATGCCCTATCCTTTTGTGTCATCTCCTGTTCCTACTCCGGCAGAGGAACCCACGACTGTTCCCATTGAGGTTTATGAGCAAGTGGTGAAAGAAAAGGAAGCTTTGTTGGTGGTTAATGAAGATCTAGAAAGAGAATTGGCCCATATTCGAAGTGAGAAGAACGAAGTTGCGTACTCCCTTCAACAACAAACTGAGATGGTAACCTTGTTGAAGACTAAGTTGGTTAAAGAAAAGGAGAAGCGGGAACGCCTGGGACAAGACTTTAAGAGCTCTCATGACATGATGGAAGCTAAGAAGAAGTCGTTGGACATCGCTTACCGAGAGATCGCTTCATTCAATAAGACGTGGAATGCCACTCTTACTAACAACAAGGAACGGGAGGATAAGTTGAAACAACGGATCTCCGATCTTCAGGACCAATTGAAGGCCACCAGGAGGCAGCATGAAGAAGAAGTCATGACTAGATATGCTCTTCAAGATGCACTGAAGCAAGTTGATGCCCGCAGAAAGGAAGCTCGATCCCAGAAGAGGAAGTTAAATGAGTGCTTTGGTGAAGGCACATGGGAAGAGTCCATCGACGACTTGCGGCGAGTTCTTAAGCAGAGGAGTCTACTCATAGAGGGATTGCTTGTTCAGCCCGATCATCCCAAGACAAAGAAGCTGTTAGGGGAGTATAGGGATTATGGGCATACCTGATTTGTTCATGCTTTATTGTATGCTGACCATCACCCGGCTTGTGGGTTGAGGTCATGCTTTTGTTCGTCTTGTGATACATTGGTGTTATACTTTTTCCTTTGAAGGCCTGTTCAATATATGAGTTGTGTTCTCTTTTGTGATTGAATTTCAACTTCTTGCAACTTTCGTCACCGCACTGTCACGACGCTACCCTGTATCAAATGTATTAGCACTAGAATGGGGGGAGTAATATTCCCCAATGCACGGGCACATATTGCATTTTGCATACATACTCATATTTGCATTACAGGTTTGTGATCCGTGTATCTTATCTCCTGCATCCCTTACAGGTATTTTCAGGATTGCAGAAAAGCGGCTCCACCGTTACTCTACCAGAACTAATCACAAGAAGATCATGGACAACGTGCAGAGTGAAATGCAAGAGATGCGTGACAGGATGGCCCTGCTCATGCAAACCATGGAGACCATCGCCAAAGGACAAGAGCAGCTGCAGAGTCTGGTTCAACCGATAGTCGCACGGGCTGAAAACAACGGGACACCGCATGGTGAAAATATTGCTGCTTCTCCCCGAGTTGAGAATCGTCAAAGTGCTGATGTTATTCCCGTAAACGGTTTGAATGCTGGAGAAATTGGTCCTGTAGGTGGAGGTGGGAACGCCGGTAATATGAATGCCAATACAGATACTGCTGGGGTATTTGTGGGTAATGTCAACCAGGGTTTCAATGGGGGCGTTGAGAATGTCGGAATGAATGGTATCAATGGTAATCAGGGCTTCAATGGTGTGAACATGGGGTATGGCAGCATGGCTGGCGCCAAGGCTGGGTTTGGTGGCTATGGTTACGGTAATCTCGGATGTGGAACTGGTGCATACAACGCTCAAGAGATGGGCAATCTGAGGCATGACCCCAGGTACTTCCAAATGGGTCCGGGCCGTGATGCAGATTATGTTGGATACGATGCAGTACCTCGCTGGGATGGTCGTCAAGAGGATGTGGTCTCTGGTCAGAACGAGGGTTATGAAAGAGCTAGGGATGACAACCATCGGATGAGATTGCTAGAAGAGAAGGTGAACGGATTGGCCAGCCAGAATGCTCTTGGGCTGGATATGTCAAATATGGGGTTGGTCCCAGGGTTGAGGGTCCCACTAAAATTCAAAGCGCCGTCATTTGATAAGTACAAAGGGGATACATGCCCTAGGGTGCATGTGCGTGCATTTTACAGGCGTATGTCTGCGTATTCTGAGGATGAAAAGATGCTAATGCACTTCTTCCAGGATAGCCTGTCAGGGCCATCGCTGGAGTGGTACATGAGCTTGGAGCCTACTCAGATCAGGAGTTGGAAGGAGCTGGCAGAGGCTTTTGTTCGACATTATCAGTATAATAGTGATCTCGCCCCTAACCGAGTCCAGTTGCAGAGCATGTCTCAAAAGTCTAGCGAGAGCTTTAAAGAATACGCCCAGAGATGGCGAGATCTGGCTGCTAGGGTGCACCCTCCGATGGTGGAGTGCGAAATGATGGATATGTTCATAGGAACTTTCTCTGGAATGTACTATGACCGGTTGCTCAATTTTTCGATGAGTACTTTCTCTGAGTTGATCTTGATGGGGGAGCGCATTGAAAACGGGGTAAAGATTGGTAAAATTCAAGCGGGTGAGTCCAGTTCCGCAGGAGGTAATAAGAAGACGTTTGGTGGTAAAAGGCAGGGTGATACCAACGCTGTATACAATGCTCGACGAAGGAATAAAAGTCAGAACTGGCATCAGCAGTCACAGGTTGCAAGTGTAACCATTCCAGGGCCTTCTCAGCAGCAGAGACAACAACCACAGCAGCAGGCTCAGCAGCAGCCAAATAATAATCAGCGCAGACTTCAGAACCCACGACCGAGGAGAGTATTCGAGGTACCTCCGGTATCATATGCAGAACTCCTTCAAACTTTGTTGAAATTGCAGCTAGTCGAGAAGAGGACCTTAGCACCACCAACTGGCCAGCCACCAGTCGGGTATGATGTTAATGAGCACTGTGACTTCCGTTCGGGTGCACCGGGGCACAATATTGAAAATTGTCTGGCTTTCAAGCATAAAGTACAGGATTTGCTTGATAGTACGGCTATTAACTTCGGGAAGGACGGTCCCAATATCACGCAGCAGCCAATGCCCAAGCATGGTGGGGCTGGGGCCAATGCAATCCTGATTGATGATGGGTTGAACTTAGTGTCGGAAGTGAGCAAGCTGAAAACCCCTTTGAGTTACGTAAAGCAGCGTTTGTTGAAAGGGGGTGTCTATCCTGGTTGCAGTGAAGAGTGTGATGACTGTTTGGTTCAACCTGGGGGCTGTGAGAAGTTGAAAAGGGGAGTTCAAGGTTTGATTGATGAAGGAATCCTGCAGTTTGACAGGTCTGTGGGGCGAGAGAAGTCTATTGAGACAGAATCTAAAGAAGAGCGCAGGGAGGTTGCTACGATCACCATTCCGTTCAAATCAGTGACGATTTCGGCATCATCGAAAAGGCCGACCATTACTATTACCAAGGCTAAGCCAGTCCCTTATGAAAGCACGAAGGCAGTCCCGTGGAGTAATGGTACGAAGGTGTATTGTAATGGGGAAAAGATTGACTTGAATGATCCGTCAGCGGGGTCCGTAGATAACATAGTGGGAGCGGGTGGTATAACCCGGAGCGGGAGAATTTTCACTTCACCTGAGGTCGAGGCAGAGAGGCTTGCCAGGGGTAAGAACAAAGTTGTTGAGGGGGAATCTTCGGGGAGTAAGGAGAAAGAGCCGATAAGCAAAGATGTGGAAGAATTCATGAGGTTGATTCGCAAAAGTGACTACAAGATTGTAAAGCACCTGCAGCAGACCCCGTCAAAGATCTCCATATTATCGTTGTTGTTGTGTTCTGAGGCGCATAGAAACGCCCTGTTGAAGGTACTTGAGACATCCTTCGTGCCGCAAGAGATTTCAGTTAATCAGCTGGAGGGAGTTATGGCACATGTTAATGCTGGGCATGGTCTGGGATTCACGGATTGTGACCTAACGCCTAAAGGGCGTGATCACAATAATGCCTTGCACATCTCTATCGAATGCCGGGGCACTATTTTATCCCATGTGCTGGTAGACACCGGGTCCTCGTTAAATGTGTTACCAAAGAAAGCCCTGTTGAAATTAGATACCTGTGGGTTGTTGTGCACCCCTAGTGATTTGGTGGTGAGGGCCTTTGACGGAACGAGGAGGTCGGTATTCGGATCAGTAACGTTACCCATCCAGGTAGGACCGGAGGTGTTTGATACAGTGTTTTACATCATGGACATCCAGCCTGCATATAGTTGTTTGATTGGGAGACCTTGGATTCATGCCGCTGGGGCAGTAACTTCTACACTCCATCAGAAGCTGAAATATATGGTTGAGGGGAGTATTGTGACAGTGTGTGGCGAAGAGGATATCTTAGTCAGTCATTTGTCTTCCTTCAAGTACGTGGAGGTAGGTGGAGAGATTCATGAAACGCTGTGTCAAGCGTTCGAAGGGGTGAAGGGTAAAGAAGAGGCTCCATTAAAGAGTGAAGGGCAAGAGGTGGTCGTCTCCTCGTATAAAGAAGCCAAGGCGTTGGTACAAGCAGGAGAGACTCAGAAGTGGGGGCAGGTTCTGGACATCCCAGTGAAGCAAGATAGGTACGGCTTGGGGTACCGCCCATCTCCCTCGCAGAGTGCGCCTAAGTACAAGGGACCGGTCGTGTTCACGCCCGGAGGGGTTAGCTTTGAAAGGATTAATGCCGTGTCTGATACGGAGGAAGTGGATAGCGACTGCGACATGGACGCATGGATTCGACCCAGCACGCCGGGGCAAATCCTATGCAACTGGTCCATCCAGGACGTCATCCAAGTCACCAAACAGTAATGCGTTGTTTTTTCAATCATTGTATGATCGCATGCCTTGCCCGGGGCATCGTTGATCTTGTCTTAGGGCCTAACTGTTTACCTGTATGTTTGCATGATCAATAAATGACGACGTTTTTTACATTCAAATATTGTGATCCTTTTCTTTCTGTTTTTTATTTTTCAATAAAATGGCAGCGTGGTTATGCATTTTGAAGCACTTAACCGTTTCTCTCGCAGGATTCATGAATTTTCAGATGACATCGACCAAAAACTTCCTATGACTCGTTTAGACTTCGAGCATCCGATCTTCCAAGCTGAGGAGGAGATTGTTGAGGATAGTGACTTACCAGAAGAGCTGAGTCGGTTGTTGAAGCAAGAGGAGAGAGTCATTCTGCCTCACCAGGAAGAGATTGATATTGTCAACTTGGGGTCTGAAGAATGCGTCAGGAATATCCGTATAGGGGCCGCGTTGCAGGTTGACATCAAGCAAGAGCTCGTTGAGATGCTGCGTGAGTACAGCGATATATTTGCTTGGTCCTATGAGGACATGCCGGGTTTGGATACCGATGTGGTTGTTCATCGTCTGCCGTTGAGGGAAGATTGCCCACCCGTGAAGCAGAAACTCCGAAGGACTCGTCCTGACATGGCCGTAAAGATAAAGGAAGAAGTGCAGAAGCAATGGGATGCTGGGTTCCTGGCTGTTACCACTTATCCCACTTGGGTCGCTAATGTCGTGCCTGTGCCGAAGAAAGATGGCAAGGTTCGAATGTGCGTTGATTATAGGGATCTAAACAAAGCGAGCCCGAAAGATGATTTCCCGCTGCCGCATATTGATGTGTTAGTTGACAACACAACTCAGTTTTCGGTATTCTCTTTCATGGATGGATTTTCGGGGTACAACCAGATCAAAATGGCTCCGGAGAATATGGAAAAAACGACCTTTATCACCCCGTGGGGGACCTTCTGTTATAAGGTGATGCCCTTTGGTTTGAAAAATGCTGGGGCAACGTACCAGCGGGCTATGACAACGCTTTTCCACGACATGATGCATAAGGAGATTGAAGTGTATGTCGATGATATGATTGCCAAGTCTCAAACAGAGGAAGAACATCTGGTTAATCTGCTGAAGTTGTTCAAGAGGCTAAGGAAGTTCAGGCTGAGGCTGAATCCCAACAAATGTACCTTCGGAGTGAGATCCGGGAAGCTACTGGGGTTCATTGTGAGCAAGAAAGGAATCGAGGTTGATCCTGCAAAAATAAAAGCAATACAAGAGATGCCAGCACCGAGAACAGAAAAAGAAGTCCGTGGATTCTTAGGGAGGTTGAACTACATTGCTAGGTTCATCTCTCACCTAACGACCACGTGTGAACCATTATTCAAACTGTTAAAGAAAGATCAAGCGGTGGTATGGAATGACAATTGCCAAAGGGCATTTGAGAAGATAAAAGAATACTTGCAGGAACCTCCGGTGTTAATACCCCCAGTAGCGGGACGGCCACTAATTATGTATCTGACGGTTCTTGAGAACAGTATGGGTTGTGTTCTCGGTCAACATGACGAGACAGGACGGAAAGAGCATGCAATTTAATACTTGAGTAAAAAGTTCACGGATTGTGAATCTCGATACTCTATGCTCGAAAAGACGTGTTGTGCATTGGCGTGGGCTGCCAAACGTCTAAGACAGTACATGCTGAATCATACAACCATGCCGATATCGAAGATGGATCCGATCAAATATGTGTTTGAAAAGAAAGCGCTCTCTGGAAGGATTGCTAGATGGCAGATGGTATTGACAGAATACGATATCCAGTATGCTTCCTAGAAGGCCATTAAGGGGAGTGTTCTGTCCGAATATCTTGCCGAACAGCCAATTGAGGATTATCAACCTATGAAGTTTGAGTTTCCTGATGAGGACATAATGTACCTGAAGGCTAAAGATTGTGATGAGTCGTTTCCTGGTGAGGGTCCTGAGCGGAGTTCCCAGTGGCAATTGATTTTTGATGGGGCCGTCAATTCGTATGGTAGTGGGATTGGGGCAATCCTTACCACTCCCCACGGGTCGCACATTCCGTTCACAGCCAGATTGACTTTTCCAGTGACGAATAACGAAGCAGAGTACGAAGCTTGCATTATGGGGGTAGAAGAGGCGATTGATCTGAGGATCAAGAATCTGGACGTATATGGGGATTCAGCATTGGTTGTGAATCAGATTAAGGGAGAGTGGGAGACCCGCCAACCTAATCTGATACCATATATGAATTATGCGAGAAGGCTGTTACCTTTCTTTGATAAAGTAGAGTTTCATCATGTACCCCGGGCGGAGAATCAAATGGCAGACGCCCTTGCAACGTTATCCTCGATGTATAAGGTCAACCACTGGAATGAGGCTCCCAGGATTGTCATATCTCGCCTTGATAGGCCGGCCTTTGTGTTTGCAATTGATGAAGCATCTGACGGTAAACCTTGGTATTTCGATATACAGAACTTCCTGAAGAACAAGGAATATCCGGCTGGGGCATCCAGTCGTGATCAGAAGACTCTAAGGAGATTAGCAGGCAACTTCTATCTGAATCCCGACGGCGTTTTGTATAGAAGGAACCACGATTTGGTACTCCTCCGGTGTGTAGACGAGGAGGAAGCCAATTTACTCATGGAAGAAGTCCATGAAGGAACTTTTGGTACACATGCTGGTGGGCATGCTATGACCCGAAAGTTGTTGCGAGCAGGGTATTACTGGTTAACAATGGAGTCGGATTGTTTCAAATTTGCCAAGCGGTGTCACAAGTGCCAGATTTATGCAGATAAGATCCATGTGCCACCGAGTCCTCTGAACATTATGGCATCCCCATGGCCTTTCTCCATATGGGGAATTGATATGATTGGCAAAATCGAGCCTACGGTATCTAACGGGCATCGCTTCATTCTGGTTGCGATCGATTACTTCACTAAGTGGGTGGAAGCGGCTTCTTACGCCAACGTGACCAAACAGGTGGTGGCCAGATTTATCAAGAAGGATATAATTTGCAGATACGGTATTCCTGAACGGATCATTACTGATAATGGTTCGAATCTGAACAATAAGATGATGAGGGATCTTTTTCGGGAGTTTAAGATCGAGCATCATAATTCATCTCCGTACAGACCCAAGATGAATGGCGCTGTTGAAGCGGCCAACAAGAACATAAAGAAAATTGTTCAAAAGATGGTTGTGACGTATAAGGATTGGCATGAAATACTGCCATTCGCTTTGCACGGTTATCGCACGATGGTGCATACATCAACCGGGGCAACTCCGTTCTCACTGGTGTATGGCATGGAGGTTGTTCTGCCATTGGAGGTTGAGATACCATCTTTGAGGGTTTTACTTGATGTTAAGCTGGACGAAGCAGAATGGGTGAGAAGTAGATTGAACCAGTTGAGCTTGATAGACGAGAAGAGACTGACATCCATTGCACATGGTAGGCTGTATCAGAGCCGGATGAAGAAAGCGTTTGACAAGAAGATTCGACCTCGAAGCTTTCAGACGGGCGATCTTGTGCTGAAGAAGATCCTCCCACCGCAATCGGATCACAGGGGCAAATGGACTCCCAATTACGAAGGTCCATACGTCGTGAGAAAGGTCTTCTCCGGAGGAGCCTTATTGTTATCCACCATGGATGGTGAAGACTTTTCGTCCCCTGTGAACTCGGACGCAGTTAAAAAATACTTTGCTTAAAATTGACCCGCTGGACAGTAAAAAGAGAGTCCAGGCAAAAATGGGGCATCCTGGCGAACCAAAAAACAGAATAAAAAGTTCAGGCAAAATTTAGGGATAAAATGAAAAAATGTACACCCGCGAAGTCGAAAACCTACACTGGGCGGCTTCGGCAAAAAAGGGTATCCCGGTGAATTGAAAACCCGCAAAGGGCGATTCACGCAAAAGTTAGGGATTTGAGAAGCAAATGATTGCGGTCCAAGTTTGATTGTTTAGTGGTCTGGGAGCATCTGGGGGTCAACCATCCAAAGCAATTTCTTCCGAAGACAGAGATCGGGAAAGCGTCAGAGTTCGGCGAGTCATAGGAGGATCAGTTCGTGGTGTTCGTCTGTAACACGTTGCCGACATGTGTACAAATTTTATTCTGTATATTTGTATACTTCTGCATTTTGTTTATGCGTGACTACCTCTTTTCAGGAGTTGCATCTGATGTACAAATCTTGCCTATTCTCAGGCCGTTATCAATAAAGTGTGTTATTCAGTGTAGTGTGTGACTTTGGTTTTAATTTTTACTGTTTTGTTTGTAAAAAAACGCCGATGTTTTTGATAAACTTACATGCGTGTAAACAGGCGGGCCTCGGCCGATGATTGTTAAAACCGGAAATTACCTGAATGGTTGTCGTGGGTGATTACCAAGATGTTTCTTTTTGCATAGATTGTCTTGTGTTTGCTTGTTGACTTTGGCAGGGATTCAAAAGCTCGCAAAGTTCCCCGCCAGAGTCCATGGCAGGCTAGTACCCTCTCCAGAGGGTGAGCGTTGTGTCCTTCCCTAGTGAAGTCGCCCCAGGCGAAATTGAATGTTGTCTCCCCAGGAGAGTGGAGATTGCGTCAAAGGTAAAGATCAATGTACCTTCAGTAGTTCAGAATTGGCTTATCAAGCAGAGCAGAGTCCTCCCCAGCGAAGGTCGAGATGGATATGATTAACTTCCCTAAAGAGTTTCTGGTGTAGTGCGAATTAGAGCACACCGGTCAATCCCCAGCTCAGTGATAGCAGGATGAAGTATCCCCACAGGGCGTAATCAGAAGTGTTGATACCTTTGAAAGCAGTTTCCGGGATTGCTTTTCTCTTTCCCCAACAGGTTGATCCTTCAGGATGATCATTTTTCAGCAGAGTTTGAAGTTTTGAGTTTGTGAGCTACTTTCCCAGGAGGATGGTCATCCCCAGCGGAGTTAGTTCATCTTTCCAACATTTATTTTGTTGGAAGCGTATCGGTAGTATTCCGGTCATCCCCAGCGGATCCAGTTTGTCTTCAGCATTTATTTTGCTGAAGTGACTCTTTGCATAAGCATACATCATCATACTTTGCATTTTACCTAAATACGTAGCATTTCCAAGCTGTGTGGAAGCATTATGTCATCATCAAACATGCATTTTTGAAACATAAGCCAGGTGGTTACCTCTTCCGTTTCAGATGTGTTGTTCCCTGCCGATAAGAGAAATCGGGGTTTCAGGAAGATGTGAATTTTGTGGTCAAGGTACGCAGTGATCGTATTTTGTCTCATTTACGGGGTTCATGTTGTAAGGCACGCAGTGATCGTGTTGATCTTGGTGTGTGAATTTCGTGGCCCAAGTACGCAGTGATCGTATTTGTATGGGGTTCATGTTGTAGGACACGCAGTGATCGTGTTGATCTTGGTATGTGTATCTGTGGTCGAATGGCGCAGTGATCGTGTTCGTCCCGATCTAAGAAGATTGTTTTGTAAGGCACGCAGTGATCGTGTTGGTATCGTCTCGGGGGTTTATTGGGCAGGACACGCAGTGATCGTGTTCACTCTATTGGTGGTGCGAAACACGCAGTGATCGTGTTTACCGTATCATATGATGTTTGCTGGTCGATATGCGCAGTGATTGTATTCGTCCGTTATACAGTGGTTATAGATCGACACGCGGTGATCGTGTTCATCCAGTTTTTGTTGGTCGAGATACGCAGTGATCGTATTCGTCTGTTATACGGGTTGGTTATAGGGTGAGGCACGCAGTGAACGTGTTCATCTGGTTGTGTGTGGCCGAAGTACGCAGTGATCGTATTCGCCCCATGTTTGAAGTTGTGTCACAAGGCACGCAATGATCGTGTTTCCTCCAGTCAAGAGGGTCGTGACATGAAGCGCGCAGTGATCGCGTTCACCCTATGTGTGGTCAGGATATGCAGTGATCGTATTCGTCCAGTTATGTGGGTTGGTTGAGACACACAGCACGCAGTGATCGTGTTTTCTCCAGTCAAGAGGATCGTGGCTCAGAACACGCAGTGATCATGTTCAAACACGCAGTGATCGTGTTTAAGATACGCAGTGATCGTATTCGTATAGCACGCAGTGATCGTGTTGATAGAACCATTTGAACTTGTGGTGCGAAGCACGCAGTGATCGTGTTGACATCATCTTGGGGGTTTGTTGGTCGAGATGCACAGTGATCGTATTTGTCCTATTACAGCACACGCAGTGATCGTGTTCATCATATTGGTGGTTGAAGTACGCAGTGAACGTGTTCGCCTCTTCTATGTGGATTTATTCCGTCTGACACGCAGTGATCGTGTTTACCTCATCCGATTGGATTTATGGTCGATGTGATTTTGGCTGTAACACAACACGCAGTGATCGTGTTCGTCGTGTTTGTCCCTTTAGTTGATGTTGTTTGTGATACACGCAATGGTCGTGTTCGTCTCATTTTTATGGATTTGTGGTGTAAGACATGCAGTGATCGTGTTCGCTATGCCACATGTTCCCCTAGCAGAGTTGCTTGATCAAGCACTTCTCTTTCTCCCCAGCCGAGTCTTTCTCAGAGTGCTGCGGAAATGGCATGATGCAGATTTTGGGTGGTTACCCACAGTTACCCCAGTAGAGACGTAATCCCCAGCAGGGTGGTCTTCAACGAGATACTTGGTTAAGTTCCTCGTAGTCCCCGACAGGGTATTCTTCGACAAGTCGCTCGGTTAAGTTACTTGTATTCCCCCAGCTGAGTCTTTCTCAGGAGGCTGTGGTGTCAGCATTAGAAGATGGTAATGCAGATTTTTGGGTGGTTACCCGTAGTTACCCCAGTAGAGTTATGTTATCCAGCAGGGTGTTACTTCAATGAGTTACTTGGTTAAGTCCCTCATAGTCCCCAGCAGGGTATTCGCCAAGGATTTTGTTTGGTTAAATTCCTCTTATTTTTCAACAAGGTTATTCTCGTCAGGGTGCTTGGTTAAGTTCCCAATTTCCCCAGCAGGTGTTTGACGGCAGTCGTCAGAATTGTCCTCTCAGAGTTGCTTGGTTAAGTTTCTCGTGTCCCCGCAGGATGCTCGTTTAGGTACGAACGGAAGGCTAGTAAGAGAAATCAACATTTTCCCGCAGTTAAGCGTTTGCTCGTTTCTTCAGATACGAAAGGTTGATCAGTGAAGTCAACATGACAAGTGAAGTCAATATTCTCCCGCTGGTTAGCGTGTGCTTGGTTGATAAGTGAGATCAATAGAGGTTGATAAGTGAGATCAACAATTTCTCGTTGTGTGGTGTATGCTCATTTCTTCGGAACAGAGCTGTCTGCGGACAATATCAGAATATTCCACAAAAACAGATTGACAGATGGATGTTTAGTTGTTGCTGTGACAACAAAAGCCAGTTCCCAGGGTTTTCCCAAGCAATAGTCGTATACGCAATTTATTTTTGCGGTTGGCAAATTTCCGGGTTCTTTCGTATTCAACCGTCTCGTACCTCGAATGTCTGAAGGCTGCGCGCTCTTTATCCAGTCGGGTCCAAGCCGCTTGAATAGGGGCAGCTGTTGCACCCCAAAATTTGCCCAACCTTTTTCTAACCTAGGTTTATGTTTCAATTGCATAGTCATTTGCATTGGCATCATGTACATAATCTATTCATCTGCATAACATAACATAAGCAAGCTAATCTTAATCAGGGGATCAAGTGCCATTCTTGTCTCAAGAGGCACATTCAGAGGGTTTCATTCATATTCAAGACTACTCAGGTCATCAGGGAAGAATTTGAGCTTTGAGGTGTTGACAGATCACTCATTGGGTTCTCCCCTATCTTGAGGTTGGTTGGGGATCATCAGAGGAAGCATGAGCTATGAGCCAAGAGCATGGAGTGTGTATGGATGTTATGAAGAGCCTAGATGATCATTTTGAGGAGGAGCCAAGTCATTGGAATGATTGCAAGAGCCTCAGTTGAAGTCAGTCAACTAGGGTTTCGTCCAGGTCAACACTAGGTCAACCCTAGGTCAAAGACTTGTTTTGAAAGGCATCAAGGCTCATTTGAAGAATGTGGGATTAATTATTTTCTATATGGATATGGATGTGGTGTTGTGCCAAAGAAAATTAAGAAGGAGTGAAGGAGAAGTGGAGTTACCAAATTAGGGTTTCAGTGTAAAATCCCCTGATTTTGGTCAAATTTCCAAGCAGTGTAACTCAAGATGAAAGCTTCATATGAATTTCTGGTCCACATGAAACTTGTAGAGTATCTTCATAGCTTTAATTTGAGTGGTGGAAGTCATCAAGTTGATTTATAGAACTCAAGTTATAGCTCTTGCAAGTTACAGGTCATCTGAGGACACTGAAATTTGTCTGTGAAAGTTGTCTGTCTTCCAAGCAACTTTTGACCTTCAAGGAATTTTCAAATGAATTCTTGGAAAAAAATAAGAGTTGTTCCTCATTGTCTTAGATTTCTAGGAAGGTATGGTATGCCTTCATATGATTTGTGGAACTCTACCTATGCCCTTGTCAAGCAAAGGGTATTTTGGTCATTTGGTGATTATAGGTCATTTTAAGCAAAGGCCATATCTCCTATCTCCAAGCCTCAAATGAAAAACTTCACAACATCAAAGTTGCTCAAAATGGCATTTTAAGTCTAGAAAAGAGATCATGGAAGTTTGGAAATGCATAGAACAAGACTTGATAAAAGTTGGTGAAAATGACTTAAAAATGGCACATAAGTTGAAAAAGTTCAAATTGAAAATTGGTTTGGGCAATCTATAAATCCAAAATGGGTCATGTAATATACCAAATTGAGTCTAAGCAACATTTTAAAGACTTTGGTTCAGCCACAATTTTGAGATAGGGCTTTAAAAATGGAGTTGTTTTGTAAATCCATTACTTGCATAATAAGGCACAAGTGTAAAGCTTAAGGAAATGCCACATACAAGCTTAATATCCACTCCTACACTCCTAATAACTCATGCAAGGAGAAATTCAAGTGTAATTGAGGGGCTGCAAGTGGATTGAAATGAGATATCATGAGATATTGAATTATGCCATGTCATGAGAAATTCTTGAAGTTTCTAGAAGCATCTTAGACTGATCTAGAATGCTCTAGATTTTTCCATGGTTCTCTATATATTGGATTGGGATCATTGGTGAAAAAGGTTGGTGAAAAGAGAGAGAGAGAAGTGAGGACTCCATTGTTACTTCAATTGCAAGCAAGAGTGAATCCACACAATCAACATCAGTTCTGTTCATTCTTCTTCTCCATTCATGATCCATTGATCTTGTTGAGTGCATAGAAGCTGGTTCAGAGGCTTATCCATGGAGGATTGAAGAGTTAGAGTTGAAATTGCAAGAATCCATACCAGAATTGCAGCCACTACTACAAGCCATTTCATCCATTTTCTTTGCATACAGAACCACTAACTTCATTGGAGGATCACTCTTGAAGCTTTGCAAGACTTGGGAGGCACGATTCCACAACTGTTTTCATCAAGATAGCAGGTATGTATCTTGATCCATACAACTTTAATTATGTCATTTTAGTCTGGATTATTAGGTTAGATTTGTTAGGTTTAAGGAGATGATGATGTGCACAAACTTCGAGAGCCATTAGTGAAGTTTTACCTTAGGGCAGTTGAGCTTTAGTGACTTAGAACTTGTAGTTTAGGATGTATTGATCTTGGTGTGGCTGCTTAGAATAACCAGGGTAGTGTGTAGAATACATTAGTACCAAGAAATTAGAGAATCGTGAGAGTGCATGACAGTGGAAAGTTGGTGAACTATGGGGTTCTTGCTATCGGTTTGTGAGTTCTAGGGCGTTTCAATCCAAGATATTGGCATGGTAGTATTCCTGGGAGAGAGTAGATTAATTTTGCTCTTTATAGTTTAGGATTTCATGCTGAATTGAGAGAGAACGAGGGAGAGAAAGATCCATGCATGGAGACTGTTTTCTCTGAAACCCTAGGTTCCAAGGTAGGAGACGACTCCTCTACCGTTGGATTAGGTTGAAACCTTTGACCAAGAAACTTAATCCAACGCGTGAGATTCAAAACGAAAACGGAGGGAATTCTGAGGCTATGGAACGCAGCGTTCCATGAAAACATAACCCTGGGCCTGGATCAAACTTGCTATCCCCACACCCCTAATGAAGCCCAATGGAAATTACACTCAAAATCCCTGCTATTCGCACCGCATCATTTTCTTTTTTCTTTTATTTTTTTATTCGAATTTCTGAAACCAACTGGGCCCTGGGCACATTACTAATCACGCCCCCACCTCCTGGCCCATCTAGAAATATAACTGAGCGCAGTTGCTATTGATACCCCCTCCCCATTTATTTCAATTTCTTGGATTTTATTTTCTTTTATATTTTTAGCATCTTTAATAATTCATATAACATTGGAAAATTGATGTTTTTCATTTCTTGTTTTTTCTATAGATTAATAGTTCTGTCTAGAAAATTAGCAAATAATAAAAATAGAATTTTATTTTATTTTTGTATTTTTGGCATATTTTTCTTTCTAATAGCTTTTTTAAGTGATTTAGTTTAGCACTTGATTTTGTTGATTTTAGTTCAATTAGCTTCCCTTAGATTTAGGGTCCATTCTTTTTAGGGTGATTAACTTAGGACTTTAGCTTCCTCATAGGATTTAATTCATAATTTTATAATTAATTTTTAGATGGTTTGATTAGGCTAGCATTAGTGCATCAAATTAGGGTTTTTTAAGTGAACATAGGTGAAGTAAATCATTTCTTTTAGGAGTTTTTGACTTGATTTTTGGGTATGGGATTATAGGGATATTATGGGTAAGTATAATACACCATTATGGATAAATATTAGATTTTTCCCTTTGATCTTAATATTTTTAGGGTATTTTCTGATTTGATTGATTGTATTGGATGCTTTATGATGATTGTCTGTCTTTGGGGTTTCATTTGGGAGATTTGTTTTGGGGGCTTTGCTTGCTTGAAGACCTTGTTGAAGGAGCATGATGAAGGATGAGATAGAAGACTAGAGATCCAGGAATTGAGGATGATTGAGGCTTGCTGGTAGCTGTTGAAGACCATAAGGTTTAGGAGCTAGGTAGAGCTCTAGGTTAGAGATTTGATTCATGAAACATGGAATGCTTCCTGTGCTTCCATTCTTTCCCAGTGATTAAAAGTCCCTCTAAGAACTCACCTCTCTCCTTTGGAGGGATAAGTGATTGGTCTTAGAGGTAGAACTTTGAGGGAACCTGTCCCACAATGCTAATCCCTTGTGAGCTTCCTTTGGTTGTTCACGAGCTGATTAGCATGCTATTATCTCTCTTGATCTTATTCTGTTATCCTGGAGTGCTTACCCTTGAAGATGGAGGTCATTGAAGATGAAGACTGTCAAAGCAGGAAGCTAGCCATAGCTTGGGGGTCCAATGATGAAGATTGAGCTTTGGGGATTCATTTGAAAGAGGATGTGCTGTGCGTCAACTTTGGAGTTAGCTGTCAGAGCTTGGGGCTTTTTTCTGTATTGTGTGTATTAATTCCCCTAGGTTTAAAGTGAAATGTGCTTCACTTTTACCTATTGTTTTCAGGTTCAAGGTAGAGTTTGGCTCCCCTTGCCTAGCTTGTTTGTTGTATTCATTGATTATTTTACTGTTTACTGCATCTGTTTTTGCTTTCCGTTTGTTCCCTTAGGAGCTCTGTTTCTCTCCGTGCAAGAGAGCAACATGACAGACATTAGGAGCTAACCCATGTATGATAACATTAGGGTAGATTTTATGCCCTTTTTAACCCTAGGATTTGTAGAGTGTCATCTCTTCTTTCTTCAAAACAACAGAGAAACATTAATAAAGGTTATAACAACAATCAATTCACTTCTTCCGTCAAAAGATTTGAACAAACATCAACCTTTTTGCAATAAGAAAACCCTTGTTTAAGGTGATGTTTTTCATAAAAGACATTTGAACAGCTTGTGTCGTGCGAAGCCCGAACTACGTTTGCTCTGATCTTCCTTGCAGTGTGGAAGTACGTAGGCATAGGATGCGATATCCTAGCGAGCAACCTTCACCCATCTTCACCCGTAGTTAGGCGAACTACGTTGACTCTGATTTCTCGTTCCAGACGGGAATACGTAGGCATAAAGTGCGATTCTTTACCGAGTCATGTTTTCTTTTCTTTTCAGACCTCATCCTTTAGTGTAGATAGAAGTGTAATCCGTACAAACCAAGCAAGCGTGGATCCCATCGAGTACGATGGACGTGAGGGGTGCTAATACCTTCCCCTTGCGTAACCGACTCCCGAATCCAGGTTTTGGTTGCGATGACCATACCTTTTCCCGTCTTTGCGTTAGGTTTACTCTGAGCGTTTCCTTTCCCTCCTTGGGATAAATAACGCACGGTGGCGACTCTTCTGTATTGCCGGTGCCGATTTTCGCAGTAGCGACAGATACCTGTCCAAAGGTGCATGTGCGGTCATACTATAGAAGGATGTCGGCTTATTCGAACGATGAGAGGATGCTGATGCATTTCTTTCAAGACAGCTTGTCTGGTCCTTCCCTTGAATGATACATGGGATTCGAGCCTACTCAGGTAAAGACTTGGAAGGAGCTGGCTGAAGCGTTTGTGGCTCATTATAAGTACAATAGTGACCTGGCACCGAACAGGGTCCAGTTACAGGGGTTGTCACAGAAGAAAGATGAGAGCTTCAAAGAATATGCGCAGAGGTGGCGCGACATGGTTGCAAGAGTTCATCCTCCGTTGGTTGAGAAGGAGATGAATGATATGTTCATAGGAACGTTCACCGGTATGTTTTATGATAAGCTGTTTCCCGCTTCTTTGGGCAATTTCTCGGATCTAATCTTGATGGGAGAGAAGGTTGAAAGTAATATTAAAATGGGGAGATTCCAAGCTGAGGAATCTACTTCAGCTGGCAGTAACAGAAGAGCTTTCGGTGGTCGTCGTCAAGGTGACACAAGTGCAGTATTCAGGGGCCGAGGCCGGGGCAGAGGGCGGAATCAGTACAATCATCCGCAACAGGTGGCAAGTGTCACGATTCCATTTCATCAACAACCAATACCACTACAGCAGATACCACCACAGCAACAGCAGCCACAACAAAGGTTACATCCTGCCCGACGCAGAATTCAGGGGGGCAAACCAAGGAGGGTGTTTGAAACGCCTCCTTCAACGTATGCAGAGTTGCTACAGACATTACTGGGTTTGAACTTGGTGGAAAAGAGGACTATGGCACCAATGACGGGCACTCCTCCGTTCGGTTTTGATACGAACAAACACTGCGAGTTCCACTCCGGGGCCCCGGGCCATGACATAGAGACTTGCCACGCGTTCAAGCATGTGGTGCAAGATCTGTTGGATAGCAAAGCCATAAATTTTGGACAAGCAGGTCCAAACATAGTACAACAACCCATGCCCAACCATGGGGCAAATGCTATTTTGACTGAGGAGGGTTTGAACTTGATCATGAATGCTGGTGAACTAAAGACGCCATTGTGTGAGATAAAGAGCAGGTTATTGAAAGGAGGTGTGTATCCGAGCTGCGATGAGTTTTGTTTAGAGTGTTGGACCCAAGCTGGGGGTTGTGCTGAATTGAAGGAGGGTATTCAGACCTTGATAGATGAAGGCACGTTGCAATTCGACAGAACGGCAGTTGAGAAACCTGCAGACGTATTAGCGGATGAGCAAAGTGATGTAGCTACGGTGACAATCCCCCAAAAAACGATAACTATAACGGCACCAGCCAGGAGACCGCCGATCACTATCACCAAGGCAGGGCCAACCCCTTATGAGAGCACTAAGGCGGTACCCTGGACTTATGGGTTGGAAGCATACTGTGATGGGGTGAAAATCGATATCAGTAGACAGCCTGTTGAGGTTGTAGACAATGTCGTCGGGACCGGAGGGATGACAAGAAGTGGGAGAATTTTTACATCGCCTGAGGTAGAGGCTGAACGGTTGGCAAAAGGAAAAGGAAAAATGAATGAGGATGTCCCTGTGCAGAGGAACGAAAAAGAAACGTCACTGAAAGATGTAGAAGAGTTTATGCGCCTTATTCGTAAGAGTGACTATAAGATTGTTGAGCACCTTCAACAGACGCCATCGAAGATATCCATATTGTCACTGTTATTGTGTTCTGAAGCCCATAGGAATGCATTATTGAAAATTCTGGACACGTCGTTTGTACCCCAAGATGTTTCTCTGAATCAATTGGAGGGGGTAATGGCGCACGTGAACGCAGGCCATAGCTTGGGATTTACGGATTTTGATTTGACCCCGAGGGGGAGAGAGCATAACATGGCGTTTCACGTCTCAGTTGAATGCAGGGGCTCAGTCATGTCCCACGTGCTGGTAGATACCGGGTCTTCCTTGAACGTGCTGCCAAAGAAAGCAATGATGAAATTGGACATCAGGGGGATCATTTGTACGCCTAGTGACTTGGTGGTCAGGGCATTTGATGGTACTTGGAGGTCAGTCTTCGGATCTATAACGTTACCTCTACAGGTGGGGCCGGAGATTTTCGAAACTGAATTTTACATTATGGACATCCAGCCAGCATACAACTGTCTTCTCGGACGACCATGGATCCATGGTGCTGGGGCAGTCACATCTACCTTGCACCAAAAGCTGAAATACATGGTAGGGGACAGTGTGGTTACAGTTTGTGGAGAGGAGGACATATTGGTCATCCATCTGTCGTCATTCAAGTATGTGGAAGTCGACGGCGAGATGCATGAGACACCCTGTCAAGCCTTTGAAGGGTTGCGCATCAAAGACAAGGTTCCAGGGCCGACTAAAGTGTCAGAGGTGGCAGTCTCATCATACAAGGAGGCTCAGGCTCTAGTAAAGACTGGTGAGACAAAAGGCTGGGGCAAGGTTCTGGATATTCCCGTGAAGATGGACAAATTTGGGCTGGGATATCAACCATCATCATCAACGCCTGCTGCTGGGGCACCCCGTTTCAAAGGACCAATAACAATCACGGCTAGTGGAGTGTATCACGAGGCCATCAACGTTGTTTCAGATTCCGAAGAAGGAGACAGTGACTGCGACATGGACGCCTGGATTCAGCCGAGCGTGCCAGGACAAGGATTATGCAATTGGTCTATTCAGGAGACTGTTCCTGTGACTACCAAACAGTAATACTTTGTTTTCTTAATTGTTGAACAATCCTGTGTCTTACCCGGGGCATCGTGATTTTTGCTTAGGGCCGCGCTGTTATGTACATTGCATTGTTTAATTGTTAAATAGGCGTTTTTCATGTACAAATATTGTGATCTCTGTTTTTCCTGTTTTTGTGTTTTACAATAAAATGGCAACGTGGTTATTCGCTTTATACACATTTTGAAGCAGTTAACCATTCCTTTTGCAGGATAACATTTTCAGATGACATCATTGAATCGCCTATGACTCACTATGACTTTGAGCGCCCGGTATTTCAGGCCGAAGAAGAGATTGTTAAAGATGGCGACGTTCCAAAAGAGTTGTCTTGGTTGGTAAAGCAAGAAGAACGAATCATTCTGCCTCATGAGGAGGTCATTGAAATCGTTAATCTGGGGTCGGAAGGGGTTGAAAGGAGCATCCGTATAGGAGCCGCGCTGCAAAGCGACGTCAAGCGAAGACTGGTTGAAATGCTCAGAGAGTATAGTGATGTATTCGCTTGGTCGTACGAAGACATGCCTGGGCTGGATACGGATATGGTTGTGCACCGTCTGCCGCTAAAAGAAGAATGCCCGCCGGTTAAGCAGAAGCTTCGCAGAACTAGACTTGATATGGCAGTGAAAATTAAGGAGGAGGTTCAAAAGCAGTGGGATGCTGGTTTCCTAGCCGTTACAAAATATCCCTCATGGGTCGCTAATATTGTGCCAGTGCCAAAGAAAGACGGTAAAGTGAGAATGTGCGTAGATTACCGTGATTTGAACAAAGCGAGCCTGAAAGATGATTTTCCACTTCCTCACATCGATGTGCTGGTTAACAATACCGCTCAATTTTCCGTATTCTCCTTCATGGATGGCTTCTCGGGCTACAATCAGATTAAAATGGCGCCAGAAGACATGGAGAAGACTACCTTCATTACGCCTTGGGGAACATTTTGTTACAAAGTGATGCCCTTCGGATTAAAGAATTCTGGGGCAACGTATCAGCGTGCAATGACGACTCTCTTTCATGACATGATGCATAAAGAGATCGAGGTTTATGTCGATGATATGATTGCCAAATCCCAGACAGAGGAGAAACATTTGGTGAATTTGCTGAAATTATTCAAAAGGCTTAGGAAGTTCAGGCTGAGGCTGAACCCTAACAAGTGCACCTTCGGGGTGAGGTCGGGTAAACTGCTGGGGTTTATCGTGAGCGAAAAAGGAATAGAGGTTGACCCTGCGAAAATAAAAGCCATACAAGAGATGCCGACGCCTAAAACCGAAAAGGAGGTGCGCGGTTTTTTAGGGAGGTTGAACTATATCGCTCGGTTCATCTCTCACCTAACAGCTACATGTGAACCATTATTCAAGCTGTTGAAAAAAGACCAGACTGTAACGTGGGATGAAAATTGTCAAAAGGCGTTCGATAAAATAAAACAGTACTTGCAGGAACCTCCTATTTTGATACCTCCAGTGGCAGGGAGACCCTTGATTATGTATTTGACGATTCTTGAGGGAAGTATGGGTTGTATTCTCGGTCAACATGACGAGACAGGAAGAAAAGAGCATGCGATATACTACCTGAGTAAGAAGTTTACTGAATGTGAATCTCGATACTCAATGCTCGAAAAAACCTGTTGTGCGCTAGCCTGGGCCGCCAAGCGTTTGAGGCAGTACATGCTAAACCATACAACCATGCTCATCTCAAAGATGGATCCTATCAAATACTTATTTGAAAAGCAGGCACTATCGGGGAGAATTTCCCGTTGGCAGATGGTTTTGACTGAGTATGATATCCAGTATGTCTCACAGAAGGCTATAAAGGGGAGCGTGTTATCGGAGTATCTTGCTGAGCAGCCTATTGAGGACTACCAATCGATGAGGTTTGATTTTCCTGACGAGGATATCATGTACCTAAAGATGAAAGATTGTGAAGAATCGTTGTCGGACGAAGGACCAGAATTGGGTTCCAAATGGCAGTTGATCTTTGACGGAGCTGTAAACTCCTATGGTAGCGGAATAGGGGCAATCATCACTACTCCACATGGGTCGCACATCCCATTTACCGCTCGATTGACCTTTCCGGTTACCAATAATGAAGCCGAATACGAAGCTTGTATCATGGGGCACGAAGAGGCCATTGATTTGCGAATCAAAAATCTGGATGTATACGGAGATTCAACTCTGGTGGTGAATCAAATAAAAGGAGAATGAGAGACACGTAAGCCCAACTTGATACCATACATGAATTACGCGAGGAGATTGTTGCCCTTCTTTGACAAGGTTGAGTTGCATCATGTACCGCGAGCCGAGAATCAGATGGCTGACGCCCTGGCCACATTGTCTTCCATGTATAAAGTCAATTTCTGGAATGAGGCTCCCAGAATTATTATCTCTCGGCTTGACAGGCCTGCCTTCATATTTGCCATTGACGAAGCATCTGATGATAAACCCTGGTATTTTGATATCCATAATTTCCTGAAGAACAAAGAGTATCCGGTTGGGGCATCCAGTAACGATCAGAAGACTCTCAGGAGATTGGCGGGTAATTTCTATCTGAATCCGGACGGTGTCCTATACAAGAGAAACCACGACTTGGTGCTGCTACGTTGTGTAGACGAGAAAGAGGCGAAGTTGCTCATGGAGGAAATACACGAGGGTACATTTGGTACACATGCTGGTGGGCATGCTATGACGAGGAAGCTGCTGCGGGAAGGTTATTACTGGCTAACTATGGAAACTGATTGTTTCAAGTTTGCGAAGAGGTGTCATAAGTGCCAGATTTATGCGGATAAAATCCATGTGCCTCCGAGTCCTCTGAACGTAATGTCGTCTCCATGGCCATTCTCGATGTGGGGAATTGATATGATTGGAAAGATCGAGCCGACAACATCTAACGGACACCGTTTCATTTTGGTAGCAATTGATTATTTTACCAAATGGGTGGAAGCGGCATCGTATGCAAATGTAACCAAGCAGGTTGTAGCCAGGTTTATCAGACGAGATATCATTTGCAGATATGGAATCCCCGAGCGGATTATCACCGACAACGGTTCGAACATGAATAACAAGATGATGAAGGAGATGTGTCAGAGTTTTAAGATTGAGCATCACAACTCTTCTCCTTATCGACCCAAGATGAATGGCGCTGTTGAAGCGGCCAATAAGAATATAAAGAAGATTGTTCAGAAGATGGCGGTGACCTATAAGGACTGGCATGCGATGCTACCTTTCGCTTTGCATGGTTATCGTACGACGGTACGCACATCAACCGGGGCAACCCCGTTCTCGTTGGTATATGGAATGGAAGCAGTGTTACCACTGGAAGTTGAGATTCCTTCCCTGAGGGTATTACGAGATGTCCAACTGGACGAGGCAGAATGGGTAAAAGACAGGTTGAACCAGCTGAGTTTAATGGATGAGAAGAGGTTAGCTTCTCTAGCATATGGTCGGTTGTACTAGAGCCGAATGAAGAAAGCGTATGATAAGAAAACACATCCTCGGAGCTTTCAGACGGGCGACCTTGTGCTAAAGAGGATTCTCCCGCCGCAGGCAGATCACAGGGGCAAGTGGACCCCCAACTACGAAGGGCCATACGTCGTCAGAAAAGTCTTTTCAGGTGGAGCTTTATTGTTGTCCACCATGGACGGTGAAGACTTTATGTCGCCTGTGAATTCGGACGCAGTTAAAAAAATACTTTGCTTGAAATTGACCCGCTGGACAGAAAAAAGAGAGTCCAGGCAAAAATGGGGCATCCTGGCGAACCAAAAACAGAATGAAAGGTTCGGGCAAAAATTAGGGATAAAAATTGAAAAAATGTACACCCGCGAAGTTGAAAACCTACACTGGGCGGCTTCGGCAAAAAGGGGTATCCCGGTGAACTGAAAACCCGCAAAGGGCGGTTCACGCAAAAGTTAGGGATTTGAAAAGCAAATGACTGCGGTCCGAATTTGATACTACAGTGCATATTGGTGCGGGAGAATATACTTGAGAGTTCAATTATCAAATACAATCTCTTCAGAAGTTTGAATACCGGGAAAGCGCCAGAGTCAGGCGAGTCATAGGAGGATCATCTCATGATGTTCGTCTGCATCACGTTGCCGACATATGTGTAAATTGGAGTTGTCACTGTATTTATGTTTCCTGTGCATACTTGTATATTTGTTGTGCGTAACTTCCTCTTTTCAGGAGTTACATCCAGTGTACAAAACTCTGCCCATTCAGGGGCCCAATCAATAAAACATGTTATTCAGTATTTGATGTTTGTTCTTTACCGTTTTGTATGTGAGAAGCGCCAATGTTAAATAAAACTAGCAAGTGCATAACATTGCTGGCCCTTGCCAATAATTGCTAAAACTTTGAATTGGCTGAAAATGATGTCACTAACGCTAACCTGAATAGATTTGGTTGTATAGACTTGTCTTGTCTCGTTTGTGGTGTTGCAGGGTTCTTGACCATACGAAGTGGACGATCAGAAGATTGCAGTCCTAACCAGAAGCTCGTAACGAAAAGACTTGACCGTTATGTGAAGTGAATCTCCATGCAGGTCGCGCTTCATTCCCGAAAGCTAAGATAACAATGTTCCTTACTGAAGAAGGATCAAATTCCCCAGCTAGTCGCAGCTTATCCGAAGGACATTCTCCAGCAGGGTCGTTTACCTCAGCAGAGTTTGGTGATTCCAAGATCGTGGGCTGTATTCAGACAGTGTGGTGTCCCCCAAAAGGATTCCCTGACCCGAGCAGAGTGGTTTAGCCTCAGAAGATTAATATTTCCAAACTTGTGAGCTGTACCCAGACATTCTACTCTTCCCAGTAGAGATTCCCTTCCCAGTAGGGTCATTTATTCTCCCCAACGGAGTTAGTTGATTTTCCCCAAGAGAGTTGTTTCATCCTCAGCGGAGTTCTCTCTTTTCAGCAAGTGTTTTCTTTCCTCCCGGTGGAAATCGAAGGTTAAAACTCTCCCCGACAGAGTTGGTTGTGTGTCCTGGCATTTATTTTGCCGGAATACTTTGTGATACCCGTTCACTCCCCAGCAGGGTGATATGTGTCCTCGACGGCCAAGATTGAGGAAGCAAGCTTGTTAGAGCTATCCCAGCAATTCGAGCCTGCATTTGCATCGGCATATAGTGTCATATTTGCATCTACCAAATAAAA
This sequence comes from Lathyrus sativus, assembly GCA_963859935.3. Lineage (NCBI taxonomy): Eukaryota > Viridiplantae > Streptophyta > Magnoliopsida > Fabales > Fabaceae > Lathyrus > Lathyrus sativus. The sequence continues at coordinate 411,708,937 of OZ012738.1, read as the reverse complement.
AACGCGTAGCATTTCCATGTTGTATGGGGCATTACGCCATTATCAAACATACGCATTATGAAACATAGATCAGGTTGGTTAACCTTTCGCTTTCAGATGTGCTTTCTCAATAGGAGTATGGAGTTCTAAAGCTCAGATATTACCAGACAATCGAGGTCTCGCCAGGAGACGTGTGACGACATAGTTCAGTTTATTATTTTCTCCCACAGAGTTGCCAATTGAGGCGCTATTGTATCCGGCCAGCGGAATGTTTCTTCAAGTTTGTTGTTGCGGCAGCGTTTCAGGTTTTAATGGAATCAAAGTTCAGAAGTAGCCACTTGTTATCGAGACGAGTGTTTGACAATTATTTTCGGAATATCCCCAGTGGAGTTAGTTACTGCAAAGAATAGGCAAAAAAGCTATGTCCGCGGAGTTATTTTCCTGTGTGATGGACAGGGTACGTCCCGTAGCAAAGGCGGAGTTATTTTCCTGTGTGATGGATAGGGTACGTCTCGTAGCAAAGGCGGAGTTATTTTCCTGTGTGATGGAAAGGGTACGTCCCGTAGCAAAGGCGGAGTTATTTTCCTGTGTGATGGACATGATACGTCCCGTAGCAAAGGCGGAGTTATTTTCCTGTGTGATGGACAGGGTACGTCCCGTAGCAAAGGCGGAGTTATTTTCCTGTGTGATGGACAGGGTACGTCCCGTATCAAAGGCGGAGTTATTTTCCTGTGTGATGGATAGGATACGTCCCATAGCAAAGGCGGAGTTATTTTCCTGTATGGATGGACAGGGTACGTCCCGTAGCAAAGGCGGAGTTATTTTCCCGTAGCAAGGATGGAGTTATGGATGGGCAGAAGAAGATTTTCCTGTATGACAAGACAAAATTGCGTTCTTATATTCGACAGAAGTACTTCTCCCAGTGAAGTCAATAAGTTTATTCCAGTATTGACAAGATAGTGTTGAAATCAGATTTGTAGATAGTGTTCCCCAAGTAGTGGTGCAGTTTATTTCGCAATTTATTTCTGGCAGTTGGCAAATTTCCGGTTTTATTGGTATTCAACAGTCTCGTACCTCGATTGTCTGAAGGCTCTGGGCGTTTAACCCAGTCGGGTCCAAGCCATTTGAATAGGGGCAGCTGTTGCACCCTAAAATTTGACCAACTTGTTTTATCTGATTTGTGTTTTCATAGCTTTATCATTTGCATTGTAGATCATATACATAGTTCATTCATTTTGCATAGCATAGCATGGGCAAGCCATCCAACAAGGGATCAAGTGCTATTTTCATCTCAAGAAGCATATCCAAAAGGGGTTTTATTCAAGCCCAAGTCTATTCAGGTCACCAAGAAAAGAGGTAAAGCTTTGAGAAGTTGATAGATCAAGCAGTAGATTTATAGCCTATCTAGGGAGTAATTGAAGATCATCATAGAGGTTGTGAGCTATGGGCTGAGGCATGGAATGTGTGTAGACATCATGGAAGGCCTAGAGGGTCATTTTGAAAGTAAGACAAGTTATTGGTGTGGTTGCAAGAGCTACAGTTGAAGACAGTCAACTAGGGTGTCACCTAGGACAACCCTAGGTCAACCCTAGGTCTGATGCTTGATTGAAGGGAACCAAGGCCCATTTAAAGGATGTGGGGTTCATCATTTGATATGTGGATATGGATATGGTGTTGTGACAAGAAGAAATCAAGAAGAAGAGAAGTTTCTAAATTAGGGTTTCTGTGTAAAATTCCCTGATTTAGGTCAAACTTCCAAGAAAAATAATTCAAAATGCAAGTCTCAAATGTATTCTTGGCCAACATGAAACTTGTATAGCATCTCAAGACCTTTAAATTGAGTGGTGGAAGTCATCAAGGAGGTTTATAGAACTCAAGTTATGGTTCTTGCAAGTTACAGGTCATCTGAGGACAGTGAAATTTATCTGTGAAAGTTACTTGACTTCCAAGCAACTTTTACCCCATAAGGAATTTTCAAATGGATTTTTGGCCAACATGAAAGTTGTTCCTCATGATCTTAGATTTCTAGAAAGGTATGGTATGCCTCAATCTGATTTGTGGAGCTCTACTTATGGTCTTGACAAGCCAGGGGTATTTTGGGAAAGTAAGATTATAGGTCATTTCAAGCATATGCCTAAAACACCTACTTGCAAGCTTCAAATGGAAAAATGTTCAACATCAACTTGCTCAAAATGATGTTTTGAGTCTAGGAAAGAGGTCATGAGGGTTTGGAAATGCATGGAACTCAAAATGATAAAATTGACCAAATATGGAAGGTAAAAGTCCATTTTGAAGTGACCAAATTTGGGATTTTTTTGATGCAAAGCTAAAATACACCATGTGATATACCAAATTGAAGGGAAAACATGTTTTGAGATCATTGACACCATTGGATTTTGAATTTGAGGTCAAGAAATTGGACTTATCATTAGTTACTTATATGAGAAGCTACACTTGCCAAACCAAGCTAGAAGTGGATTACAAGGCAAGGAACCATCCAAGCACATTCTAAATCTCCTTTAGAGAGAAATTCAAGCCTTGTTCATATGCTGTAATAGGCCAAACCCCAACTGGTTTTTTGAAACTCATTAAAGGATTTACCATGACATGAGATACTCAATTTCTCATAGGATCCTTCCAGCACTTTCTAGATCTTTCCTACACTGCCTATATATGAATTTGAGTTGATCCAAATCATTTTTGGACTTCATTTGGTGCAGAGAAGAGGGATTGATATTCATCTTGCTCAATTGCAATTCATATTCGAATTCTTCATTTTCTTCACAATCAAGCCAAATTCTTGATCCAATTCAATTCAATATTCATTACTGAGTGTGTAGGGATCAAAAGCAGGTTGAATCCATGGTTGAATCGAGTTCTTGAAGTTGAACTTTCACCCTTGCAATTGAAATTCTGTTTCAAGGATCCAAGCTGGTTGAGGAAGATCTAGTGCATACAGAAGCAAGCAAAGATCATCCTGAAGGAATCTGGAGATTTGCAAGCCTTGATTTGAAGCTTTCCATCATCTGTTTCACTCATCTTTACAGGTTAGTAATTTTCAAAATATGGCTCGATTTAGGGATAGTTGGCATGAATCTTTAGGATAATCGATTAGTATGTGGTTAGGTGGTTCTTTCTGGAAAGTTTGAAGCAATTTGGTGATGTTTGTTATGGTGGCATGAATTCTGTTTAGATCAAGAACTAAGTGGATATGGAGTTATAATCTTAGTTCTATGGTTAGTTGTGATCAGTGTTGAACAAGGAAGAGATTAGGAATGATAATTTGATGAATGATGACAATTAATGTTGGACCAAATTTTGGGATGAGAATCGTGTTTGGAGTTGTAGGCCATATCAATAGATTCTGAAGCCATGGTTAAATTCAGGAGGAAAATGGAGTAGGTCTGGGCTTTGTTTCGTTATTTTTGGTTGGGAAATGAGAGAACACGAATTGGAAAGCTTGGAGTTCATAGGTTCTGTTCTAATGGAGTTTGGCTCCAATTTGTTTTCAAATGAAGAAGACGAGTTGGTACCCGTTGGATTGACATGGACTGGTTGACTAAAATCCCCATCGTGTGGTTCAGATCTCGTCTCAGTTTGTGAAGACTTTGGCTGATGCTGAAACACAGTCGTTTCACTTAATTGGAAGTTTGGGCTTAAATTGGATTATGCTATTCCCACCCCACTCACGAGCCCATTTGAACTTTGAACTGAACTCATATGCTATTCACACCGCGTTTTTCTTTTTTTTCTTTGATTTTCTTTTTCTTTTTCTGAAATTAACATGGGCCTAGGGCGCTTTGATACGCGCACCCCCATCTGGGCCCAGATGCCTGCCATGTTTTAATTTCTTGCTATCTGCACCATTTTATTTTCTTTTTTTATTCATTTAATTCATTTTTCTTCACAACTTTGAAAATTCACATAAAATTGAAAAATAGTCATTTTAATATGGGAATTTTTGCTACATGTTGATAATTGTTCCAAGAAAATTGTGATTAAATAAAAATATTATTTTAGGCATTTTCTTTATTGTTTGTGAATACTTTACTTTTAATTGTTCTTTTATTGAATATGGTTTGTGCATGATCTTGTAGATTTTTGTTTAGGTAGTTCCCATTACTTTTTTAGGTCAATCTTTTTAGGACAATTAGATATGCATATTAGGTACCCCTGGATTTTATTCCATAATTTTTAGGATTAGTTTTAGGTAATTTTGATTAGTGGATGTTAAGATGGTTAGATTAGGGTTTATACACAACATAGGTGCACTTGAACATTTTATTTTTGGGTTTTTAGATTGAATTAGGGTATGGGACCTATGGGGTATATAGGGTAGATATAGTACTTCCCTTAGAATTAATATTAGGCTTGTAAATATTATTTTACTATTTTTAGTCTATTTTGAAATTGTGTGTTTGTTTGGTTTGCCCATTTTTGGGGTTTACTTTGTTATGAGGGCTTTTTGGGCATTTGCTTGGGGTGTGGGCTTGGTCAGAGCTTGTGGAGCTTGGCAAGGAATAAATGAAGGTTGAAGATCAAAATAAAATCTTGAGGAAGAGTGCTTGGCTTGCTGGGAGTTGTTTGAAGACCATAGGACATAGGGTATAGGTACAACCTTAGAATAGAACAACTTCTTTCATAAACATGGATAGCTTCCTTTGCTTCCATTCTTCCCTATGACATAAAGTCCCTCTATGGTATTCACCTCTCTCCTTAGGAGGGATCAGTGGCCATACCTTAGAGGTAGAACTTTGAGGGAAACAGTCTCCTATAATGTCAACTGTTCATAGGCTTCCTTGGGTCGTCAATGAACGGTTTGACATTCAATTTCTTCTGATAACATCATTTCTCTGTTGGAGAGCTTGCTTTGAAGGATCCCTTGGAGATTGAGGATGAAGTTAATTGCCTTGAAGGCTGTTAGAAGAAGGAGCTCGTACTGTCAGAGTTGTGCAACTGTTTGAAGTAGGACTTACTGCTAGTTAGCTATTTGATGCTGTCAACTGTTAGAGTTTCTTGTTGTTGTTTTTCTTGAAGAGGGATGCTTGTTTGAAGCTTGTAGATGGATGAAGACCTTGCTTGAAGGTATTGGTGACTTGTTGCTGTTTCTATCAGATTTTGCTGCTTAGTGTTGTGGGTGCTGTTTAGAGCTGTTGATGTACTGTTTGAGTTTCTTGACTGTTTTGTTTGATAATTACCTTGTTAGGTTTAAAGTGAATCTTGTTCACTTTTGCCTGTTGTTTTCTAGATTCGAGGTTGAGTGGGACTCCCTTACCTCGCTTGTACTGCTGCATCTCATGCATTTTACTGCTTTACTGTATATATGCTGTTGCTTTTCCGTCTATCCCCTAGGATCTCTGTTTCTCTCTGTGCAAGAGAGAAATATGACAGACATTAGGCTTTCATCCATGCATGACAACATTAGGGTAGATTTTGATTCCCTTTTCAACCATAGGCTTTTTAGAGCTCCTTTCTCTTCTCATCTCAGAATAATTCAAAAACACAGTAATAAGGTTAATCAATGTCGTACGTTACGAGCCTTAAGCTATTTGAGAAAAGGTTGCTGGAGGGTCACTCTTCAGTAATCTGATTGCTTAGTGTGTTACCCTTAGGGTGACATACGACGTAGTCACTCTCAAATCATAGTCTCTAGTGCGTCAGAGATTGCAAACACACTAAAAAAATACTTCTTGCGTAAAAGACTGTAAACCAATCAAAAGTGTCATTTTTGTCCACTTGGACCCATAATCAGGAGAAAACCTTTTTCAGAAGAAAAAAAACAATCAAGACAGACTTGTGTAGTACGTGGCCCGAACTACGTTTGCTTTGATCTTTCATGCTGTATGAAAGTACGTAGGCATAGGATGCGATATCCTAGCGAGCAACCTTCCCCTCCTTTCCCGTAGGTAGGCGAACTACGTTGACTCTGATTTCTCGTTCCAAACGGGAATATGTAGGCATAAAGTGCGATACTTTGCCGAGTCAGTTTATTTTCTTTTAACCCCAGACTTGTAGAATAAATAGAATAACAATTCGTACTAGAAAACAAGCGTGGATCCCGTCGAGTACGACGGACGTGAGGGGTGCTAATACCTTCCCCTTGCGTAACCGACTCCCGAATCCAGGATTTGGTTGCGATGACCATTCCTTTCCCGTCTTTGCGGTAGGTTTACTCTGAGTGTTTCCTTTCCCTCAGTTGGGATAAATAACGCATGGTGGCGACTCTTCTGTTCAGCCGGCGCCGATTTTCGCAGTAGCGACAATACCCACCCCTTTTTCGTGATGTTCTTAGGTCCCACATTAAGCTAATCTTGACAGGAGCTCACATCTCTCAAAAGGAGTTTTGATATGGTTGAGAAAACATTGAGGCTTTGGACAGGGCAGTCACTCACCTTTTTACTTTTGGTGTTTGATCACATGACTTTGTTATTTATTGAGGATTTTTCTTTGTAATCTTTCCTTTTCTCTTTTTGTGTTCTTCATTCTCTAACTTTTGCCTGGACTGAGTCTTTTGGATTTGACCTTGAAGTCCAACGGGATGCCCCAAATTTGCCTAAATCTCCTTCATAGGTTTTGACTTAGCGGGCTTTTCTTTTTCATTTTTGATTTACAAATAAATCGTGTGACTCTAAATCGCTTTGAATTATTGAAAGGATTGCGACTGCCTCATTTCTTAGCTAGTTGGGGTATAATCATTATGAATTTGACTCCTAGCCTCCTAATGTGTGAGGGATAGGTATGGTGGATCCTCAAATGTTCACTCCTTTTTTGAAAGTCTGGGTGCTTGACAAACTTAACTAAAAACTACCTTGTCCTTGGTTAAAATTAAGGGTTTTTAGTACTTCAAGGCTCAAAGGGGTTAACAAAGGATTATCTTCCTTATATCTCTGGTGTTTATGGATTTGGAACAATGCCTTACATCAACAATGTTTTATTCAAAAGCATACTACTAGAAATTTTGCGTTTTTACTTCACCATTCTCCTCCAAATTCTCCGCTTAGGCAACAGATTGGGTAGCATTGGCATTATAAAGTAGAAAAAGCATTTTATGAGTGAATATGAATGAATTTCTTCAAGACAAACATATTCATTGCATTGATCATTCAAAACAAAAAAAACTTTTACATGCAAATCATACTTTTAACAATCAAAGGGATAACAACAAATGCAAGCAAACAAACAACCTAAAAATCATGGGAATGATCTCTCCTCCTGATTTCATCGGCTTGGAAATGACTCTCTTGAGTCTTTATATCTATTAGCATAAAGGTGTTCCATTCACAAATGGGCTTCCTCCCTTGAAGGTCAGCACCTCATCATCGATCATTTCTTGAACCTTTTCCCGAAAAAGCTTACACTCTTCAATCAGATGCCCTACTACTCCATCATGAAATTCATAACTGGTATTTGGATTATACCAATGAGGGCGAGATTTCATGGCTTTGATCTTTCTGGGTGTCATCACTGAGTTTCGGAAAAATAAGACCACAACTGACTGTAAGTCATTGGGATTGGATCAAATTGCATCAACATCAACATTTCCTTCCTCTTGGGAATCACTAACAAATTTCTCTTCACTAGCTTGGCTATTTGAGTCATCTTAGATTCTTCCACTTTTGAATGCGTCCTCGATGTTTACTCCGACTTCCATAACTTTAGAGAACTCTAATGGCACAACCCTTACCATCCTAACATAATAAGAGTTTGATAGCATTTTTAGAAACATTTTTCCAGTTCTTTCTCTAAGAGTGGTAGATGAACTTGGGCTGCCAATTCCTTCCACCATTGTCCGTACTCCCTAAAGGACTCGTTGTCCTTCTGACTCATGCTCATCAACTAATCGTTGTCTAGAGCCATGTTCATATTGTAATTGTACTTCTTCACAAAAGCGTCATCTAGGTCTTCCCAAGACTGAATATGGTTCCTTTCTAGTTTCATATACCACATCAAGGATGCCATTACATAAACTTTCTTGGAAGCAGTGAATCATCAGCTTATCGTTGCCGATATAAGCGGTCATATTTTGACAAAACATTGTCAAATGGTACCTTGGACAACTAACACCCATGTATATTTCAAAGACATGCATTTTGAACTTCGGGGGAATAATCATACCCAGAACCAGACACAAGTCATGAACCCTAAGACCAGATGCATTGAGTCCTTTCATCATCTTCAATTGTTCCTTGAGATCACGAACTCCTTTCTCGATTTACACAACTCTAGGATCCTTCACCTTTGTCACAGGGTGGACTTTTTGAGGATTTGGCATATACCTCGAAAATCGGGAATCTCTTAAATCAACTTGAACAGCCAGATTATCTTGCACAGGCTGAGATCAAGTAGGAACATCCACTTGTGGAGCATTGCCGCTAGGAGGAAAACTGTACATCGGGTTAGTCATCACTCTAAAGCCTGACATGGGATCAATGTTCTATGTCCTCTCCATTGTCCTTCAGTAACTACTTCAAGCTCGATATGAATGCCAGGAAATAAGCTAAATGATATAAGGACATGACAAATGAGTTTTTGTTTAGGGAAAAGCATGTATGCAAATGATGAATGTAATGCTAATGATGCATGTTATGTAAATGCATATGAAATTTCAAGGAACTCAATAGTTATGTTACAAACATCATAAAATGGATACCACTTTTTTTGATAACCAAAAAACAGCTCCTTTTATTAATAATATTTGAAGGACTATAAAATAGAGTATAACTTCCAAAATCCATGGAAAACCTATGATGTTTGCAACAACAACCCTAAGTTCCTTGAAAGGTTAGTTTGAAAATGGTGCATGAATGGATGAATACAAAAATACATATATACATATATATATATATATATATATATATATATATATATATATATATATATATATATATATATATATATATATATATATATATATATATATATATATATATATATATATATATATATATATATATATATATATATATACAAACATGGGGTTTAGGGTTCGACATCACAAGCATGGAGCCATGAGTATAACCGTCCCAAAGGGTATGTACTAAGGGTTTTATGTACCTATAAGACAAGGTTCTAACATGTTCCCAAAGTCACCGATCCATATTTTGGATATTATTAACACACCATTTACTCGGGAATCAATAATATTCTCAAGAGAATCTCGTTTGAGTGTAGTATTGCATACCAACTATTTCAGGTTTACACCTTCATAGTCACCACACTAATCCTAATAGGCCAAGTGGAGTAAGGGGTAACTAAGGTCCTCAGTTTCTCAGACTCCTAGGTCGAAAGTAGAAAATGTTTTCACGATTACTCATTCAACGAATACCACCCTCAAGAGGGCATCCACTGAGCGGGGGATCTCAAGTCAACTTTTTTAGGATTACTCCCTCAAAGCCTCCTCGACGATACCACCCTCTTAAACATAAGATCTCTCAAGTCCAAGTATAGGGCTTATTTGACCATACAAGGATCACCCTGCAAAACAGAAAACCTAAGCAACACAAGCAAACAAATAATAATAACACAAATGTAACAAGATAAGTGTAACCTTTTTGGGAGTATCCCCAGTGAAGTCACCATTTTTGTCGTGGTGAGAGACAGAGACCATAAATATTTAGTTATCTAGGCTTCACAAATCATAAGATATCACCCCCGATCTTTAATTAATCCAAGGGAAGAGGAAAAGAAAGAATAACCCATAAATATGAAATTAAAAACAAAGCAATAAAGAGATCTAAGGTACAAGGGTTGATTATACTAATGGAATGTATTAACATTCTAAGTATCTATAGTATCCTATAGGAACCTTTTGTTGCATTTCTGTTATGGTTAAAGTTGTTTGCTAACTGTGATTGATTGGGGAGATGAGAAGAGACATGTTTTTTTTTATTGTTTTTATGAAAAAGGGGAAGAAAAGAAAAAGGTAGAAAAAGAAAAGGTAGAAAAGAAAAAAGGTAGCTCGTTAGGATCTCGCAATCCTATGCCTACATATCCTATATAGGAAGTCAGAACAATCGTAGTTCGACTAACTATGGGTAAAAGCAATGATTGTTAGTTGGTTTTAGGAGAAGAGACAAGTTGTCATCTTAAGGAGAATACTCAACTAAACCACCACAAACATATGGAAGATGAATATTTGCTTCACAATGAGAGAAGGGCTCTAACTTGGATATAGAATCTACAAGTATGCCACATACCTCTCTCAAGTGGAAAAGAGTCAACATCTTTCTCAACAACGTCATGGGGTAGGAGAACTATATCTCAACTAAAGATGACTGATGTCTAATCTCTTTTGAGAAAAGGGAACCTAATTGTAGGCTATCTAAAGTTGAAATATCCTAAGGGTAACGATCTAAGAGCGTCACAATCTAAAGTAATCAATCTAAAGTCAAAAATCTAAGTATATGCAACCTAAGGTAATCAACCTAAAGGGAAACAAAGGTCATACAATGGGTGAAAAAAATGAAAAAGAGAAATGCAATGCACATGACAACAAAGTCAACCATAAACCCTTCCCTTGGATTCAAATATAGGCAATCATAATAATTCAAGAGGCATAAGTAATCATCAAACAAGATAAGCATCATGACAATAATATCCAAATAGCACAAAGCAAAACCTCAAGCATCAAAGTTAGGCTCGTAAATAGGTAACAACACATGTGTGAAGCGAGCATCAAGGTATATGATCGACACAAACTCATAGGACAAAGAATCTTAAATCAAGTAACCATCATATGAAAGGCATACAAGCATTCACACTTCAAGAATCAACTTATAAACAGACAAAAATAATAGTCAAAATGTAGCAAAATCATAACATTCACAAAAACACATGAAAGAAAAATCAACAATAATTTCATCAAGAAACCATGGCAAGATAACAATAGATTAACACAATTAAGGACAAAAAAATGAAACATACTTATAAAATACAAAAAAGGTAAGATAAATATTAAAAATAAAATAAAATATTTTGTTCTTTTAAATATGGGAATGAAATAAATAATCAAAAAGATAACTAAATATTTTTTATATTTTTTAAAATTATAAAAATATAAATAAATATTTAAGTGAGAAAAAAATACTTTTGGGCATTTTTTAATATATCAAAACAAAAACTTTTTACACATTTAAAAAAAATTTAACAAATAATTAAACTATAAGATATAAAATCTAAAATATAAAAATAACATAAAATTTTTTTTTTGTCTTTTAATTATACAAACTAAAAATAAAAAGTAAACAAATAAATAATTAAAGATATAAATAAATAAAGCAAATGATTAAGAATAAAAACTTGGGCTTAAACCTTGTGAATAATTAGCCCCCAAAAGCCAAATCCTAATAATAATGAAAATAGAAACAAATAAATGAATAAAGAAAAACAAACAAACTTTGACTTATTCAAAATACACACTTATTGAAAGTTTAGTCTGAAAAGAAAAAAAATGAATGAGTAACCTCTTCTTATGGTAGGAAAAAGAGTGGAAGGGTCATGCTTTTATGGTTTGGTATTTTTGGTATTTTTTTTATCGAGGGAGTTTAATGGTGTGATGATATGTGAAGTAGTGTAGGTTTTTTTACAAGATTATGAGGATGATGATAGGTGGTACATGTTGGTTTTTTCATAACGGTGTGTGTGTATGTTTTCTTTTAGTTTGTGTGTTTAACCAGAATGAAAGGGTAGTATGTGTAGAATGAATATGTGAAATGAAAGGTTGGTGTAGGTTTTCTAAAATGAAGATTAGTGAAGATATGCGAGGATGGCTGCTGAGGTAGGAAGTATCATGCGCATGGTTAATTAAAGTGTGTGGTTTTTTTTTATTATATTTTGATCAAAAGCAAAATCAGAAAAGTAGAAAGTAGTATAAGGGTGTATGATGATATTGAAAAAAAGGGGGGACTTGCACTATGCTTTTAATGTTATGAAGATGATCTAATAAAAAAATATTGTGAGATGGTTAAGTTTTTCATGAGCAGTATGGAGATGGTCTTTGTCCACCAAAATGATCAGAACAAAATAAACATATTGGAAAAATACAGTATTTGGTCAAATTTCGAAATAAATTTTACCCGATTAAATGGCTTAAACTGATCAAAATGCGATCAAAAAGCAGTTGAAAAATTTAAAAACGAGCACACTAGGTTAAATTACGCGAAACGTAAATTAACATGACTGATGTTTGAAAGCTCGATTTTAAAATTTCCCGTCCACAAATTTTACGCATAATTGACTTTTATTTTGACCAAATCGGCTGTAAATCCAACAAATTTATTTTGCCTGATAATTCTGGTATTACGCATGATGAAATACATGATATGCTATGCAGATGATGCAAAGAGAAAACGAAATCTTAAGGTCAAAAATTAGGGTATGACACTAGGCTAGCGAGAATGAATCCTTCAGTAGCTCCCAAGAGGAAGAGAAGGATGTAATTAATACAATCATGGCAGATGTCGAGTATTCTCATGGTGCACCAACAAGACCTTATGGTCCATGCATTATCTTCTCAGCGGTCACCATTTCCAGTGGCGTCACAATATCCTTATGGGCAACCAGCAATGCCCAGAGCACTATACCAGTAACCTTAGAGTGCTCCTAATTCAAACCAGCAAGCCTATGACCGAGGACATCAGAACCATCATCAAAACCAACATAGGCCTCGAAACAACTTGTAAAAAGGAATGCTCCTCTTGATCCAATTCCTATGTCATACAACCAAATCCTACAACCTCTAATTCAAAGTTCATTGGGAGTTCCCAAGTCTCTGAAGCCTGTTGCACAACCATTCCTACTTGGGTACGATCCATATGTGCAGTGTGAGTATCATGCTAGATCGATAAGACACTCAACTAAAGAATGTAACACTTTCAAAGCCAAAGTGCAACAATTGATCGACAACAAGTACATAGCCTTTCTAGAAGGAAACATGTTGGCGAACATCAAACTCTCACCTAAATGAGTGTGAAGACCTCAAGGGGAATATTCTAAAGACAGTGGATCAGACATGAAGTCATCCTAAAAACTGGCAGTCATGGGGCATTATTATCATTTGCATCTGTTTTTTCTGTTAAATGCTACTTGTTTTTTAAACATTGTTGTTTTTTAATAGTAATATTAATTAAGTGATCATACATTTTAGGAATCAATCCATTTGTATTCACTCTTGTTGTTTTTCCTTCATTTAAACAAAAAGAGAACTACCAATACTTCTCCCACTCACTTCCTTTATCAAACTTATATTTAAGCAAAGATTGGAGGGAGGATGCTGAAAACAAGATACCTGAAATTTTTGTGGTATGATTTCGATTATAACTTTGCCGATGATGTAAGGTATTGTTTCAAACCCCCAAACACTGAAGAGATAATAAGCTAATCCTTTGTCAACCACTTTAGGCCTAGAAGTTGTTGTTTCTTTTGGAATTAAATAACCCTTGACCTTAACCAGGGGCAGGATACTTGTTCAATTAATTTGACTTTGCATTCAATTCACAAGAGGAACATCCAACCTAAGGATCAACCATATACTTTTCACACATCTTAAAGTGTCAAAGAAGTCGTGAAAAAGCCAAGAGAAATTATATTGGTTGCTCCTCATCCACCAATGATATGGTAGTCACAATATTTCAAAACAAAAAGGCCAGCTAAGTCAAATACCTCAAAATGACTTAGGCAAAAACCAAGATATTGTTCTACATATATGAGTAGTAATTTCAACACACACACACACACACACACACACACACACACACACACACACACACACACACACACACACACACACACACACACACACACACACACACACACACACACACACACACACACACACACACACACACACACACACACACACACACACACACACACACACACACACACACACACACACACACACACACACACACACACACACACACACACACACACACACACACACACACACACACACACACACACACACACACACACACACACACACACACACACACACACACACACACACACACACACACACACACACACACACACACACACACACACACACACACACACACACACACACACACACACACACACACACACACACACACACACACACACACACACACACACACACACACACACACACACACACACACACACACACACACACACACACACACACACACACACACACACACACACACACACACACACACACACACACACACACACACACACACACACACACACACACACACACACACACACACACACACACACACACACACACACACACACACACACACACACACACACACACACACACACACACAGATATATATATATATATATATATATATATATATATATATATATATATATATATATATATATATATATATATATATATATATATATATATATATATATATATATATATATATATATATATATATATATATATATATATATATATATATATATATATATATATATATATATATATATATATATATATATATATATATATATATATATATATATATATATATATATATATATATATATATATATATATATATATATATATATATATATATATATATATATATATATATATATATATATATATATATATATATATATATATATATATATATATATATATATATATATATATATATATATATATATATATATATATATATATATATATATATATATATATATATATATATATATATATATATGTTAATTATTATTTTTGTATAAGGCGATATGGATGTTGATGAAGCTTTTTAGGATGCAGTAATATCAGATGTTAATATGGAAGCCATAAATGATGGTGCATCATGTCGTCCTCAAGGTATGTTCATAAACATTTTTCTGCCAAATAATGTAGCTTATACTCAAGTGACAAAAACCTGAAAATTATGCACCGTATATTCTAAAGATAAAAAAGGGTGCACCATTGATGTTGTTGCGAAATCTAGATCCTAGATATGGACTGTGTAATGGGACGCGGTTATTATGTCGCGGGTTATAAATGAATATGTTGGATGTGGAGATCTTGATAGGAAACAACGCAGAAAGACGAGCTTTCTTGCCCAGAATTAAAATAAAAACATCGGCCAGTGATGGGTTGCCTTTGTCCTTAGTAGAAAGTAGTTTCCTGTGCGACTAAGTTTTGCAATTACAATAAATAAGTCACAAGGAAAAACCATCCCAAATGTTGGTATATATCTTCCACGACGTGTTTTCAGTCATGGACAGTTATATGTGGCTTTATCCAGAGGTGTTTCACAGACTACAACAAAAGTTTTATCCAAGGAAGGAAAATTGGAAGGAGAAGATGGTGACTACACAAAAAATGTAGTCTTTAAATAAATTCTTTTATCGCACTCGCAGGTATCATTACGTACATTAAATGAATAATCTCACACATCGATTCCCATTTGTACACGAAATACCAATATTATATTGTATTCTTTATATGATAAAACTAAGTATAACTAAGAATAAAATTGTGTGGCTTTGATATACAGCCAAACTAGAACACAATGAAGTCTTCCAATTATGTAAGGAGCTGAGACGGAAGAATGTTGAAACTTGCTTCGACGTAAAGGTAAGCTATATTTAATCCTTTATTTTATGCTTTTAATTATAATCAATCAATTGGATCATACTTATTCTCATTATTCTTATACAAAATAAATTTTAGATGGGGGACATTAAAGATAAATGGAACGCATGGAAGGATGAACAAACAATTTCATCTATCGGCAAGCTATACAATAAGGTGCATTTACCTTTTTCGCAACATGTATAAAAAAATATGTTTGTTGCATTTTTACCACTCTTTGGCTAACACTTTTATCATCCTTATTAAAATAGGTCAAGTGTCTAAAAATTTACTCTGTCGGTTGGGGCTTCTTAGTGATAACAAATAAAACACAACTTTGGAAAATGGTGAAAAAAGAAATAATATCTCAAAGGATGGACAAGTTTTAATTTTATTCATTTAATAATATTTATCCATAGAATATTTTTGAATGCATGAGTTTTACTTTTACTATTGTTTTATGTAAATAAAAAACCATGTATATTCACTAAATCCATTGTTTTCCTTTTTTTACCAGAAATCACGTAATTCAAAAATAAGTAACGGTTGTTGTTTTACCAAATCTGAACTAAAACAAAATATTTCTATCTTCAGGTATACATATATTTATGGTTCAACACACCAGATTATAATCAAACAAATCACATGTTTTGAATGTATTTCTTTGTTGATATGACATTTCACGATGTATTTGTAGTTTTTTTAAAGCTCAAGAGCGCATCGATAAAGGGATGTAAGAAGAATTGGTTCGAATCTTTACAAGGTAGAAAAATAATATATTACACTAATTACTATTACTTTCACTATATTTTTCCCTAGAGAAATTCTAATGTGAGAGTCTTACATTTTTTCTTTACTACGGAAAGCAACTGCAGAGAGAGAAAAAATTCTCAAGATAAAGATTTTATGTTCAGTCTTCGTATTAAAGAACGTTATTGATTACACAGTATAGATAGTAATTTGTGTTCTTCAATTATTTTATATCATTTAGAATAACTTTGTTTGTTATTAGTATGTTTAGACAACATATTTTTTAATCTAAATTTTATTTAATTCGGTATGTTTAAACTAATAGTACCATTAATGTATAGTTAATTCACTGAATTTTTTAGTATATATATATATATATATATATATATATATATATATATATATATATATATATATATATATATATATATATATATATATATATATATATATATATATATATATATATATATATATATATATATATATATATATATATATATATATATATATATATATATATATATATATATATATATATATATGTATATATTTATTTATTTATCATCTTGATTTTAAAACTGCTTGAGAATATCTAAAAATAAAAACATTTAATTAATCTTAAGTATGATAAAAACTTCATACAAAATATACACACGTTTATATTTCTATCCTGTGCGCATTAGAAAAGCGTGTCCGTCTGAACACTAGTAAGAATATAAAATAAATTGGGTGCCACACGATGCAACTCAATTAACAAATTTACGGAATTACCTTTACCAAACTAGTATACTCTATGTGTTTAGATTTTGATTTTGGACAAACCTAACCCAAACCGACTGCTCTAATCTTTTGTTACTATATTCTTTGTTTTTACTTAAACATTCATTAATTTTTATTCTTTTTATATTATGGTATTGATATTTTAAAATTTTAAAGTTGAATATAAGTTGTTGGATTGGTCTTATGGCTTCTAATTTTCAAGGGAAAGAGGTTCTGATAATCTCAAATTTACTTAGAGGTAAGTAAAATCTATTGAAGTTTGATTTCTAGTTAAAAAAATATATTGAATATTATTTAAATTAGATATCAAACTTGAATTTTCTTTATCCAGCACTTAATTTTAAAAAATAATAAAAACACAATTAATGTATTATCAACTTGTAATATTAAAAAATTAATGTAAAATATTAGATAAATCATATATAATTGCTTTTATTTTATTCTCATGTTATACATATGAATCTTTCATGCACTTTGGTCAAATTATATGCATGACACCACTTGTACATCTTATGAAAATAATTCACTCTGTCATTTCTTTATGTGTTAAATATGTATATTATGAGGTTTGATATTATATTATATATCAAATACTTATATATTTTTAAATTGTTTTTGAAACATTAGTTAATTTTTGGCCAAATTATAAATTTCAATAGTTATTACTCTTAATTTAGATAAATAAGATCATCAATCTTAATATTTTTTTTTGTCTCATTTCTCTTCATTTATTCTTTTGTAATTTTTTATTTCTTCCTTTTGAAGACATATGTATAAATTTAAATGATATCCTCTAATTATTTATCTTTTTTATATTTGATCAAATTATCTATTGATTAAATTTTAATTTTAAAAATGAATAAATAAAATATCCCATATAAAAAGATATTTTAATTTTAATTTTAATTTAAAAAATATATAAATAAATTTTAATTTTAAAAATCAATAAATAAAAGTTCCTTAGATGACTTAGTTATTTATCTATTCTATTAAAATAGTTTTTTTTTCTAAGCATCTTACCCATATATATATATATATATATATATATATATATATATATATATATATATATATATATATATATATATATATATATATATATATATATATTTTAAATATGAAGCTCTGAAGAGATATCTAATAGAAATAAAAATGTAACTCTAATAGCTAAGTCAAATAAATTTACGATATTAAAATTTTAGTGGCCAAAATAAAAGAAATGATGAAATAAATGTGGCATATCATGATTCAATTTAATATTTTAAGTGACAAACAAATATGATAAGTATTTTTAAAATTTAATCATCTCTTTCTATTTATAATTCTTATCTTAAATATGAAAAGTCGAGTTAGAAAACAATAAAATATGATAATAAAATAAATTGCAAGTTTTTGTTTTAAAAAATAATTTAATTAAATATACTTTTAGTTCTTACAAAATTAAAATTTCTAATTTTAATCCTTGATAAAATTTGAATAAATATTTTTATAATTAATCTATGCAGTCAGATGTAGATAGAAATGTTAATGTGATATGGCTGTCAAATGTCAATTGACTCAATTTTTTTAAATTTTAGTTTATATTAAAATAAGTACCTTAAAATATTCATATATCATCAATTAAATCATTTTTAAGACTAATTTAGTAATTTATAAAGTTCTTTCTATTATATAAAAATCTTATTGATATTTTTAAAATTGATAAATTTTGAATTGACAAATTTTGTTTCTTAATTCTTATTTTCTTCTCAAAATCTAAAACTGACTTTTGCTATGACAACTTAATAAGCAAATAGATCTATTATCTTCTATTTATTAATTTTATTTCACTCAAATATAAAAAACCTCAACTCCATCTCCATCTTTTCAATTATCATGAAATAAAATCTCAAACACAAACCACCAATGATATTTAGAATTCAAAGTCCTATGATTTAAAAAGGGTGAAACTTAAAAATTCAAGCATAAAAAAAGTCTCTTAAGGTAAAACCACTCATAAAAAACAACTTGAAATTATCACAAATACAACTAAACCTTCAAATTTATACAACAAATCATCCATCTTTTCAAACTCAAAATCAAATATTGATTAATAGTGTAGAATTTATAAAATAACCAAAGATTTTAAAATAATTAAAACTATTCAACAACACTGAATCACATGACTAATTGGCTATCACAATTTAGAAAAGAAACAATAGAATAAAAAGTTGTCTTATTCCTTCGCATCACAAGACATACAAGTGGGAGTAGTAATGGAGAAAGCTATGTCTATATTTCATATTTTGTACAAAATTGGTGTATAAATTTGAAGAACTAACTTTTTTTTAAGTTAATTTAGACATGTTTCATCTCGAATCAATAAAAAAATTCATTCAGGCTAAATGAAGGTGAATTGTTTTACTATAATCTTTCTTAAAACTTTACTTTTGTTTAAATAAAAATGTTTTACATATATTGATTTCCGCCACAAAGGTGTGTAATTTTTTTTATACTTTCGCACAATTAATAAATCATACATAATTCTTTCTAAAAACACTTATCATTACTATTACTTCTAAAATAACAAAATATACTTGATTACTAAAATAACCATAAAAGTATAATAGGAAAGATATATTTGTAATTGTTCGGGAAAGATAAAATTAAAATTTCAAAATATTAGAATACATACAAAATTGCATGTCCTCCATTTATTTATTTATTGTAATTTATTCAGCAAGTGTATGGTGACATTGTCTGTAAAAAAAATGTTTGTGTATCTATAACTATAGATAAAGGGGATACAACTTTTTGGTGTGGCCTATTTTTGTTCCACAATTACCCTTCATTAATGCTTAAATTTCATAAATTATTCCATATTTACCCTTTACCTTAATGCTTAATTTCTCACATGATTTTATTTAATAATAATACTAAATAATAACTGTAAAAAATAACTTCCCACTATTTCCAATAGTCCTTCCTATTATTAACGTTCATACTAACTCCTCTATGCAAAGTGAGTCTCTCTCCAAGCCATTTACAAACTATTTCTCTCAATTTGTCAAGCTATTTGCAAATTAATCATATCCCTCTCTCCCTTTCTTTGTCAAACCGTGCATACCTCTATTAGTGTAGATCAAGGCTCTCAACAAACTCATTCTGATATTATTTTTGTCAGGTATTTTTTTTGTAACTATAATCGAATGAATTTATTAAACACTGATCACATCTCGTCTTATTTAAATTTCTATTGGTTTACATTCTTTTATGGACATAATTTCTAAATATTGATGGAAACTAGCATTTACACTTGCATGCGTTTTTTGTTTTGTTTTTAATTGATACATGGAAGTTTTTTTTGTACTTGATAATTACTGTAACTATGAAATAGTTGGTAAGAAATTGTCGTATAGATTGGAATATTGCATAATTTTTGACGCGCACTTCCAGTATAAATTGGAAATTATATGATACAGTGATGTTTTGTAGATTATACTAAAAAATTGTTATAGTTCAAACCAGCGAGCCTATGGCTGATGACATCAGAACCATCATCAAAACCAACATAGGCCTCGAAACAACTTGTAAAAAGGAATGCTCCTCTTGATCCAATTCCTATGTCATACAACCAAATCCTACAACCTCTAATTCAAAGTTTATTGGTATAGAAGCATGCTTCATCTCAAAGTTTTGATGACGTCAACAACAAGACTCAAGCTCATTTCATCTGTGCAAAAAGTCAAAAGCTTTCAAAAGACCAAGATCAAAGTATTATGGAACTGATCAACATTCAAGCTTCATGTACATTTGCTCGATCATCTTTCAAGACTTGGACACAAGCTATGGTATATTAAAATTCTCTAATTTAATTGATATACAAGTGTTCAAATAATTTATCATTTGATCATAATGCATGAACATGTTTTTTGAAACAATTAGAATTGGTATAACATTGTTTTATTAAGTATTTTTCTGAAAAATAACAGTGTTAACCGATTAACCATATGGGTTAACCGGTTAACCATTTCAAAACTTAAATTTTCTGGCCTAACGTTCCAGTGTTAACTGATTAACCATATAGGTTAACCGATTAACACTGAACGTTTTCTGAAAAATTGCTTTGTTTTAAATTCAAATGTTGTGTAATTGTTATACCATTTCATCTTTTGAATTACACATAATTATACCTTTTTGAATGGGTATTTTTACTAATATAAATTCTGAAAATTTCTTTTTGAAAAACAACCTCCAACAATTTTCAAAAACAATCATTGAATCATATTCACTATTTTTCAAATAATTTCAAATACATTCAAAAAGTGTTCATACTTGCATAACCTTTCACATCCATTTGTTTGAACACTTGTATTGAGATTAAGTTGTGAATTCTGATTAAAGGAGAAGATCAATCTTTGTATTGATATCATTATTATTACTCTCATCAAATCATTAGAATTACTTGTATTTGACTTGTGATCCAGGATTGTTGGACACAAGGGTGAGTGTTGCAAGAGGATTGTTCTTGCATCCTAAGTTGTTGAAATTGTTTGTTAGTAGGCCTCACCGGTTGATGGTGTGATAGGTTGTACTTTCTTAAACAATAGTAAAAACTCTCTTTCGTGTTGAAACGGGAGTGGATTACTCTCGGATTGTGAGGGGAACCACTATAGATCTTGCTGTCCACTTTCTTTATGCTTTCTACTACATCCATCACCAAGAACATAACCAAAGAAAAATTAAAGAACACCAAAAATCTGAAAAAGTTTCTATAAGCCTAATTCATCCCCCCCTCTTAGGCATACTCTGAACTTACAATTGGCATCAGAGCAGGTTAAGGTAACCTGTTCCTAAAGATTCAGTATGGCTTCCGCAAGTACCAACCCGGTTTTCAAAGATGGTGGAAGTAGTAACAAGCCACCACTCTTTTCTGGAGAATATCTCGATTTTTGGAAAATCCGTATGAAGGCACATCTTGAGGCTCAAGGAGACGATATATGGGAAACCGTAGAAACTGGTCCACATGTTCCTACAAGTGTGGTAAATGGTGTTGGAACTCCAAAGATAAAATCCTCATATGATGAAGATGACAAGAAGAGAATTTTGAATGAGAAGAAAGCAATCAACATACTTCAAAGCGCTCTCAGTATGGAAGAATTCTTCCGTATATCACAGTGTAAATCAGCAAAGGAGATTTGGGACACCTTGGTAGAAACGCATGAAGGGACAGCCGAAGTAAAAAGATCAAGACTTAATACTTTAAGTCAAGAGTATGCAATGTTCCGTATGCAGCCTGGTGAATCCATTGTTGCCTTACAAAAGAGATTCGTTCATCTAACAAATCATTTGATTGCTCTCGGGAAGACCTTCACCAATGATGATCTCAACTTGAAAGTCCTAAGATCCTTAACAAGAGAATGGCAACCGAAGGTGACCGCTATTTCGGAAAAGAAGAGTCTTTCAACGATGACATCTGCTTCCTTATTTGGCAAACTTCAAGAGCATGAACTGGAACTTGGAAGGCTTGAGAAGCATGAAAGTCAAGACAAGAAGTCCAAAGGAATTTCCTTGAAGATTGACACAAAGGATGACAAAAATGACGAATCTTCCAAAGACGAAAATTTCATGCTTCTAGTAAAGAAGCTTGGTAAGTTTTTTAATAATAATAAAAATTCCTCTTTTTCTAAAAAGAATAGACATTTCAGGAAAAAGGAAGTATCCATATCAAATCAAGAAGTTACATGTTACGAATGTGGGAAACAAGGTCACATAAAGCCGGATTGCCCGAAACTCGCAAATAAAAGAAAATTCAAAGGCAAAAAGGATTTCAAGAACAAAAAGGCTTATGTTGCGTGAGACGATAACGAGATAAGTTCATCATCGGAGTCGGAAAGCGATGAATGTGCTAATATGGCTCTTATGGCATCACATCATTCCGATGAAGAAATTGATGAGGTTAGTAACGATTTTTCTATTTATGATAATGATGCACAAGAAGTCATAGATGAACTTCTAAAAGAATGCAAGACTTTGTATAAAAGCATTTCATCCCAAAAGAAATATTGGTGTTGCTAAAGGGCATTATGTGTGGGTTGAAAAAGGTACTAACTATCAAAGACCCAAAGCAATTTGGGTATCTAACACTACTTAATTTTGTGTTGTAGGTATGCTTCAAGACAACGTCTAATCAATGGTATCTTGATAGCGGTTGCTCGAAGCATATGACGGGAGACATAAACAAATTTTCAAGTCTATCATTAAAGGCCAAAGGATACGTCACTTACGGTGATGATAATAAAGGAAATATTCTTGGAGTTGGAACCATTGGTGCACCTCCATGTACAATCATCGAAGACGTTCTTTATGTGGAAGGCCTTAAACACAACCTACTTAGCATAAGTCAATTGTGTGACAAAGGGTTCCGAATCAACTTCACAAAGGAGGAATGCTTGATAGAACACGAAGTCACTCATGACATTTTGCTAAAAGGTAAAAGATATAATAACATTTTTATGATTTCTTTTGATGACTTTTCCTTGAAGATAAAGTGACTTATGGCAAACAACAATGAGGCATGGCTTTGGCATGAAAGATTTGCTCACATCCACATGGATCATCTAAACAAATTGATAAAGCATGATCTAGTTGTTGGACTCCCAAAGATAAAATTCATCAAGGATAAATCATGCGATGCATGTCAAAAAGGGAAACAGACCAAGACAACTTTCAAATCCAAGCAAGTGGTTTCTACATCAAGGCCACTTCAATTGTTGCATATGGATCTTTTTGGTCCATCAAGAACAAAAAGCTTCGGAGGTAACTTTTATGCTTTAGTTATTGTTGATGATTTCTCTCGATACACATGGACATTGTTTTTAGTGCAGAAAAATGATGCTTTCAAAGCATTCAAGAAGTATGCGAAGCAAATTCAGAATGAGAAATCACTCACCATAGCCTCTATAAGAAGCGATCACGGTGGAGAATTCCAAAACTCAGACTTTGAAGATTTTTGCGAAGAGCATGAAATTTCTCATAATTTTTCAGCACCAAGAACACCTCAACAAAACGGTGTCGTAGAACGGAAGAATAGATCACTGGTAGAGCTTGCAAGGAAAATGCTTAGCGACGCAAATCTTCCTAAATATTTTTGGGCAGATGCAGTTAGTACAGCATGCTTCGTAAGCAACCGTGTCAATATTCGACCACTTCTCAAAAAGACTCCGTATGAGTTGTTCAAGGGTAGAAAACCAAATATAGCATTCTTCCACATATTCGAATGCAAATGCTTTGTTCTCAACAACAATAAGGATAATCTCGGTAAGTTTGATGAGAAATCCGACGAAGGTATATTTCTTGGTGTTGCTACTGCGAAAATCGGCGCCGGCTATGATAGAAGAGTCGCCACCGTGCATTATTTATCCCACAAGAGGGAAAGGAAACGCTCAGAGTAAACCTAACGCAAAGAGGGAAAGGAATGGTCGTCGCAACCAAATCCTGGATTCGGGAGTCGGTTACGCAAGGGGAAGGTATTAGCACCCCTCACGTCCGTCGTACTCGACGGGATCCACACTTGTTTTCTATCTAAGGGTGTGTTATTCTATCTACTCTACAGGTCTGGGTTAAAAGAAAAGAAAATGACTCGGCAAAGTATCGTACTTTATGCCTACATATTCCCGTCTGGAACGAGAAATCAGAGTCAACGTAGTTCGCCTAACTACGGGGAAGGAGAGGGAGGTTGCTCGCTAGGATATCGCATCCTATGCCTACGTACTTTCATACAACATGAAAGATCAGAGCAAACGTAGTTCGGGCTACGGAAGACACAAGTTTGTCTGACAGTTTTTTATCTCCTTAAGAAAGGGTTTTCCTGATTAAAGGGTCCAAGCGGACAAAAATGACATTTGAAGTTTGTTTTCAGTTTTTTACGAAAGAACTGTTTTTTAGTCTGTTTGTAACTTGTACTGCACTAAAGACTTGTGATCTGAGAGTGACTACGTCGCATGTCACCCTAAGGGTACCATACTAAGCATGGGTCAAAACCTAATGTCTGTCATAATTTCCTCTTGCACAGAGGAAATCAGAGATCCTAGGGGAGAAATAGCAAAAGACAGCAAGCAGTAAACAGTAAACAGTAAAATGCATGCTATGCAGCAATACCAGAGAGGCAAGGGGGAAGACAACAGGCAGGAGGAGACAAGCTCCACCTCAAACCTAGAGGTAAACAACACAAGCAAACAACAATACAGAGAAAAGCAAAAGATACATAGAAGGCATCCCAAGCAGCAACAACTAAACTCCTACAGCAAACAGCAACAGCAGCTCTGAACAGCAAAGTTGGATTGACAGCAAAGTTGACAACAAAGGCTTCATCTTCAAGCAAGCTTCTATCTTCAAGCTCCAACAAGCACACTCCAAGAGGAGGATTAATCATCAAGATCAAGTTATAATATTAAGAAACTTAATGACAACCAAAGGAAATCACTAAGAACTCAACATTGCAAATGAAAGGTATCCTCAAAGTTCTACTCACTTGGGCATACCACTCATCCCTCCTAAGGAGATATGGAGCTTCCCAAGAAGGACTTTATGTCATTGGATGGAATAGAGGCAAACAATGCACTCTATGTTTGGAGAAAGAATCAAAACTAAGTCTAAGGCACTTCCTAAAACCCTAATTTCCTAAGCTCTTAAAAAAGCTCCACAAGAGGAAAAAGCCTTCAACTCCAAGCTCCAATCTTCAATCCCAAGCATCTTCAATGAAACCAGAAGCTCCACCAAAAAGAACTCAAGCTTAAACCAGCTTCAAAGCAACCAACCAAACCAAACAATCCAAAGCACTCAAGAGAGGAATCCACAAACACAAGCCAATTGCAAAATACAACTAAAATAGAAAATCAAGTTGCAAAATTCTAATTAAATTCCTAGGGGAACATAAATGTTTGAACAACCTAGTGTAAAAAGATTGAAGCCTAAATCAAATTCTATGTTAGCTAAACAATTCCTACATTGAGATAGGTCAAGGGAATCCAAAAGTTTGGGAGGGTCCTAATCTCAATACCTAAAACAGGACCTAATGTTGTTTTAAAAATCCACCAAAAATGCTAAGGGAACATACATATCTACCCTAACACATACTAAAAAATCAAAACCAAACTCATCACCAATTGGAAGAACTAAATTCAACAAAACAGATGGCCAATTATGCAAAATTAAAAGAATTAAACAAAATAAGAAAAATCAAATTAAATTGAAAAATGCATGAAATTGTATTTTGTTAATCCCAGAAAATCACAAATTCCATAAGGATCATGGAGGTATTTTTAAAATAATTTTATGATCAAAATTGGAATTAATATGATTTTTGGAATCAACAAACAATTAAAATAAAACAAAATGAAATAAAAAAATGAATAAAAGCTACGAAATAATGAGAGCCATTGGATCTGGAGACTGGTCAATCCATCCAAGCGCGCTGGTGATGCCACCTCATTTATTTAAACGCAGCATTTTGCTATCAGAATTTCCAAACCAACTTTAAGTCCCAAGCGTTGGATATTGGTTGTAGTCAAAGGTCAAGGCAAGATCTAAGGGTTCAGACATCATCTTCTCCAAATCTCAGGAAGGCCAGGTGGAGATCAGGGATGGTGGTTCATGGTGGCCGGAGAAGACTCCAGTCGTCTTCTCCGGCGAGAGTCCAGGTTCAGGCAACCAAAAATAACAAACTATACACCAATTCCACTCAGTTTTTCACGTACATTCCAAATCTCCACTCAAAATCATCCAATTCTTAACAAGTAAGCAAACACGAATCAAAGTTCAAAAATGGCATCATCCACAACTCTCACTAAACTTGAAATTAATGGTATAGATCTCTTCATCTTGTTGCATACATCAACCTGATCTAAACAACTAGCATTGAAACCTTATGAATCAAGAGATTCAAGTCCAAACAGTTATGGCATGTCATCTTCAATCATCATCAATTGAGTCCAAATCAAGCCTAAAACGATCTATGTCATGTCTAGATCCTAACCACAAGTTCAATTCTATCTAACTCATGCTAGATTATGCTGAATTTTGAGAAATACAAACCTGGTATAGATCTTGAAACAGAGGTACTTAGAGCTCGTGACTTGCTTCCAAATGCTCCAGATAGCTTCAATGATCCACAAGGAAGAGATTGCACACTTCAATTTGGCTTGAATTGTCCCCAAACTCAGAATCCAATTTGAACTTGCAGTTGAGAAAATTCACTTGCTCTTGCTTGCTCTGGCGCGAAATGATGCTCAACTTTGATCTGAACTTGATCTAATGAATATATAGAAGAGTTTCATGGGCTTTTGCAATGTGTTTGAAGCCCAAATCCGTGTATCCAATTTTATGATTTTTTGCTTGCAAGTTCATACACCAGTCATGCTTTGCAAGCTTTGCAGTGGTTCTAGAAGGTTCTCACACCTTGCACATGTCATTTAGAATGAGTTTGCATGGAGAAATTGGCCTGAATTGCCTTGTGCATTGATTTTGCATATGTAACTTACAAGTGAAGTAACCATATGCTATCTCTCAAAACTTGACCTAAACTCAAAATTCTGTTAAAACCAAAGTGTTTGAAATGTAATTTCCAATCATAAAATGCACCCATTTTCTTGGTTTGAGGCATCTAGCACAAAAATGCATTTTTCCCTCCTTTCCATATTTGAAATTTCTTCATTTTCAAGCCATTTCAAGTGAATTTTTGATATGAGAGAAACCAAACTCTCATGACCACTTGGTTGCACTCAAAACATCATTTTAAGCAAGTTCCATGTTGAACGAATTTCCATTTGAAGCTTGCAAGTTGAAGATTTTGGCCCATGCTTGAAAATGACCTATAATCTCACTTTCCCAAAATACCCCTGACTTGTAAACCTCATAAATTGAGTTCTACAAATCAGATGGAAAAATTATAGTACAATTTAGAAAGCTAAGATCATGAGGAACAACTTTCATGTTGACCAAAAGTTCAGGTGAAACCTCCTTCTAAGTCAAAAATAGCCTTGAAGTCAGATGCTTTTCACAGACAAATTTCAGTGGCCTCTGAGGACTTGTAACTTGTCTGGGCCATAACTTGAGTTCTATAAATCCAATGGAGGACTTATAGTACTAAAATTAAAAATATTGAGATGCTCTACAAGTTTCATGTTGGCCAAAAATCCATTTGAAACTTGTATCTTGACTTAAGTGGCCTTGAAGTTAGGCACTAAACAGGGTAATTTGCACTGAAACCCTAATTTAGCAACTTCCCACATTCTTGATTCTTCTTGATTTGATCTTGGAACAACACCACAAATGTCTTATCACATAATTTCATGAACTCCATGACCTCACAGTAGGCTTGAATGCTCTTCAATTGCATAATTGACCTAGGGTTGATCCAGATGAAACCCTAATTGTCTGCACTTCAACTGTGGCTCTTGCATTTGAATCAATGACTTGATTGAGATCCAACATGGCCCTCTAGGCACTCCATGAGCTCTATACACATCTTCTATTCACAATCCATGCTTCACATCTCACTGATGGTCTTCAATTGATCCTCAAGTTAGGAGAAGATTCACACTCAAACATCTAAACCCTTAGGCACTCAAACCACCTTTTGATGACTTTGATAACTCTCAATCTTGAATGAGACCTCTTGCTAGGCTTCTCTTGATAATAATCACACTTGATCCCCTTTTGTATGAATGATATGCCATGATATGCAAATGATAGAACTATGCAAATGATAATGCAATGAAACATAAACCAGGTAAAAGATGTTGAGCAAATTTTGGGGTGCAACAGCTGCCCCTATTCAAACTGCTTGGACCCGACTGGGTGAAGAGCGAACGGCCTTCAAACAATCGAGGTAAAATACGGTTGAATACCAAGAAACCCAGAAATTTACCAACCGCAGAAATACTCAGCAAAAACTGCTTGGTGAACAACATTTGTTGTGCTGAACCCAGTTGTTACGGCAACAACTGATCACTCTTCTAATACAACTTTTGATTTCAACATTAACTCCCTGTGTGACGCCACAGGCATCGAATTAACTTTACGAGAAACAATTTCGTCCACAACGGGACTAAACTTCGTCAACACGAGGAAGGACTCCATTAACATGGGTACAATTCCGTCTATAACTGGAATAACGATCTCTGTCAGTCCCAAGTAACAACTCCACTGGGGATAATCCATCGATTACGGATAATAACTCCGTCCACACGGGTAGCAATCACTGCCAACACAGGTAACACTTATTGTTAACTTTACTGGGGACAACTCCGTCGATCACGGGTATGATCTCTGTCAACACAGGTAACCATCTCTATCAACACAGGCGCAATCTCTGCCTAATACAGGAAAATAACTCTGGCGACTTCCACTGAGGAAATAGTTTTATCAACAAATAAGAAATAACTCTGCCAACAACATAGGAACTAACTCTGCCAAATACAGGAAAATACTCTGCCAAATACAGGAAAATAACTCCGTCACCACTACGGGAAAATAAATCTGCCAAATACAGGAAAATACTCTGCCAAATACAGGAAAATACTCTGCCAAATACAGGAAAGTAACTCCGTCACCACTACGGGAAAATAACTCTGCCAAATACAGGAAAATACTCTGCTAAATACAGAAAAGTAACTCCGTCACCACTACGGGAAATAACTCTGCCAAATACAGGAAAATACCCTGCCAAATACAGGAAAGTAACTCCGTCACCACTACGGGAAAATAACTCTGCCAAATACCGGAAAATACTCTGCCAAATACAGGAAAGTAACTCCGTCATCACTACGGGAAATAACTCTGCCAAATACAGGAAAATACTCTGCCAAATACAGGAAAGTAACTCCGTCACCACTACTGGAAAATAACTCTGAATACAACTTCTCTGCCTATCTTTGCAGTAGCTAACTCCATCAATCAAATGGGTAACAAAATACTGGTCCAATCTTCAAACTTTTAACGCAGACATGGCAGCAAATCTTGAGAAGGACTCTACTGGGAATTTTTTGAATCCAGACTGCCAGACACCTACTTCGACATAGGCGGCAAATTCCAAAAATGATTCACGAAATCTTTTGATATTGTCATAACAACAATTTTGAAGAAATACTCCACTGGAGGGGTAAGAGAAACTTAACCAAGCAACTCTGTGGGGAATAATGACAAAACGAACATTATCATTACACGTCTCACTCCGAGACCTTGCTTATCTGGTAATTAATCTGAGCAAGAGCTCCCTCCACCTGCAGGGAAAACAACACTTGAGACAGAAGGTTAACCAACCTGGCTTATGTTTCAAAATGCGTATGTTTGACAATGGCGTAATGCTCCATTCGACATGGAAATGCTACGCGTTTGGGTAGATGCAAATATGATGATATATGCGAATGCTAATGCAGGTTCCATCCGCCGAGAAACACTCTGGTATGAAATGTCTAAGAACAAAACCAACTCCGCTAGGGATGAACGGGTATCACAAAGTATTCCGGCAAAATAAATGCCGGAAACAACAACCAACTCTGTTGGGGAAAGATGCGACCCTTCTGGGGAAAGATACGACCCTTCTGGGGGAGAACTACACTGTCGGGGCACAGTCTACAAATTCAGAGCTACAAACTCTACTGAGGATAAATCATCCTGACGAAAGAATGACAACCTGCGGGGAAAGGGAATAACCATCCTCCGGGGAGGCGTCCTCTGCCGGGGATATTGATTTCGACCTGCTGGGGATATCCTATGGACAATTTCCATGAGGATACTCTTCAGGCGACATTCTTGGTGATACTCCCTCGGGGAGGACAATTCCACATCTGGTAGGAATAAGCGCCGTCTCCACTTTCTGGGGATAAGATACAACTTGCTAAGGCACAACATCAACTGAAGTCAGGCCCGATGTCAAGAGACTTTGGATGGGGAATACAATTCCTGACCGTTTGCTTCAAAGATAAGGACCCTGCAAAACACAAACGAGACAAAACAAATCTACATAACAAAATCTATCCGAATTAATATCCGTGACGTTCATTCAGTCAATTCGAAGTTTTAGCAATTATTGGCAAGGGCCAGCAAGTTTATACAAGTGCAAGTTCATCAAAAACATCGGCGTTTTTCACAAACAAAACAGTAAAGAACAAGCATCAAGTACTGAATAACATGCTTTATTGATAACGGGCCTGTAAATAGGCAAAATTTTGTACACTGGATGCAACTCCTGAAAAGAGGAAGTTACGCACAAACAAAATACAAAGATACAGAAATACAAAGAAAATTCGTATACATGTCGGCAACGTGGTACAGACGAACACCATGAGTTGATCCTCCTATGACTCGCCTGACTCTGACGCTTTCCTGATACTCGATCTTCGAAAGAGATTGTTTCGGATATACGACCCTCAGGTACTCCCAAACCACTAAGCAATGTAGTATCAAACTTGGACCAAAGTCATTTGCTTTTTCAAATCCCTAACTTTTGCGTGAACCGCCCTTTGCGGGTTTTCAATTCACCGGGATACCCTTTTTTCCAAAGTTTCCCTTTTCAGGTTTTCAACTTCGCGGGTGTACATTTTTTCAATTTTATCCCTAACTTTTTCCCGAACCTTTTATTCCTTTTTTATGGTTCGCCGGGATGCCCCATTTTTGCCTGGACTCTTTTTTTTTGTCCAGCGGGTCTCTTTAAGCAAAGTATTTTTTAACTGCGTCCGAGTTCACCGGGGATGTGAAGTCCTCACCATCCAAGGTGGACAACAGTAAGGCTCCTCCAGAGAAAACCTTTCTCACGACATATGGACCTTCATAGTTGGGAGTCCATTTTCCCCTGTGATCTAATTATGGTGGGAGAATCTTTTTCAACACAAGATCGCCCGTCTGAAAGCTTCGAGGGCATACCTTCTTATCGTAAGCTTTCTTCATCCGGCTCTGATACAACCAACCATATGCGAGAGACGACAATCTCTTCTTATCCATTAAACTGAGCTGGTTCAGTCTATCTTTTACCCATTCTGCCTCATCAAGTTGGACATCGCGTAAAACCCTCAAAGAAGGAATCTCAACCTCCAATGGTAACATTGCCTCCATGCCATACACCAATGAGAAAGGAGTTGCCCCGGTTGATGTGCGTACCGTCGTACGATAACCGTGCAAAGCGAAAGGCAACATCTCATGCCAGTCCTTGTAAGTCACAACCATCTTCTGAACAATCTTCTTTATGTTCTTATTGGCCGCTTCGACAACACCATTCATCTTGGGCCGATAAGGAGAAGAGTTGTGATGCTCGATCTTGAAATTCTGGCACAACTCTTTCATCATCTTGTTATTCAAGTTTGAGCCGTTATCGGTGATAATCCGCTCTAGGATTCCATATCTGCAGATAATATCTCTTTTGATAAATCTGGCTACCACTTGTTTGGTGACATTAGCATATGACGCTGCTTCCACCCATTTGGTGAAGTAATCAATGGCTACCAAAATGAACTGGTGTCGTTTGATGCCGTAGGCTCAATCTTGCCAATCATATCAATTCCCCACATCGAGAAAGGCCACGGTGATGACATAACATTCAGAGGGCTCGGAGGCACATGAATTTTGTCTACATAAATTTGACATTTATGACACCGCTTCGCGAACTTGAAACAATTTGTTTCCATCGTTAGCCAATAGTAACCTGCCCGCAACAATTTTCTCGTCATTGCATGTCCACCAGCATGCATACCAAATGTACCTTCATGGATCTCTTCCATGAGCAACTTAGCCTTTTTCTCGTCCACACATTGCAACAACACCAAGTCGTGGTTTCTCTTGTACAGGACGCCATCCGGATTCAAATAAAAATTGTCAGCCAATCTCCTAAGAGTCTTCTAATCTCGACTGGATGCCCCAGCCGGATACTCTTTGGTCTTCAGGAAATGCTGGATATCAAAATACCACGGTTTGCCATGGGATGCTTCCTCAATGGCGAATATGAAGGCGAGAGATAACAATCCTGGGAGCCTCATTCCAGAAGTTAACTTTATACATTGAAGACAACGTCACAAGAGCGTCGGCCATCTGATTTTCTGCTCGTGGCACGTGATGCACTTTGTCAAAGAAAGACAACAATCTCCTTGCATAATTCATATAGGGTATCAGATTGGGCTGTCGCGTCTCCCATTCTCCTTTAATCTGGTTGACCACTAGAGTAGAGTCCCTGTATACGTCAAGATATTTGATTCTCAAATCAATAGCCTCTTCAAGACCCATGATGCACACCTCATATTCAGCCTCATTATTGGTAACTGGAAAGATCAATCTGGTAGTAAAGGGAATGTGCGTCCCTTGAGGAGTAGTGATAATTGCCCCTATTCCACTACTGTAGGAGTTAACAGCACCACCAAATATCAACTGCCATTTGGAACCCAACTCTGGACCTTCATCCGGCAACGGCTCATCATAATGTTTCATTTTCAAGTACATGATATCCTCGTCAGGAAAATAAAACCTCATTGGTTGATAATCTTCAATCGGCTGCTCCGCTAGGTACTCTGACAGAACACTACCTTTGATAGCCTTTTGAGAAACATATTGAATATCATATTCTGTCACCACCATCTGCCATCGAGCAATCCTCCCGGAGAGTGCTTGCTTTTCAAATACGTATTTGATCGGATCCATCTTTGAAATTAGCATGGTTGTATGGTTTAACATGTATTGTCTCAAATGTTTGGCAGCCCAGGCTAGCGCACAACACGTCTTTTCAAGCATTGAGTAATGGGATTCACAATCTGTGAACTTTTTACTCAAGTAGTAAATCGCATGCTCTTTACGTCCAGTTTTGTCATGTTGACCGAGAACACAACCCATACTTTCCTCAAGAACCGTCAAATACATAATCAATGGTCTCCCGGATACTGGGGGTATCAATATTGGAGGTTCCTGCAAATATTCTTTTATTTTTTTCAAACGCCCTTTGACAATCTTCATTCCAGGTCACAGCCTGATTCTTTTTCAACAATTTGAATAATGGTGTCGCTACTGCGAAAATCGGCGCCGGCTGAACAGAAGAGTCGCCACCGTGCGTTATTTATCCCCAAGGAGGGAAAGGAAACGCTCAGAGTAAACCTACCGCAAAGACGGGAAAGGGATGGCCATCGCAACCAAATCCTGGATTCGGGAGTCGGTTACGCAAGGGGAAGGTATTAGCACCCCTCACGTCCGTCGTACTCGACGGGATCCACGCTTGTTTTCGGTCGAAAAGATTGCTATTCTATCTATTCTACAGGTCTGGGGTTAAAAGAAAAGAAAATGACTTGGCAAAGTGTCGCACTTTATGCCTACGTATTCCCGTCTGGAACGAGAAATCAGAGTCAACGTAGTTCGCCTACCTACGGGAAAGGAGGGGAAGGTTGCTCGCTAGGATATCGCATCCTATGCCTACGTACTTTCATACGACATGAAAGATCCGAGCAAACGTAGTTTGGGCCACGTACGACACAAGTCTGTTTTGATTGCTTTTATCTCCTTCTGAAAAAGGGTTTTTTCTGCTTAACAGTCCACGCGGACAAAAATGACGTTTTGATGAGTTCACATTCTTTTACGGAAGAAGTGTCTTTTATTATGTTTGGAACATTTATTGTGTTTTTCTGTTTGTTTTGAGAAAGAAGAGACAGAACTCTAACCTATGGTTGAAAAGGGAATCAAACTAACCTAATGTTATCATGCATGGGTTAAGACCTAATGTCTATAATGTTCCTCTCTTGCACAGAGAGAAACAGAGATCCTAAGGGAATAGACGGAAACAGAAACAATAGCATATATACAATAAAGCAGTAAAATGCATGAATGCAGCAATACAAGCGAGGCAAGGGAGTCCCACTCAACCTCGAACCTAGAAAACAAACAGGCAAAAGTGAACAAAATTCACTTTCAACCTAACAGGTTAAATGGCAAACAATACAGTCCGGGAAATTCAAACAATACATCAAAAATTATAAACAGCAAAAAATAAACAGCCAACAGCAAGCTTCATCAACATCTGTCTTCAAGTCATCTTCAACCATCTACAGGCTTCAAGCAAGCATCAGTCTTTATCTTCACCTTCAGGCTTTTCTTCAAGTCTCACTCTCCAAGATGAGGAACAGTTAAGAGGATGAACTGGAATGTTAAACAGTTAGTTGACCACCAAAGGTGGCAAACAGACTGTTAACAATATGTGGAAAGTTTCTCTCAAGAGTTCTATCTCTTAGACACTGTCACCAAGCCTTCCAAAGAAAGGGGGTGAGTGTCCTATAGAGACTCTGCATCATAGAGAGGGATGGAGGCAAACAAGACCTTCCATGTTTGTGAATCAAGTTGCTATTCTAGAGCTCTACCTAACTCCTAAATCCTATAACCTTCAGCAGCTGCCAGCAAGATATACTCCTCATCAACTCTGGAAATTGGTCTTCATTCTTTTAGTCTTCAATGGGCTTCATCAGCAAAGTCTTCATCTCAAACCCAAACCCCAAGCAGGCCCAATACCCCACACAGTCAAATAATAACCCTAGAGAGGGCACACCACACAATCAAGCAAATACAGGAAATATACTAGTAGTAATAGTTGAATAGGGGAAGCCTAATATTTTCTAAGGGATCTATTACTTACCCATAATACCCCTATAGTCCCATACCCAAAATTCAAACTACAACTCCTAAAAGAAATGATCTATCACACCTATGTCACACCTAAACCCTAATTTTGATTCCCCTAATCACACCTAAAAAAACCATCTAAAACTTAATCCTAAAATCATAAATTAAATCTCATATGAAATTTAAAGTCCTAAGTGAAGTACCCTAAAAAGAATGGGTCCAAAATATAAAAGGATCTAGCTAAACTAAAATCAACAAGATCAAGTATTAAACTAAACATCACTTAAGACCCATTTAAAAGAAAAATATACTAAAAATGCAAAAATAAAATGAAATGCTAATTTTATTACATGACAATTTTATTAACAGAAATAGAAAAAAGATGCAAAAACAACCACTTAAAAATCAATAAAATTCAATTTAATATGCAATTTCTAAATTTGAAGAAATTAAA
Source organism: Lathyrus sativus (assembly GCA_963859935.3). Taxonomy (NCBI): domain Eukaryota; kingdom Viridiplantae; phylum Streptophyta; class Magnoliopsida; order Fabales; family Fabaceae; genus Lathyrus; species Lathyrus sativus. Next base: position 411,672,740 of record OZ012738.1, on the reverse strand, counting down.
AGAAAATAAAAATAAAAGAAAAGAGAGAGGGGGTGTTAGAAGCAATGCGTCTAGTTCAATTGTCACGTGGGCCCAGCATCCAGGGGTGCGAATAACAAATGTTTAGGCCCAGACCAACACAAAAATTAATTCAGAAAATCAAGAGAAAAACAAAACGTGCGCGGTGCAAATAGCAGAAAAAAACAGTTCAAATCGTGTGGGCCTTGATATTGGGGGTGTGAAAAGAAAGTCATTAAGCCCAATCTGAGAACTTAAGTGAAACGGTGCGTTTCACGTTCTGAGTTCCCTCCCATTTTCAACTTTGAATACAGGTCGTTCGATCACGCTCTCAGTCAACAAGTCTTGCTCATCCAACGCACGATATGCTTCGTCTTCCTCATGCCTAGGGTTTGTATGAAACAGCCATGGAAACTGAACCTTCATCATCATCTTCCATCAATTCGTGCATCATCATCACAACATCAATTTCGAAAGTGTAAAAAACAAAATTACTCTAAATTTATCCCTGATCAAGCCTATGGTATCAACATCAATTAATATCCACTCTATCATAAAACACGATCACCACCTCAGAATTACTCAGAATTTCATCGTCACCAATCCATGATCTAAGTGTACTAATCTCTTCCTGACCTCTCACTGAGCAATAATCACTATCAACTTAAGATTCTAACAGTTTATTCACCAAGTTCTAGGTCTCAACAGAATTTGTGCTCCAATGTCAAACTCCATGAAATGCTCTCAAACTCATTGGAATTGATCATCTACTTATTCCTAACAGTTCTAACCTAATGATTCTACATCATGCTATCTATTCCAAGTCAATTCGAAGAAAACACTAACCTGGTAGAAATCTGAAAACAGATGGATGAAACCTTGGATTCACAGCTAGCAATGCTCTATGATTGATCAATGGAGGTGGATCTTGATACTGTATGCAGCAACTCTTGTTCAAATGCTTTGGATTCTTGTAACCAACTCTTTTTTCAATTTGGATGATGAACTTGCAACACACGAATCTTGCACCAATACACTTGGATCTTGCTTGCAATGTGATCTATGATGAATATGGAGTATGATAGGATCAAGAACTTTGAAGAATGATGAGGAATTGAGAGAATTTGGATGAATTTGTAAAAATGCAAGAGAGAATGAAACTATGTGCTTTGGATCAAAATGAAGTGTAACCCTGCATTGAAGGAGCTCTAGGGTTTATATAGATGCTCATGGAATCATCTAGAAATTGCTGGAAGCTTCTTGCACACAAATCCCTTGTGATTTGGCATATGTCACTTTAATCATAAGCAAGCCATGATAACTCTCAAACTTTGAACTAAACTCAAAAATCCACTATTTCCAATGGTCTCAAAACATTATTTCCAATCAAAATGACCTATAATTTCATCCCATTTGGACATGTTATGAAAAATTCCCAAAAAAATGGCTATTTAATGACTTAAATCATGCCTTAATTAGACTCAAAACCTCCATGACCACTTTTCTAGACTCAAAACATCATTTGGAACAACTTTGATGTTTTGAAGTTTTTCATTTGAAGCTTTCTTGTATGAGTTTTAGGCATATGCTTGAAATGACTTGTAATTTCCAAATGACCAAAATACCCTTTGCTTGCCAAGGTCATAAGTAGAGTTCCACATCTCAGATGAAGGCATACTATACCTTTCTAGAAATCTAAGATCATTAGGAACAACTCTCAGGTTGACCAGAAATCCATTTGAAAGCTCCTTGAGGGGTAAAAGTTGCTTGGAAGACAATTAACTTTCACAGACAAAATTTCAGATGCCTCAGATGACCTGTAACTTGCAAGAACCATAACTTGAGTTCTATAAATCTACTTGAGGTATTCCACCACTCAAATTAAAGGTCTTGAGATCCTCTACAAGTTTCCTGTTGGCCAAGGATCCATTTGAAGCTTGCATTTTGAATTATCTTGCTTGGAAGTTTGACCTAAATCAGGGGATTTTACACAGAAACCCTAATTTAGAAACTCCTCTTCTTCTTGATTCCTCTTGATTTCTCCTTGGAAAAACACCACATCCATATCTACATGTCAAATGATGAATCCCACATCTTTCAAATAGACCTTGATGCCTTTCAATCAAGCATTTGACCTAGGGTTGACCTAGATGAAACCCTAGTTGACTGTCTTCAACTGCAACTCTTGTAATCACATCAATGACTTGTCTCACTTTCAAAATGACCCTCTAGGTCCTCCATGATGTCTATATACCCTCCATGGCCTTAATTCATAACTCACAACTTCTTTGATGATCTTCAAATACACTCAATATAGGAGATAGATCCACTGCTTGATCCACTGACTTCTTAGGTTTCAATTTCTTTCTGATGACTTGGATAGGCTTGAATTTGAATAAGAACCTCCTGATAGGCTCATAGAGATAAGAATAGTACTTGGTCCCTTACTGGATGGCTTGCTATGTTATGCTATGCAAATGATATGACTTTATATGCAAATGCTAATGCAATTGAAACATAAACCAAGTGAAGTAGGTTGAGCAAATTTTAGGGTGCAACAAATGGCTCGCATGTAGCGGTTATGTGAGATATGAACCGAGCAATGTAGTTCAACCTCCCTAAAAATCCACGCACTTCTTTTTCTATTTTAGGTGTTGGCATTTCTTGTATTGCTTTTATCTTAGTAGGATCAACCTCAATTCCTTTTTCGCTCACAATAAACCCCAATAGTTTACCGGATCTCACCTCGAAGGTGCACTTGTTAGGATTCAGCCTCAGCCTGAATTTCCTAAGCCTATTGAACAATTTCAGCAGATTAACCAAATGTTCTTCCTCTGTCTGGGATTTGGCAATCATATCATCAACATAAACCTCGATCTCTTTATGCATCATGTCATGAAAGAGCGTCGTCATAGCACGTTGATATGTTGCCCCAACATTCTTCAAACCAAAGGGCATCACTTTGTAGCAAAATGTTCCCCATGGGGTAATGAAGGTTGTTTTCTCCATGTCTTCTGGCGCCATTTTTATCTGATTATAGCCCGAGAAGCCATCCATGAAGGAGAATACGGAGAATTAAGCAGTGTTATCGACCAGCACATCGATATGAAGAAGCGGAAAGTCGTCCTTTGGGCTCGCCCTATTGAAATCACGATAATCTACGCACATCCGTACCTTACTGTCTTTCTTTAATACCGATACTATATTGGAGACCCATGAGGGATAAGTTGTAACAGTAAGGAAACCAGCATCCCACTGTTTCTGAACTTCCTCCTTAATCTTCACAGACATATATGGTTTGGTTCTTCTGAGTTTCTGCTTAACAGGCGGACATTCTTCTCGCAATGGCAGACGATGAACAACCATGTCAGTATCCAATCCTGGCATATCCTCCTACGACCAAGCAAAGATATCATTGTACTCTTGCAACATCTCAATCAGACCCTACTTGATGTCGCTTTGCAGTGCAGCCCCTATCCGGATGTTCCTGACAACTCCCTCGGACCCCACGTTGATAATCTCAATCTCTTCCTGATGAGGCAGAATGATTCTTTCTTCCTGTTTCAACAGTCGAGTCAGCTCTTCTGGCAAGTCGCTATCCTCAACAATCTCTTCCTCAGCTTGAAATACCGGGTGCTCAAAGTCAAAGCGAGTCATAGGAAGTTCGTGTTCGGTGTCATCTGAAATATGAATCCTGCAAAGGAAATGGTTAAATGCTTCAAATGAGTGCAAACAAAGCTCATAACCACATTTCCATTTATTGTTAAAATAAAAACAGGAAAAACAGGGAACACAAAATTTGTATGAGAAAAAAGCCTTTATTCAATGATTAAACAGTGCATACACATAAGCAGGTGGCCCTAAAACAAAATCACTATGCCCCGGGTAGGACACATGATTATACAATAATCAAGAAAACAAATCATTACTGTTTTGTAGTCACTGGGACAATTTCTCGGATGGACCAGTTGCAGAGACTTTGTCCTGGCACGCTAGGCTTGATCCACGCGTCCATATCGCAATCACTATCTCCGTCTTTAGAGTCGGAAACAACATTAATCGTCTCAAAGCAGACTCCCTTTGGAGTAATCACCACCGGTCCTTTGAACTTGGGTGCTTTCTGTGGAGAAGATGCTGATGTTGGGCGGTACCCTAGTCCAAACTTGTCCATCTTGACAGGAATTTCCAGCACTTGACCCCAACCCTTGGTATCACCAGTCTGAACCAATTCTTGAGTGTCTTTGTACGAAGCCACAGCCTCTGGTCCTTTGCTGGGAACACTGGACTTGTATTTGATTTGCAACCCTTCAAAGGCTTGGCAGGGCGTTTCGTGGATTTCTCCATCCACTTCAACGTACTTGAATGATGAGAGATGACTGACCAAGATGTCCTCTTCCCCATAAATAGTAACGATGCCACCCCCGGCTTCAAACTTAAGCTTCTGATGCAGCGTGGACGTCACAACCCCTGCAGAGTGTATCCACGGACGCCCAAGTAAACATCTATAAGCTGGATGAATATCCATGATATAAAATTCAGTATCGAATATTTTCGGCCCGACCTGCAACGGTAACGTTATCGATCCAAACACCGACCTTCTCGTTCCATCAAACACCCTCACAACCAAGTCACTTGGCGTGCAAATAATTCCCCGGATATCCAACTTCATCATAGCCTTTTTAGGCAATACATTCAGAGATGATCCGATATCCACAAGAACGTGCGACATTACGGTGCCCCGGCATTCCACTGATATGTGCAAAGCCATATTATGCTCTCGGCCTCTGGGTGTTGGATCAAAATCAGTGAAACCCAAACTATGTCCAGCATTGACATGCGCCAGTACCCCCTCTAGCTGGTTGACAGAAACCTCCTGAGGTACAAATGACGTGTCCAATATCTTCAATAAAGCATTTCGATGAGCCTCAGAACAAAGCAACAAAGATAGGATTGAAATTTTTGAGGGTGTCTGTTGTAAGTGCTCAACAATCTTATAATTGCTCTTGCGAATTAGCCTCATGAACTCTTCTATGTCCTTGTGCGACGTGTATTTCTCTTTTAACTGGGATGGTCCACTTTCATTCACCTTGGCCTTGCCTTTAGCAATCTTCTCTGCTTCAACTTCAGGTGCGGTGAAGATTCTTCCTCTACGGGTCATGCCTCCCGTTCCAACAACATTGTCAACTGCCCCTGCCGGCTGGCTATTCACCTCAATCTTTTCTCCATTACAGTACGCTTCTAACCCATATGTCCATGGAACAGCTTTTGTACTCTCAAAAGGAACAGGTCCTACTTTTGTTATTGTGATAGTCGGATGCTTGGCAGGCGCCGATATCGTAATAGTCTTCCTTGGGATCATAACCGTTGTAATCTCATCCTGCTTTTCAAACAATGCCTCAACAGGCTTCTCAACAGCAGTTCGATCAAATTGCAAAATCCCCTCATCCAACATGGCTTGGATACCTCTTTTCAAATCAGCGCAATCCTCTGGTTGGGTCCAGCAATCCAGACAATATTCGTCACATCCGTGGAATACACCCCCTTTCAACAATCTACTTTTAACACAACTCAACGGTGTCTTCAATTCATTCACATCCATAACCAAGTTCAAATTCTCTTCCGTTATGATAGCATTCACTCCATGATTCGGCATAGGTTGTTGTACAATATTGGGACCATCCTGACCAAAGTTAATGGCCTTAGTATCAAGCAAATCTTGAACCTTATGTTTGAAAGCATGGCAACCTTCAATATCATGTTCGGGCGCCCCGGAATGAAAATCACAATGTTTACCAGCGTCAAAACCAAATGGAGGAGTCCCGTCAACGGGGCCATCGTTCTTTTTTCAACCAGATTCAAACCCAACAGCGTTTGAAGAAGTTCGGCATAAGTTGAAGGAGGTGCTTCAAATACTCTCTTCGGCCTACCCTCTTGAATTCTATGTTGAGCAGGGTGCATTCTCTATTGTTGCGGCTGTTGTTGTCGTTGTTGTTGTTGTTGTTTTTGCTGAGGTATCGGGATAGTAACACTAGCAACTTGCTGTGGCTGATACGGATTCCTACCTCTTCCACGACCTCGACCACCATATACCGCACTGGCGTCGCCTTGTCTCCTTCCACCAAAGGCTTTCCTTGCACCTCCAGCTGAGGTGGATTCACCTGCCTGAATCTTCCCAATCTTAATTTCGTTTTCAATCCGTTCTCCCATGAGAATCATGTCGGAGAAACTACACATCGAGACATTGAGCAATTTGTCGTAATACATTCCAGAAAATGTTCTGATAAACATATCAATCAACTCTCTTTCAACCAAAGGGGGATGAACCCTAGCCGCAATATCATGCCAGCGCTGCGCATACTCCTTGAAGCTCTCACCATTTTTTTGAGACAAACTCTGCAACTGGACCCTGTTTGGCGCCAAGTCACTATTATATTGGTAATGTTTAATAAAAGCATCAGCCAATTCTTTCCAGCTTCTAATTTGGGTGGGCTCCAGTCCCATGTACCATTCCAACGATGTTCCCGATAAACTGTCTTGAAAGAAATGCATAAGCATCTTCTCGTCGTCAGAGTATGCAGACATTCTTCTGTAATAAGAACGTACATGAACTCTAAGGCATGTATCCCCCTTATACTTGTCAAATGTTGGAGCTTTGAATTTCAAAGGCACCCTCAGCCCAGGCACTAGTCCCATGGTAGTCATATCTAACCCAACAGAGTTCTGATTGGCTATCCCTTTGATCTGCTCTTCCAGCATTTTGAACCTTCTATCATTATCATTAGGCCTTTCAAATCCCACGCCTTGTCCGGAGAAGGCATCTTCTTGGCGATCCTCGCCCCAATTCAAATTCTCATTGCCATATCCCTTGTAACTAGCGTTACAGCCATATCCCTGTTGATTGAAAATAGGATCCCGTCCTCTGTTACCGAATCCTTGGTTGACCCCACTTAGTCTGTAACCGGTGTTGAAAGGCACCATCCCAGCGTCGTTGTTGTTCATGTTACCAAAGCCAACATCACCGTATCCATACCCTTGATTGTTGTTACCATAGCCATCGTGGCCAAAGCCTTGATTGTTGAAACCAAAATTACCATCATGATTACCAATGCCAAACCTTTGGTTATTGTTTCCAAAACCAGTGTTATCACCAAACCCTTGATTAGCATCTCCAGCATTGCCAGTATCGTTAACAACATTCCCATCACCATTTCCAGCGTTTCCAGTACCAGTGTTACCAATACCAGTGTTACCATTACCAGCACCAGCACCAGTATTTCCATTGCCATTGCCATCACCGGCACCAACTCCACCACTTGTGGGAACGACCACCGTAGGTATCCCATCCTCCCTGTGAGGAGTTCCAACAAAGTGATAATCAGTATTTCCATTCACCCGCACCAACAGCGGTTGCACCAGAGTCTGGAGATTCTCTTGGCCCTTGACCACAGTTTCCATTGCTTGCATGAAAAGTGCCAACTTCTCACGAATTTCCTGCATCTCGACGTGAACTTGATCCATGATTCTCTTGCAGTTGTTCCTGGTAGAATAACGATGCATTCTCTGGTTGTCAATCCTGAAACCTGTGAGATGCAGGAAATAAGATACAGATTCAAAAAAAACTGGTCATGCAATATGAGTATGCAGATGCAAATGTATAAGTATGGTACAGGTTATATTCCCCACGATTCTAGTTTCAGAGAGAAGGCCATCACGACAATGGAGTCCCAATCAAGCAAGCAAGGAATCAGAAAAACCTCATACATAAACAACTGCCAAGAGGCAAAGTACAAGAGTACAACTGAATACAACTGAAAAGACCTCGGCCAACAATCCTGGTGATGGTCAAAGTACAAGTACAGATAACAAAAGCAAAGCAATCAGGCCAAATGGCACGCTCTGACATCTTCCAATATCCTCAACGTCTCTGAATGGCCTAGTCTGGAGATTAGCTCCTGTATCAGTAATGCATGTCGCTCAGCAGTGGATCTCAGCTTTTTTCCGTCGTCCTTGCAGGTTCCTTCGCCAAAACACTCGTCGAGTCTGCATCTCTTGAAGCCGGCCTTCAATTCACAACCTCTCAGCTCCTTGCCAAGGTCACTCACTCTAAGCTCAATAGCGCTCCTAGGTGATGCCTCATCAGCAATCTTCGCATCCTGGGCTTTAATCTGCACCTCTAGCGTGGCAATCTGCAGCTTCAGCTCATCTTCACGCGCCTTCTGCTTGGTAAGCATGGTATTCCATAATGTTTCCCACTTGTCGAGTCGGGAATAAGCTTTGTTTAAGAGTTCCTTCTTGGAAGCAAGCACCTTGCTAACACCGTTCAAAGCTACTCCCACTTTTTCCCTCTTGTTGGTCTCTTCAGTCAAATCTGAACCCAACCTATTAATCAACTCAGTATGTTCCTTCACCATGAAGGTAGCTTTATTCTTCTCATGACGCAACTGGAAGATCTCCTTATCTAACTCGTCATTGGCTTTCTTCAATTCTTTGTTTTCAGCTAACAATTTGTTATACTTCTCAATCTCTACTGAAGTAGGTGCCTCCATCACTGGAAGATACAAAGGTTCCACAGCAAGATATGGCATCAAGGAAATACTAGCTCTCTCGTGGATCCAAGCCAAATAAGGATCATAAGCTTTGTTATTGCTCTTACCTAGCATAGCTTTCCCTCTCCTATGGATGTTAGCCCATGCATGTCTCAACCTGATCAAAACAACCTCGTCTAATAAGCCCTTGAGATACAGAGATTCCTGTATCTCAACCTCAATGGGAGCATCTCTCAAGGCATAACCAAACTGTCTCACCAGCAGAGAAGGGTTATAGTTGATACAGCCTTTCCGTCCAATCAAAGGGACATTCGGAAAGCCACTGCAACTATATACAATATCAGTGCCAAGCATGCTCCGATCAAACCAAATGATGTTCTCAGCAGACAACCCCATCAACTGGGAAGACCAATCCAAAGTATAAACAGCATCAACAAAAGGCCCTGTCTTCGGAAGATGCCCCTGGAACCACCTGTACAAAAGAGGAAGACAGCAGGAAACATTCTTGCCACGACGTTTCTCATTCTTACAGTGAATAGAATGATAAACATCGCCCAAGAGAGTAGGAACTGGATTCTTCGAGGCAAGAATCAAGAAAGCATCTGAGTCAACAAAATCTGGCACATTGGGAAACAAGACAATCCCATAGATGCAGACAGCTAGAATGGCACTGAAGGCAACCCAACATCCACTCTTCGCGCACTGTGTAGCCTTCTCAACCAGGACAGACAGGTGAAAACCATAGGCTCCGTTCAGCTTGACCAACCCTCCAGGGTGTAAGATCAGAGTATGCCTAAGAGGGGGGGGGGGGGGTGAATTAGGCTTATGGAAACTTTTTCGGATTTTTGGTGTTCTTTAATTTTTCTTTGGTTATGTTCTTGGTGATGAATAGAGTAGAAAGCATAAAGAAAGTGGACACCAAGATTTATAGTGGTTCCCTTCACAATCCGAAGGCACTCGACTCCCCTTTGCACATGAAAGAGAGTTTTCACTATTGTTTTAGAAAGTACAACCTATCACACCATCAACCGGTGAGGCCTACAATCTAACAACAAAACAAACTAGTGTGCAAGAACAATCCTCTTGCAAAACACTAACCCTTGTGTCCAACAATCCTGGCTCACAAGTCACAATAGACTATTCTGTAATTCTTTTTGTAATTGAGAGAACAATAGTAATATCAATACAACGATTAATCTTCTCCTTTAATTTGAATTCACAACTTAATCTCAATACAAGTGTTCAAACAAATGAATGTGAAAGGTTATGCAAGTATGAACACTTTTTGAATGTGTTTGAAATTATTTGAAAAGTAGTGAATATGATTCAATGATTGTTTTTGAAAATTGTTGGAGGTGTTTGTGAATCTGAATTTTTCAGAATTTATATCATCCAAAACACCTTTTCAAAAGGGTATATTTGAGTATGAGTTAATACATGGAAAGGTATAACATTCAAATAATTTTTGAACTTGAAATCAAACAATTTTTCAGAAAACGTTCAGTGTTAATCGGTTAACCATATAGGTTAATCGGTTAACACTGTAACGTTGGCCCAAAGAATTTAAAATTTTAGGGCGTTAATCGATTAACTTATATGGTTAATCGGTTAACACTGTAAAAACTTTGAAAAATAATTAATTTAAAAGTGTTATACCAATTCCAAATGATTTTAAAACATGTTAATGCATTATGCAAAAATATTATATAGTTTTGAACACTTGTATATCAATTAAAGTAGAGAATTTGATATACCATAGCTTGTGTCCAAGTCTTGAAAGATGATCGAGCAAATGTACATGAAGCTTGAATGTTGATCACTTCCATAATACTTTGATCTTGGTCTTTTGAAAGCTTTTGACTTTTTGCACAGATGAAATGATCTTGAATCTTGTTGTTGTTGTCATCAAAACCTTGAAACCTTAAGATGAAGCATGCTTCTACAATCTCCCCCTTTTTGATGATGACAACCACTTACAACCAATTGAGTCTTGTGCAGTGCTTTGACGATTTTTGGTTCTGGTCTTGTTTCTCCCCCTATGTCCATGAACTCCCCCTTTCTAAAAATAGAGGCTAAGAACAGACAAAAATTCTGCACACATAGACATTAGAAAGCCAAAGCTCTTCTCCCCCTTTGTCATCATCAAAAAAGAAGGAGCTTTCAAACAAAACTAGAAACTCTCGACAATTATGAAAGCAATCAAAAGAACAATCACGTAGGTAAGCAAAACATACGAAAATAGAATTAAGCATGCAATAGAGTGCAACCAAAGTAGTGTATGAGTACAACGCAAATGCAATAAAGTTAAGAACATAAACTTAAAAACTTAATAACTAGAAAGCAATAAAAGACAGCAACAACAACATATTCTCTAAATGTCCTCATCAACCATATCCTCCTCGTCTTCTTCTTCTTCTTCACTATCATCTGCTTCTTCAATCTCGTCTTCCACGACCCTGGTGGTTGAATGTTGAGGATTAAGAACAAGGTTGCGGAGAGAGCCAATAGCTCTGGAGGTTTCGCGGTGCATATTCATGGATTCCCTATGCTGGTTCATAATGGTAGTATAGATAAACTCACTGGTTAGTCCTCCTTCGGGAATAGGATAGGCTTGATTGGCAGGACCGTCATCTGCATATCGGTATGTTCTGTTAGCTTCCTTGATGATACCCGTATTCTTAACAATGTTGATCTCGTTGATTTCATTTGTGGTAGGTTTCATCTTGGTGGACAGTTCTCTGTTGAGGTCCAATTCGGTCAACTCCAGAATCCTTGAAATCAACCGTGCATACGGCAACCTTGTTATGCAGTGAAGTTGTTGCTGAAGATGGTACATGATAGTCAAAATCCAGTTCACCCTAATTCTGTTCTTGATTGCATACATCAGTTGCATCTCCAAGTCATTAATTTGTGAATGATTTGAATCTTTGGGTATCAGAACATAACAGATCACATAGTGCAGCATTCTATCGAAAACTGTCAGGTTTTTTGCATAACACAGCATGCGGGCGGTCCGAGAGTTTGCTATGACCGTCTCTTTGGGGAACCGACAGATCTGATAATAGTACTCCATTTTGTCATAGTTTGCCCATAACCCATCAACATGGTTGACACCCTTCCTTAAGAAACAACCTCTTAAAGGTATTTTGAGGTGTCTAGCAATGGTGGACAGCTTCTCAGTAAACTCACGTTCTCTAACCACAGAACTGATCATATGATTTTCATCAATATCCAGATATATAGCCAATTTATTCATAAAATCTTTAACCAAGTCTGGATAAATGATACCAGATTCTGAAACAAACTTATCTATGTGCTGATACTCAAGCAGTGCAGGGAAATCAAATGAAGATGCTGGAAATGCTTTAAGATTCACATACTTTACCGGCAGAAGTTCTCGGACACGAACCTTGAAGTCCATTTGCCTCTTCTTGGTAGACTCCATGGGAATGCTGTCGTCTTTAGAATCAGAAGCATATTCAGGAAGTTTTCCCTTGCCCTTGTGTGAGGATGCCATGGATGAAAGTTTGAGAGATGTTGAGTGAATGGGGTTTGTTGAGTTTATAGGATTTGAAGTTGTGGGTTCTGAGGAAGTTAGGGTTTGAGAAGTTGTGGGGATGGTTATGAGGAGTTATCCAACTTAGATAGTGGGAGAGAGATAGTGGGTTTTAAAAACTTAGGGTTGGAAGAGCCAATGTCCAATAATGAGTCAAAGAAGAGGAAGAGTTCTAAGGATATGAATTTGGACACTTAAGAGAATATTGACCACATAAAAAATGCATTTATCACATATAATATTTCAAAAATCTAATTAATTTTCATTTCTGATTTTTAGAAAATTTAACAGTGTTAATCGGTTAACCATATAGGTTAATCGGTTAACACATTAAAAAATTGAGTCAGAATTGAAAATTTAACAGTGTTAATCGGTTAACCCATATGGTTAATCGATTAACACACGCGAATTTTTGAAAAATACTTAAAAACAGAATGCATACACATGAAAACACAACACAAATAATGCATACACATATTAGAGAAAAAGGTCAGATGTCATCTTCATCATGAATCCCAAGTTCTCGCCGAATTTTGTAGAATGGTTCTTTCGCCAAAGGTTTGGTGAAGATGTCGGCGAGTTGATTGTGCGTGTCGACGAAAGTAACATCTACATCTCCATTCAATACGTGATCTCGAAGGAAGTGATGCCGAATATCTATATGTTTTGTTCTTGAATGCATGACCGGGTTCTTTGTAATGTTGATGACACTTGTATTATCACATCGAAGAGGAATGCAGCCGAGGTCAATACCGTAATCGAGGAGTTGTTGCTTGAGCCACAAAATTTGTGCACAGCAACTTCCTGCTGCAATATATTCCGCTTCGGCTATACTGAGTGCCACACACGCTTGCTTCTTACAAGCCCATGACACTAATGCATTCCCGAGAATGTGACACGTACCACTTGTGCTTTTTCTATCAGTTTTACATCCTGCATAGTCAGCGTCAGAGTAACCAACTAAAGAACAAATACTACCTTTAGGATACCATAATCCGACGTTCATTGTCCCTTTGAGATACTTTATGATTCTCTTTACAGCTGTGAGATGCGATTCCTTCGGACTTGCTTGAAAGCGTGCACACAAACAAACGCTAAACATAATGTCAGGACGGCTTGCCGTCAAATATAGTAATGAACCAATCATACCTCGATATTTTGTTATATCAACTGGAGTACCGGATTCATCTTGATCAACGTACGTTCCAGATCTCATAGGAGTGGACATCACCTTGCAACTATCCATATCGAATTTCTTCAATAATTCCTTGCAGTACTTGGATTGGTTGAGGAAGATGCCATCCTTTGTTTGCTTGATTTGTAGTCCAAGAAAATAATTCAATTTTCCCATCATGGACATCTCGAATTCTCCTTGCATCATAAGTGAAAATTCTTCACAAAGCTCTTTGTTTGTTGATTCGAAGATGATGTCGTCGACATAGACTTGAACCAATAAAGTGTTTCCTTTGATCTTCTTTATGAACAATGACTTGTCAACCTTTCCTTTTGTAAATCCCTTCTCACATAAGAAATTGCTAAGGCGGTCATACCATGCTCTTGGTTCTTGTTTTAGTCTGTAGAGTGCCTTTTTTAGTTTGTAAACATGAGAGGGATTCTTGAAGTCTTCAAAACCCGGAGGTTGTTTGACGTAGACTTCCTCATTTATGTAGCCATTCAGGAAAGCGCTTTTGACATCCATCTGGAACAATTGAAAATTCATAGAACAAGCGTAAGCAAGTAGTAATCTAATTGCTTCTAACCTTGCTACCGGAGCGAACGTTTCATAAAAATCAATTCCTTCCTCCTGGTTGTAGCCTTGTGCGACCAATCTTGCTTTGTTACGAACTATGATCCCATTCTCGTCAAGTTTGTTCTTGAACAACCATCTTGTTCCTATGATGTGCTTATGGTCTGGTCTTGGTACAAGACTCCAAACTTGATTCCTTTCGAATTGATTGAGTTCTTCTTGCATTGCTACAATCCATTGGTCGTCGCCTAAGGCTTCATCAATCTTGGTTGGTTCAATTCGAGACACAAACGCCATGTTGAGACAAGCATCCTTTAGATTAAGTCGAGTTGCAACACCTTGGCTAATATCACCAATAACTTTATCTATCGGGTGATCTCTATGCGTTCTCCATTCCTTCGGAAGATCTTGATGTTCTTCAATGATTTGAGTGACATCTTCTTGTGGTATTTCCTGATTCTTTGAAGTCTCTTCTTGTTGTTGTGAAGAACCTACTATATCATCATCATCATCCATAATAATATTATCCTCTTTCGAGGGGTTAGTCTCATCAGACGAAACATGAATGGATTCTTCAATAGTAAGTGTTCTCTTATTAAAAATTCTAAATGCTCTACTATAAAGAGAGTAACCAAGAAATATACCTTCGTCAGATTTCTCATCAAACTTACCGATATTATCCTTGTTGTTATTGAGAACAAAGCATTTGCATCCGAATATGTGGAAGAATGCTATATTTGGTTTTCTACCCTTGAACAACTCATACGGAGTCTTTTTGAGAAGTGGTCGAATATTGACGCGGTTGCTTACGAAGCATGTTGTACTAACTGCATCTGCCCAAAAATATTTAGGAAGGTTTGTGTCGCTGAGCATTGTCCTTGCAAGCTCCACTAGTGATCTATTCTTCCGTTCTACGACACCGTTTTGTTGAGGTGTTCTTGGTGCTGAAAAATTATGAGAAATTCCATGCTCTTCGCAAAAATCTTCAAAGTCTGAATTTTGGAATTCTCCACCGTGATCGCTTCTTATAGAGGCTATGGTGAGTGATTTCTCATTCTGAATTTGCTTCGCATACTTCTTGAATGCTTTGAAAGCATCATTTTTCTGCACTAGAAACAATGTCCATGTGTATCGAGAGAAATCATCAACAATAACTAAAGCATAAAAATTACCTCCGAAGCTTTTTGTTCTTGATGGACCAAAAAGATCCATATGCAACAATTGAAGTGGCCTTGATGTAGAAACCACTTGCTTGGATTTGAAAGTTGTCTTGATTTGTTTCCCTTTTTGACATGCATCGCATAATTTATCCTTGATGAATTTTATCTTTGGGAGTCCAACAACTTTTAGCAAAATGTCATGAGTGACTTCGTGTTCTATCAAGCATTCCTCTTTTGTGAAGTTGATTCGGAACCCTTTGTCACACAATTGACTTATGCTAAGTAGGTTGTGTTTAAGACCTTCCACAAAAAGAACGTCTTCGATGATTGTACATGGAGGTGCACCAATGGTTCCAACTCCAAGAATTTTTCCCTTATTATCATCACCGTAAGTGACGTATCCTTTGGCCTTTAATGATAGACTTGAAAATTTGTTTATGTCTCCCGTCATATGCTTCGAGCAACCGCTATCAAGATACCATTGATTAGACGTTGTTTTGAAGCATACCTACAAAACAAAATTAAGTAGTGTTAGGTACCCAAATTGCTTTGGGTCCTTGATAGTTAGTACCTTTTTCAACCCACACGTAATGCCCTTTAGCAACACCAATATTGCGCACATAGCAAGCATTAGGTGTATGGCCTTTAATTCCACAATTAGAACACGTAGGTTGAAAGTGACTTCTATATCTAGGAACATAATTCTTTTTCTTCGCAACTTTTATCTTGTTATGATTTTGATGCTGATTTTTAGAATTGCTTCTCTTTTCTTTAGCAACTTGTCCACTTGCTTTTACAAAAATGGTCTCATTGGTACTTGGTTTTGAAAATTTAGAAAATCCTAATCCACTCTTATCATTAGGATATCATTGATGTTTAAGAATTTCTTCCAAGCCAATTTGACCTTTTTCGTATCTTTCTAAAACTCTTTTAAGTTGCACAATTTGAAAAGATAGAGATTCACAATTCTTACATACAAGACTTTGTTTTTCGTTTATTAATTTCTGTTTTTCATTTTCAATATTTTTCATAAAAACAGAATTTTGTTCTGCTAAAAATGAAATTCTTTTCTTTTGTGCTGAGATGTTTTTATACAAAGTCTTGCATTTTTTTAGAAGTTCATCTATAACTTCTTGTGCATCATTATCATAAACAGAAAAATTGCCACTAACCTCATTTTCTTCATCGGAGTGGTGTGAAGCCATTAAAGCCATATTTGCACATTCATCGCTTTCCGATTCCGATGATGAACTTATCTCGTTGTCGTCCCACGCAACATAAGCCTTTTTGTTCTTGAAGTCCTTTTTGCCTTTGAATTTCCCTTTATTTGCGAGTTTCGGGCAATCCGGCTTTATGTGACCTTGTTTCCCACATTCGTAACATGTAACTTCTTGATTTGATGTGGATACTTCCTTTTTCTTGAAATGTCTATTCTTTTTAGAAAAAGAGGAATTTTTATTATTATTAAAAAACTTACCCAGCTTCTTTACTAGAAGCATGAAATTTTCGTCTTCGGAAGATTCGTCATTTTTGTCATCCTTTGTGTCAATCTTTAAGGCAATTCCTTTGGACTTCTTGTCTTGACTTTCATGCTTCTCAAGCCTTCCAAGTTCCAGTTCATGCTCTTGAAGTTTGCCAAATAAGGAAGCGGATGTCATCGTTGAAAGACTCTTCTTTTCCGAAATAGCGGTCACCTTCGGTTGCCTATCTCTTGTTAAGGATCTTAGAACTTTCAAGTTGAGATCATCATTGGTGAAGGTCTTCCCGAGAGCAATCAAATGATTAGTTAGATGAACGAATCTCTTTTGTAAGGCAACAATGGATTCACCAGGCTGCATACGGAACATTTCATATTCTTGACTTAAAGTATTAAGTCTTGATCTTTTTACTTCGGCTGTCCCTTCATGCGTTTCTACCAAGGTGTCCCAAATCTCCTTTGCTGATTTACACTGTGATATACGGAAGAATTCGTCCATACTGAGAGCGCTTTGAAGTATGTTGATTGCTTTCTTCTCATTCAAAATTCTCTTCTTGTCATCTTCATCATATGAGGATTTAATCTTTGGAGTGCCTACGTTATTTATGACACTCATAGGAACATGCGGACCAGTTTCTACGGTTTCCCATATACCGTCTCCTTGAGCCTCAAGATGTGCCTTCATACGGATTTTCCAAAAATCGAAATATTCTCCAGAAAAGAGTGGTGGCTTGTTACTACTTCCACCATCTTTGAAACCGGGTTGGTACTTGCGGAAGCCATACTGAATCGTTAGGAACAGGTTACCTTAACCTGCTCTGATGCCAATTGTAAGATCAGAGTATGCCTAAGAGGGGGGGGGGGGTGAATTAGGCTTATGGAAACTTTTTCGGATTTTTGGTGTTCTTTAATTTTTCTTTGGTTATGTTCTTGGTGATGAATGCAGTAGAAAGCATAAAGAAAGTGGACACCAAGATTTATAGTGGTTCCCTTCACAATCCGAAGGTACTCCACTCCCCTTTCCACATGAAAGAGAGTTTTCACTATTGTTTTAGAAAGTACAACCTATCACACCATCAACCGGTGAGTCCTACAATCTAACAACAAAACAAACTAGTGTGCAAGAACAATCCTCTTTCAAAACACTAACCCTTGTGTCCAACAATCCTGGATCACAAGTCACAACAGACTATTCTGTAATTCTTTTTGTAATTGAGAGAACAATAGTAATATCAATACAACGATTGATCTTCTCCTTTAATATGAATTCACAACTTAATCTCAATACAAGTGTTCAAACAAATGAATGTGAAAGGTTATGCAAGTATGAACACTTTTTGAATGTGTTTGAAATTATTTGAAAAGTAGTGAATATGATTCAATGATTGTTTTTGAAAATTGTTGGAGGTGTTTGTTAATCTGAATTTTTTAGAATTTATATCATCCAAAACACCTTTTCAAAAGGGTATATTTGAGTATGAGTTAACACATGGAAAGGTATAACATTCAAATAATTTTTGAACTTGAAATCAAACAATTTTTCAGAAAACGTTCAGTGTTAATCAGTTAACCATATAGGTTAATCGGTTAACACTGTAACGTCGGCCCAAAGAATTTAAAATTTTAGGGCGTTAATCGATTAACCTATATGGTTAATCGGTTAACACTGTAAAAACTTTGAAAAATAATTAATTTAAAAGTGTTATACCAATTCCAAATGATTTTAAAACATGTTAATGCATTATGCAAAAATATTATATAGTTTTGAACACTTGCATATCAATTAAAGTAGAGAATTTGATATATCATAGCTTGTGTCCAAGTCTTGAAAGATGATCGAGCAAATGTACATGAAGCTTGAATGTTGATCACTTCCATAATACTTTGATCTTGGTCTTTTGAAAGCTTTTGACTTTTTGCACAGATGAAATGATCTTGAATCTTGTTGTTGTTGTCATCAAAACCTTGAAACCTTGAGATGAAGCATGCTTCTACACAGTGAACTCAGAAGCGTCTAAACTGACAATCTCAGCAAGTGTAGCTAACTCAGGCTCAGCATTAACATGTATAAAGGGCATCTGGTCTAACACAGGAACTCCCAACATAACAGAATACTCCTCCAAAGTGGGTGCCATAATATAGTCGGGGAACAGGAAGCATCTCAACTGAGGCTCATAAAACTGCATCAAAGTATACACCCCAGTCGTCTCAAATGCTGAAGGTCTGTACAACAAATTAAGCAATCTCCCATAAGATACTCTGAACTCAGCCCTCACTCCCTCATCTGCTAGAGCAACTAATCCCAGCAAGGAACTGATATCTGGCGAATGCAACCGGTAAGCAACTGTCCTCTTCATGGACTCCATGTCTGGCTAGAAGATACAATAGAATCAGAGGGGAATGATCACACCTGCAACATAAATACACGTTAATGAAATGCAAACATGAAAATGCACATGCATATGCAAACAGGAGATCAAGTGCAATGCTGATGAACTGTGCTGCTCTGTACTGAAGCCTGAGAACCGTCAAATCTTCGCCTCAAACCAAACCAACCACTCAAAAGAACCCTGTAACCACATCTCACTGACAGAGATAAACCAGGTACTCTGAGGTCAAAGGTTTCCTGCAAACAGACCTACCTACCCCTCACAGGTATGTACTTAACTTGTAGACGAGGTACGACATCCTATGCGGGTTCAATGTCACATACTTTCAAGAGCGATGATACGATACCCAGAAGGTGTGGCATCATCATCCCTTGAAGCGGCCTCACTTAGTCGAATCCCAATTGATAGGTCCCCAGAGTCGACAATCCTCGGGTCAGACAACTTGTCGAGCCCTAAGGGCCAGGCAAGAAGCATCAAAGAGAATCTCGTCCGAGCGCAGATTTCGCGGCTAGCTGGTGCGAGCTAAGCAAGCAGGCTAACCACTACTCTCTACTTCTAAGTCTATGTGCAAACTCAAGCCCAAGTCCGACTTATCTCTCAATCTAACCCTCTACCTAACACAGCAACAATAATAAAGTATTGAAAATAAAGGCAGAAAGGTAAATACATACAAAACCCCCAGACAGGCAAACAAGCGCTAGGATTGACTCGCATAGGGAACCGTTGGAGTCCCCAGCAGAGTCGCCAGCTGTCGCTACTGCGAAAATCGTCCACAGCTATGACAGAAGAGTCGCCACCGTGCGTTATTTATCCCACAAGAGGGAAAGGAAACGCTCAGAGTAAACCTAACGCAAAGAGGGAAAGGAATGGTCGTCGCAACCAAATCCTGGATTCGGGAGTCGATTATGCAAGGGGAAGGTATTAGCACCCCTCATGTCCGTCGTACTCGACGGGATCCATGCTTGTTTTCTATCTAAGGGTGTGTTATTCTATCTACTCTATAGGTCTGGGTTAAAAGAAAAGAAAATGAATCGGCAAAGTATCGCACTTTATGCCTATGTATTCTCGTCTGGAACGAGAAATCAGAGTCAACGTAGTTCGCCTAACTACGGGGAAGGAGAGGGAGGTTGCTCGCTAGGATATCGCATCCTATGCCTACGTACTTTCATACAGCATGAAAGATCAGAGCAAACGTAGTTCGGGCTACGGAAGACACAAGTTTGTCTGACAATTTTTTATCTCCTTAAGAAAGGGTTTTCCTGATTAAAGGGTCCAAGCGGACAAAAAGGACATTTGAAGTTTGTTTTCAGTTTTTTACGAAAGAACTGTTTTTTAGTCTATTTGTAACTTGTACTGCACTAAAGACTTGTGATCTGAGAGTGACTACATCGCATGTCACCCTAAGGGTACCATACTAAGCAGCCAGATTACTGAAGAGTGACCCTCCAACGACCTTTTCTCAAATAGCTTAAGGCTCGTAGCGTACAACACGCGTTATCCTTATTACTGTGTTTTTGAATTGTTTTGAGATGAGAAAAGAAAGACACCCTAAAACTATGGTTGAAAGGGGAATCTACCTACAGTTATCATGCATGGGTCAAAACCTAATGTCTGTCATAATTTCCTCTTGCACAGAGGAAATCAGAGATCCTAGGGGATAAACAACAAAAGACAGCAAGTGTAACACCCCAATTTTTAGTAATTATTTATTAATTAAATTAATTGATTAATTATGTGATTTTAGGCCTAATTGAATTAACTAATTTATGTGATTTATTTGATATAATTGAATTAGTTGATTTATTGAATTTATATAAATTATTTGATTTATTTGAGTTGTTTGGATTAATTGAATTATTGGACATATTCGAAATAATTGATTTAATTTTATTATTTAACTTATATGATATATTCTAATTTGTAGAATAATATAGAATTGTTAGATTAATTGATTGGGCCTATTTGGGGGTGTGAATAGACATGAGTTATTAAGCCCATTGGAATTACTAGGTTAATTAAAATTGTGAGAATTATATAAAATAAGAGAATGAGATAAAAGAGAATAGAAAGAAAGAAAAGATAGAAAGGAGAAAAGAGGCAAAGAGAGGAGTGGAGAAGAAGAGGAGGAAACTCAAGAGAAAGAGCAAAAGTTCAACAAATTCAAGGTAAGGGTGAGAAACATTATTATTTGATCAATGTGTATGATTATGTATGAGTTGTGTTGGATTTGTTGGTAGTTTTCTCTATTTTCCATTTCTAGGACATAAATGGTTTAATCGGTAGAATCGAGTTTTGAACGGTTAAAATTCAAAATAAATTGCATAGTTTAGTCGGGTAATGTTTAGCCGTGATTATTGTATTTCGTTTGATTGAATTTGGTTGAGTTTGTGAGTTTTGACATTTTTGGATAATTGAGGGTTTGAGATTTGAGTGAAAATCGGACGTCGTAGAAATCGTGTTTAATGGTTCTAATTCAATGCTATATGTTAGGTGAGTATGATTATGTCTTTGTTTCGAAAAAAAGAATTGAATCGGTCGGATTTTCGGGCGAAAATACAAATTCCCGTAGCCGGGTTTAGGCAAAATTCTGGTTTTTCGGAAAACTTCAAAAATTCATAACTCTTGAATCGTAAGTCGGTTTTGACCCCCGTTCGAAGCGTAGGAAAGCTACCGAGATGCTCTTTCTAGGAAAAATTGTTTTGAGGCATGTACCTGGTTCAATTATAGCAGAAAATTGAAAACATATTGTTGTGTTGATTTTTACCGTCGCGAATGTGTGTGATTGATGTGTTATTGTGCAGAATACTTTTGTTATATAACGTATAGCTTGTGCATGTTGTGATATGATATATTGTGGGTAGCCGTATGGCGTGAACCCTAGATGGTGGAATCGATTATAAAATATAGTCTTTTGACAAATATATGCATATTGTTTGTATGTGAAGAATGCATGAGAACATATTGTGAATATGTGTGCATTGTTTGAAAAGGTAATGAGGTTGAATTATGAATGCATATTTGTTGTATCTGATTATTGTGAATTAATGCATGGGAGCATATTGTAAGATATGCGTGCATTGTTTGACAAATATGTTGATGAAAAGTATGAATACTTGATTATATGATATGTTGTGTGTGCAATCTTGTTTAATTCTTGAAGGGAGGAATTATGTGAATGCATGGGATTAAGACGTGTGATCGGTCTTAAGTGCATTTTGTTGTTGATTGCATATGCATCATTTAGTCAAGAGGCAATATTTGCTAGTCTCGTGGAGGCTAGTGACTTGTCCCAAACCTAGAGCGGGGTTTGAAAGCTTAGGGAACAGGCTTTTGTTGTTATCGGTCTAGGGAACGGACCCGGTTTAAGTGTAAAAACTGAAAAATGATAACAAGTGTTGGTACCACATGGCATGAGTTGCATTGAGTCTCATGGAATGAATATATGATTGTTGTATGAAGTTATGCATAGGTGTATGTACATGACTTGTGTAATTGTGAACTATGGATACGTGCATGATGAATATGCTTGGTGATTATCCATATTTGATTATATATATATGTCGTATTGTACATGATGAGTTATAATGAATTGTGGTGAGAAAATGTGGAATATATGTATTTTGTGCTTGTGTATTTGTGTATATATAATTATATGCATTATTATTATGATAATATTTCTCACCCTTCTGCTGGAATGATGTCCTACATGACATCGTGCAGGTATCAAGGAGTAGTATTGCTCGTAGTTACGAGGTCGCTTTTGGTGTAGCCGTTTAGTGATTTAATTATGTTGGGTCGAGTCATGCTCTGGTCATGTAACACTGGGATCGCTTCGGTTGTGTTTAAGATATACATTATGTACTCTATAAACGTGTTTATATCCATTGGAATATTATGATGTTGGCCTTAGTGCCTAAGTGATGTTGTTTTATGTGATAAAAACAAATGTTTCTTTTATGAAAATTGTGGTATAATTGAATCCGCTGCTACATGCAAAGTGAAGTTTTGTAAAGCATAATTTTATATTGAAATAGTAATGAGCATGACAGGTGGTTTTGATATTTTGAAAGTTATGTGTAATGCCCTTTTGTAAATGCATGATAATTACTCTGATCTATTTATATTTATTTTGCGGGGTTAGAAGGGTGTTACATTAGTGGTATCAGAGCAGGTCGGTCCGTCCGGCCAAGTTGTCTAATGTTGTTTGTTCCCTAGTATATGACATGTGTGTGAAAACACTGTCGATACATGTTTGTTGTCTAACCTTTGTTTGCAAGAGTGAGAATGATTCAAGTGAGGGAGAAACTGGTGCTTCTCCAAGATGCTGCAAGTATGGAGTTGTAGCTTAGTGTATGGTTGAACGCTCTTATAGTTTGGTAAAGACGGTTTATGCCCCATCATGATTTTCGGCTATCTGTTGACAAATTGAGGAACTGATCACCCTTAATCTCTTGTTGATAGTAGTTGGGATTGTGTTGGATGGGATAGACGTGTCTTGCAAGCTTAAATGGCGTGAGTAGTGAATTGTTTGGAATTAAGCCAAGTGCTTAAGAATTGTTTTGATGAGTCGGCGCAGAACAGTGTTGAGATGTTTAATTTTGATGGGAATTTTGAGTGTTAATGAAGGTAGTGATAGCCAAGACGTAAAGTGGGGTTGTGATCGGCTTAGTTGCGGAAACTAGTCTGATATTGAGAGCTCCATGTTATATGTCTATTTGGATAGTCAAAGAATTAAATTGATTGAGTAGTTTTGAGACTTGTGTCTGGTGTGTGTGCTACGGTAATATATTATGAGGTTGAGTATATAAAGGGTGGATAGTGACTTCTGGTGATTATTAAAGGAAGTAAGATATGGGATACTATATCGGTAATTGGACTTTAAACATTTTAAGAGTTGGAGATGTGTTGAATGACCTTCTAATGGTGACGATGTTGTTTTTGTATTTTGTCCTAATGGGAGAACCGTAACTCGGAATGACGTCAGATGAGAAGCGTTGGAAGTTATTACAATAATCTATATGATGGTGAAGTAGTGACATGGAATTAAGTTATTTACTGATGGAATATGTTTGGATGTTGTAGTAAGTGCGGAAAGTGCGGTTCGTGTTTTCACCATAACTCACAGATTGAGTGTCCGTTTGGCATGGGATTCTCCATACTTAATTGAGTGAGTCAATGGTTGGGTAACCGATGATATTTGGATATACTCGAAGAGTATAGAGGATCATGTTGAGCATCGGGAACTTGAGTTATCAGTGTTGGAGAAGAAGTAGTAATATTCTACTATGAAGAAAGTTTAAGGAATTGTTAGGAAAGCTGTCAACAGCTCGTGTATTGGTTTTGCCGAATTCGACAGAACAAATTGTTGTGTTTTGTGATGTTTGGTTGATATGATTGGGGGATATGTTAAGTACAACATCAGCGAGTTTTGGTTATGCTTTAAGGCAACTTAAAGTACATAAGGGAATTATCTGACAAGTAATTGGAGTTGGTTGCTGTTGCGTGTTTGTGCCGGAGTTTGGAAGCCTCAATTGTTTAGTTGAGATTTGAGATGGTTGGTGATCTTAAGAACTTAAGGTATTTGTTGATTTGAAAAAGAGTTGAATATGGTGCAGAGGAAATAAATAGGGACTTCTGAAGGAGTATGGTTTTGGGTTGAATTACCATTCGAGTGAGACCAAGTAGTAGCAGAGGTATCGAATTGGAAATTTCTGTATATACCAATGATGATGGTAATGAGTTAGAACTGATGAAGCAAATTCGGGATATGAGTTTGGTTTGTGAAGAAAATATCTTAGGGAGTTGAGCTTTGTATCTTGAGACTGACTATAGGTATTCTTGATAAGATTCGAAGAAGTCGAAGTTCTAATTTGAGTTAATAGATTGATTGAATTTAATGAATTGAAGTCGAAGAGCTGATTTTCAGATTAATGAGAATGGTACCATGAGATGTCGTGATGGAGTGTGTGTTCCAAATAGTGTGAGTTGGATAAGAGTACTCTGGAAGAAGAACATTGAGATAGATGGAGAGAGAAGTGGTTGAAGTGGTATGTGCTGGTTTGACTTATCGGAAGTCGAAGTGTGAACATCAGAGGTTGTTGGACCTGATACAACTGTTGAATATTTCTAAATGGTATGGGATAGTATTCCCGTGGATTTTGTGTCGGGTTTTCCGAAGAAATGTGAATGGGTATGATTCGATTTGGGTGGTTATGGATGGATTGAAAAGATTAAATCATTTCTTACCAATGAGGATGAACCATCCTATGTTGAAGCTATCTAGAAGATATATTAAGGAAGCTGCGAAGTGGGATACCGTCGAATATTGTGTCAGATGGGAATCTGAATTTTCATTGAGATTTTGAGAAAGTTGTAGACGCTTTGGGTGTCATTTTGAAATTGAACTTTGTCTAGCATCCGTGGACGGAATAGACAGACAAAGAGAACTATCTAGTATGTACAGGAATTGTGGAGAGCTTGTGTGTTGGATCAAGGTGGATCGTGGGATAGTTAACTATCGTTGCTTGAATTACCTACAATGACAATGATCATTCTAGTATCGGAATGACATTGTATGAGGCTTTATACGGTAAGAGGTGTAGGAATCCTTTGTGTTGATGTGTGTCAGGCGAGAGTGTTGTACTCGGACCTGATATTGTGCAAGAGACGACTAGAAAGATTAAAAGGACCCAAGAAAAGACATGTTTCGAGAGTTACAATAGTAACTGGTGTCGGTCGAGCTTGAGGTCTCGGAAGCACCCACTGTGTTTTGTTGATCTATATCAGAGTGGCGCAGCGAAAGCATGGAGAAAATAGCATGTTAGATTGTTTTACTGCTGTCGCTTGTGGGAATTGCATGATGTGTTCATGTGTCTAAGTTGAGGAAGTGCATTGATTCAGATGGATAGTGTACGAGTGAGAGAGGATTTGATTGTTGAGACATTGCCAGTTCAGGTTGATGAACGAGAAGCAACTTCGAGATATAGAGATTCCTTTGGTGGAGGTAGTTGGGAGATTAGGATACGAGAGTCGTATCCAGAGTTATTTGAATCAGGTAACATTTTCGAGGACGAAAATTCCTAAAGTGGGGGAGGGTTGTAACACCCCAATTTTTAGTAATTATTTATTAATTAAATTAATTGATTAATTATGTGATTTTAGGCCTAATTGAATTAACTAATTTATGTGATTTATTTGATATAATTGAATTAGTTGATTTATTGAATTTATATAAATTATTTGATTTATTTGAGTTGTTTGGATTAATTGAATTATTGGACATATTCGAAATAATTGATTTAATTTTATTATTTAACTTATATGATATATTCTAATTTGTAGAATAATATAGAATTGTTAGATTAATTGATTGGGCCTATTTGGGGGTGTGAATAGACATGAGTTATTAAGCCCATTGGAATTACTAGGTTAATTAAAATTGTGAGAATTATATAAAATAAGAGAATGAGATAAAAGAGAATAGAAAGAAAGAAAAGATAGAAAGGAGAAAAGAGGCAAAGAGAGGAGTGGAGAAGAAGAGGAGGAAACTCAAGAGAAAGAGCAAAAGTTCAACAAATTCAAGGTAAGGGTGAGAAACATTATTATTTGATCAATGTGTATGATTATGTATGAGTTGTGTTGGATTTGTTGGTAGTTTTCTCTATTTTCCATTTCTAGGACATAAATGGTTTAATCGGTAGAATCGAGTTTTGAACGGTTAAAATTCAAAATAAATTGCATAGTTTAGTCGGGTAATGTTTAGCCGTGATTATTGTATTTCGTTTGATTGAATTTGGTTGAGTTTGTGAGTTTTGACATTTTTGGATAATTGAGGGTTTGAGATTTGAGTGAAAATCGGACGTCGTAGAAATCGTGTTTAATGGTTCTAATTCAATGCTATATGTTAGGTGAGTATGATTATGTCTTTGTTTCGAAAAAAAGAATTGAATCGGTCGGATTTTCGGGCGAAAATGCAAATTCCCGTAGCCGTGTTTAGGCAAAATTCTGGTTTTTCGGAAAACTTCAAAAATTCATAACTCTTGAATCGTAAGTCGGTTTTGACCCCCGTTCGAAGCGTTGGAAAGCTAACGAGATGCTCTTTCTAAGAAAAATTGTTTTGAGGCATGTACCTGGTTCAATTATAGCATAAAATTGAAAACATATTGTTGTGTTGATTTTTACCGTCGCGAATGTGTGTGATTGATGTGTTATTGTGCAGAATACTTTTGTTATATAACGTATAGCTTGTGCATGTTGTGATATGATATATTGTGGGTAGCCGTATGGCGTGAATCCTAGATGGTGGAATCGATTATAAAATATAGTCTTTTGACAAATATATGCATATTGTTTGTATGTGAAGAATGCATGAGAACATATTGTGAATATGTGTGCATTGTTTGAAAAGGTAATGAGGTTGAATTATGAATGCATATTTGTTGTATCTGATTATTATGAATTAATGCATGGAAGCATATTGTAAGATATGCGTGCATTGTTTGACAAATATGTTGATGAAAAGTATGAATACTTGATTATATGATATGTTGTGTGTGCAATCTTGTTTAATTCTTGAAGGGAGGAATTATGTGAATGCATGAGATTAAGACGTGTGATCGGTCTTAAGTGCATTTTGTTGTTGATTGCATATGCATCATTTAGTCAAGAGGCAATATTTGCTAGTCTCGTGGAGGCTAGTGACTTGTCCCAAACCTAGAGCGGGGTTTGAAAGCTTAGGGAACGGGCTTTTGTTGTTATCGGTCTAGGGAACGGACCCGGTTTAAGTGTAAAAACTGAAAAATGATAACAAGTGTTGGTACCACATGGCATGAGTTGCATTGAGTCTCATGGAATGAATATATGATTGTTGTATGAAGTTATGCATAGGTGTATGTACATGACTTGTGTAATTGTGAACTATGGATACGTGCATGATGAATATGCTTGGTGATTATCCATATTTGATTATATATATATGTCGTATTGTACATGATGAGTTATAATGAATTGTGGTGAGAAAATGTGGAATATATGTATTTTGTGCTTGTGTATTTGTGTATATATAATTATATGCATTATTATTATGATAATATTTCTCACCCTTCTGCTGGAATGATGTCCTACATGACATCGTGCAGGTATCAAGGAGTAGTATTGCTCGTAGTTACGAGGTCGCTTTTGGTGTAGCCGTTTAGTGATTTAATTATGTTGGATCGAGTCATGCTCTGGTCATGTAACACTGGGATCGCTTCGGTTGTGTTTAAGATATACATTATGTACTCTATAAACGTGTTTATATCCATTGGAATATTATGATGTTGGCCTTAGTGCCTAAGTGATGTTGTTTTATGTGATAAAAACAAATGTTTCTTTTATGAAAATTGTGGTATAATTGAATCCGCTGCTACATGCAAAGTGAAGTTTTGTAAAGCATAATTTTATATTGAAATAGTAATGAGCATGACAGGTGGTTTTGATATTTTGAAAGTTATGTGTAATGCCCTTTTGTAAATGCATGATAATTACTCTGATCTATTTATATTTATTTTGCGGGGTTAGAAGGGTGTTACAGCAAGCAGTAAACAGTAAACAGTCAAATGCATGCTATGCAACAATACCAGAGAGGCAAGGGGGAAGACAACAGGCAAGAGGAGACAAACTCCACCTCAAACCTAGAGTTAAACAACACAAGCAAACAACAATACAGAGAAAAGCAAAAGATACAGAGAAGGCATCCCAAGCAGCAACAACTAAACTCCTACAGCAAATAGCAACAACAGCTCTGAACAGCAAAGTTGACAACAAAGGCTTCATCTTCAAGCAAGCTTCTATCTTCAAGCTCCAACAAGCACACTCCAAGAGGAGGATTAATCATCAAGATCAAGTTATAATATTAAGAAACTTAATGACAACCAAAGGAAATCACTAAGAACTCAACATTGCAAATGAAAGGTATCCTCAAAGTTCTACTCACTTGGGCATACCACTCATCCCTCCTAAGGAGAGATGGAGCTTCCCAAGAAGGACTTTATGTCATTGGATGGAATAGAGGCAAACAATGCACTCTGTGTTTGGAGAAAGAATCAAAACTAAGTCTAAGGCACTTCCTAAAACCCTAATTTCCTAAGCTCCTAAAAAAGCTCCACAAGAGGAAAAAGCCTTCAACTCCAAGCTCCAATCTTCAATACCAAGCATCTTCAATGAAACCAGAAGCTCCACCAAAAAGAACTCAAGCTTAAACCAGCTCCAAAGCAACTGACCAAACCAAACAATCCAAAGCACTCAAGAGAGGAATCCACAAACACAAGCCAATTGCAAAATACAACTAAAATAGAAAATCAAGTTGCAAAATTCTAATAAATTTCTTAGGGTAACATACATGTTTGAACAACCTAGTGTAAAAAGATTGAAGCCTAAATCAACTTCTAAGTTAGTTAAACAATTCCTACATTGAGATAGATCAAGGGAATCCACAAGTTTGGGAGGGTCCTAATCTCAATACCTAAAACAGGACCTAATGTTGTTCTAAAAATCCACCAAAAATTATAAGGGAACATATATGTCTACCCTAACACATAATAAAAAATCAAAACCAAACTCATCACCAATTGGAAGAACTAAATTCAACAAAACAGATGGTCAATTATGCAAAATTAAAAGAATTAAACAAAATAAGAAAAATCAAATTAAATTGAAAAATGCATGAAATTGTATTTTTTTAATCCCAAAAAATCATAAATTCCATAAGGATCATGGAGGTATTTTTAAAATAATTTTCTGATCAAAATTGGAATTAATATGATTTTTGGAATCAACAAACAATTAAAATAAAACAAAATGAAATAAAAAAATGAATAAAAGCTACGAAATAATGAGAGCCATTGGATCTGGAGACTGGTCAATCCATCCAAGTGCGCTGGTGATGCCACCTCATTTATTTAAACGCAACGTTTTGCTATCAGAATTTCCAAACTAACTTTAAGTCCCAGTAGTTGGATCTTGGCTGTAGTCAAAGGTCAAGGCAAGATCTAAGGGTTCAGACATCATCTTCTCCAAATCTCAGGCAGGCCAGGTGGAGATCAGGGATGGTGGTTCATGTTGGCCGGAGAAGACTCTGGTCGTCTTCTCCGGCGAGAGTCCAGGTTAAGGCAACCAAAAATAACAAACTATACACCAATTCCACTCAGTTTTTCACGTACATTCCAAATCTCCACTCAAAATCATCCAATTCTTAACAAGTAAGCAAACACGAATCAAAGTTCAAAAATGGCATCATCCACAACTCTCACTAAACTTGAAATTAATAGTATAGATCTCTTCATCTTGTTGCGTACATCAACCTGATCTAAACAACTAGCATTGAAACCTTATGAATCAAGAGATTCAAGTCCAAACAGTTATGGCATGTCATCTTCAATCATCATCAATTGAGTCCAAATCAAGCCTAAAACAATCTATGTCATGTCTAGATCCTAACCACAAGTTCAATTCTATCTAACTCATGCTAGATCATGCTGAATTTTGAGAAATACAAACCTGGTATAGATCTTGAAACAGAGGTACTTAGAGCTCGTGACTTGCTTCCAAATGTTCCAGATAGCTTCAATGATCCACAAGGAAGAGATTGCACACTTCAATTTGGCTTGAATTGGCTCATAACTTATAATCCGATTTGAACTTGCAGTTGAGAAAATTCACTTGCTCTTGTTTGCTCTGGCGCGAAATGATGCTCAACCTTGATCTGAACTTGATCTAATGAATATATAGAAGAGTTTCATGGGCTTTTGCAATGTGTTTGAAGCCCAAATCCGTGTATCCAATTTTCTGATTTTTTGCTTGCAAGTTCATACACCAGTCGTGCTTTGCAAGCTTTGAGGTGGTTCTAGAAGGCTCTCACACCTTGCACATGTCATTTAGAATGAGTTTGCATGGAGAAATTGGCCTGAATTGCCTTGTGCATTGATTTTGCATATGTAACATACAAGTGAAGTAACCATATGCTATCTCTAAAAACTTGACCTAAACTCAAAATTCTGTTAAAACCAAAGTGTTTTAAATGTAATTTACAATCATAAAATGCACCCATTTGCTTGGTTTGAGGCATCTAGCACAAAAATGCATTTTTCCCTCCTTTCCATATTTGAAATTTCTTCATTTTCAAGCCATTTCAAGTGACTTTTTGATATGAGCCAAACCAAACTCTCATGACCACTTGGTTGCACTCAAAACATCATTTTAAGCAAGTTCCATGTTGAACAAATTTCCATTTGAAGCTTGCAAGTTGGAGATTTTGGCCCATGCTTGAAAATGACCTATAATCTCACTTTCCCAAAATACCCCTGACTTGTAAACCTCATAACTTGAGTTCTACAATTCATATGGAAAACTTCTAGTACAATTTATAAATCTAAGATCATGAGGAACAACTTTCATGTTGACCAAAAGTTCAGGTGAAACCTCCTTCTAAGTCAAAAATAGCCTTGAAGTCAGATGATTTTCATAGACAAATTTTAGTGGCCTCTGAGGACTTGTAACTTGTCTGGGCCATAACTTGAGTTCTATAAATCCAATGGAGGACTTCTAGTATTCAAATTAAAGGTATTGAGATGCTATACAAGTTTCATGTTGGAAAAAAATCCATTTGAAACGTGTATCTTGACTTATGTGGCCTTGAAGTTAGGCACTAAACAGGGTAATTTGCACTGAAACCCTAATTTAGCAACTTCCCACATTCTTGATTCTTCTTGATTTGATATTGGAACAACACCACAAATGTCTTATCACATCATTCCATGAACTCCATGACCTCAAAGTAGGCTTGAATGCTCTTCAATTGCATAATTGACCTAGGGTTGATCCAGATGAAACCCTAATTGTCTGCACTTCAACTGTGGCTCTTGCATTTGAATCAATGACTTGATTGAGCTCCAACATGGCCCTCTAGGAACTCCATGAGCTCTATACACATCTTCTATTCACAATCCATGCTTCACATCTCACTGATGGTCTTCAATTGATCCTCAAGTTAGGAGAAGATTCACACTCAAACATCTAAACCCTTAGGCACTCAAACCACCTTCTGATGACTTTGATAACTCTCAATCTTGAATGAGACCTCTTGCTAGACTTCTCTTGATAATAATCACACTTGATCCCCTGTTGGATGAATGATATGCCATGATATGCAAATGATAAAACTATGCAAATGATAATGCAATGAAACATAAACCAGGTAAAAGATGTTGAGCAAATTTTGGGGTGCAACACTTGGTTATTCTCTTTATAGTAGAGCTTTTAGAATTTTTAATAAAAGAACTCTTACTATTGAAGAATCCATTCATGTTTCATTTGATGAGACTAACCCCTCGAAAGAGGATAATATTATTTTGGATGATGATGATGATATAGTAGGTTCTTCACAACAACAAGAAGAGTCTTCAAAGAATCAAGGAATATCACAAGAAGATGTCACTCAAGTCATTGAATAACATCAAGATCTTACGAAGGAATGGAGAATGCATAGAGATCACCCGATAGATAAAGTTATTGGTGATATTAGTCAAGGCGTTGCAACTAGACTAAACCTTAAGGATGCTTGTCTCAACATGGCGTTTGTGTCTCAAATTGAACCAACCAAGATTGATGAAGCCTTAGGCGACGACCAATGGATTGTAGCGATGCAAGAAGAACTCAATCAATTCGAAAGGAATCAAGTTTGGAGTCTTGTACCAAGACCAGACCATAAGCACATCATAGGAACCAGATGGGTGTTCAAGAACAAACTTGATGAGAATGGGATCATAGTTCGTAACAAAGCAAGATTGGTCGCACAAGGCTACAACCAGGAGGAAGGAATTGATTTTGATGAAACGTTCGCTCCAGTAGCAAGGTTAGAAGCAATTAGATTATTACTTGCTTACGCTTGTTCTATGAATTTTCAGTTGTTCCAGATGGATGTCAAAAGCGCTTTCCTGAATGGCTACATCAATGAAGAAGTCTACGTCAAACAACCTCCGGGTTTTGAAGACTTCAAGAATCCCTCGCATGTTTACAAATTGAAAAAGGCACTCTACGGACTAAAACAAGCACCAAGAGCATGGTATGACCGCCTTAGCAATTTCTCATGTGAGAAGGGATTTACAAAAGGAAAGGTTGACAAGACATTGTTCATAAAGAATATCAAAGGAAACACCTTATTGGTTCAAGTCTATGTCGACGACATCATCTTCAGATCAACAAACAAAGAGCTTTGCGAAGAATTTTCACTTATGATGCAAGGAGAATTCGAGATGTCCATGATGGGAAAATTGAATTATTTTCTTGGACTACAAATCAAGCAAACAAAGGATGGCATCTTCCTCAACCAATCCGAGTATTGCAAGGAATTGTTGAAGAAATTCGATATGGATAGTTGCAAGGTGATGTCCACTCCTATGGGATCCGGAACGTACGTTGATCAAGATGAATCTGGTACTCCAATTGATATAACAAAATATCGAGGTATGATCGGTTCATTACTATATTTGACGGCAATCCGTCCTGACATTATTTTTAGCGTTTGTTTGTGTGCACGCTTTCAAGCAAATCCGAAGGAATCGCATCTCACAGCCGTAAAGAGAATCATAAAGTATCTCAAAGGGACAATGAACGTCGGATTATGGTATCCTAAAGGTAGTATTTGTTCTTTAGTTGGTTACTCTGACGCTGACTATGCAGGATGTAAGACCGATAGAAAAAGTACAAGTGGTACGTGTCACATTCTCGAGAATGCACTAGTGTCATGGGCCTGCAAGAAGCAAGCATGTGTGGCTCTCAGTACAGCCGAAGCGGAATATATTGCAGCAGGAAGTTGCTGTGCTCAAATTTTGTGGCTCAAGCAACAACTCCTCGATTACGGTATAGATCTCGGTTGCATTCCTCTTCGACGTGATAACACAAGTGCGATCAACATCACGAAGAATCCGGTCATGCATTCAAGGTCAAAGCATATAGATATCCGGCATCACGTCCTTCGAGATCACGTATTGAATGGAGATGTAAATGTTACTTTCGTCGACACGCACAATCAACTTGCCGCATCTTTACCAAACCATTGGCGAAAGAACCATTCTACAAAATTCGGCGAGAACTTGGGATTCTTGATGAAGGTGACATCTGACCTTTTGCTATTTTATGTATGCATGATATTATGTATATTTTCAATATGTTTTCAATTATGTTTGCATTCTGTTTTTCACAATTTTTCCAAAATTCTCATGTGTTAACCGATTAACCTATATGTTAACCGATTAACACTGTTAAATTTTCAATTCTGACTCATTTTTTTAATGTGTTAACCGATTAACCTATATGGTTAACCGGTTAACACTGTTCAAATTTCTAAAACTTAGAAACGAAAATTAATTAGAATTTTTGAAACATTGTATGTGTTAAATACATTTTTATGTGGTCAATATTCTCTTAAGTGTCCAAATTCATATCCTTGGAACTCTTCCTCCTCTCTGACTCATTATTGGATATTGGCCTTCAAACCCTAAAACGTTAAAACCCCACTATCATCTCTCTCATATATATTGCCACACCTTTACTACTCTCTCCTCACAACTTCAAACCCTAAATTCAGCAAACCCTAATTTCTCAACACCTCTCAAACTTTCATCCATGGCATCCTCACACAAGGGCAAGGGAAAAATTCCTGAATATGCTTTTGCCTTTGAAGACGACAACATTCCCATGGAGACTACCAAGAAGAGGCGAATGGACTTCCAGCATCTTCATTTGATTTCCCTGCACTGCTTGAGTATCAGCACATAGATAAGTTTGTTTCAGATTCTGGTATCATTTATCCAGACTTGGTTAAAGCTTTTATGAATAAATTGGCTGTATATCTGGATATTGATGAAAATCATATGATCAGTTCTGCGGTTAGAGAACATGAGTTTACTGAGAAACTGTCCACCATTGCTAGACACCTCAAAATACCTTCAAGAGGCTGTTTCTTAAGGAAGGGTGTCAACCATGTTGATGGATTATGGGCAAACTATGACAAAATGGAGTATTATTATCAAATCTGCCGGTTCCCCAAAGAGACGGTTATAGCAAACTCTCAGACCGCCCGCATGCTGTGTTATGCGAAAAACCTGACGGTTTCCGATAGAATGCTGCACTATGTGATTTTTTATGCTCTGATACCCAAGGATTCAAATCATTCACAAATTAATGACTTGGAGATGCAACTTATGTATGCAATCAAGAACAGAATTAGGGTGAACTGGATTTTGACTATCATGTACCATCTTTAGCAACAACTTCACTGCATAACAAGGCTGTCGTATGCACGGTTGATTTCAAGGATTCTGGAGTTGACAGAATTGGAACTCAACAGAGAACCGTCCACCAAGATGAAACCTACCACAAATGAAATCAACGAGATCACCATTATTAAGAATACGGGTATCATCAAGGAAGCTAACGGAACATACCGATATGCAGATGACGGTCCTGCCAATAAAGCCCATCCTATTCCCTAAGGAGGACTAACCAGTGAATTTCTCTATACTACCATTATGAACCAGCATAGGGAATCCATGAATATGCACCGCGAAACCTCCAGAGCCATTGCCTCTCTCCGCAACCTCGTCCTTAATCCTCAACATTCAACCACCAGGGTCGTGGAAGACGAGATTGAAGAAGCGGATGATAGTGAAGAAGAGGGAGAAGACGATGAGGATATGGATGATGAGGACATTTAGAGAATATGCTGCTGTTGCTGTCTTTTATTGCTTTCTAGTCATTAAAGTTTTAAGTTTATGTTCTTAACTTTGTTTCATTTGCGTTGTACTCATACTCTATTTTGGTTGCACTCTGCTGCATGTTTAATTTTATTTTCAATATGTTTTGTTTACCTACTTGATTATTCTCTTGATTGCTTTCATAATTGTCGATATTTTCTAGTTTTGTTTGAAAGCCCCTTTCCTTTTTGCTAATGACAAAGGGGGAGAAGAGCTTTTGGCTTTCTAATGTCTATGTGTGCAGAATTTTTGCCTCTGTGTTAAGCCTCTGATTTAGATAGGGGGAGTTCATGGACATAGGGGGAGAAACAAGACCAGGACCAAACATCGTCAAAGACTTGCACAAGACTCAATTGGTTGTCATCATCAAAAAGGGGGAGATTGTAGAAGCATGCTTCATCTCAAGGTTTTGATGACGTCAACAACAAGACTCAAGCTCATTTCATATGTGCAAAAAGTCAAAAGCTTTCAAAAGACCAAGATCAAAGTATTATGAAAGTGATCAACATTCAAGCTTCATGTACATTTGCTCGATCATCTTTCAAGACTTGGACACAAGCTATGGTATATCAAAATTCTATAATTTAATTGATATACAAGTGTTCAAATAATTTATCATTTGATCATAATGCATGAACATGTTTTTTGAAACAATTAGAATTGGTATAACATTGTTTTATTAAGTATTTTTCTGAAAAATAACAGTGTTAACCGATTAACCATATGGGTTAACCGGTTAACCATTTCAAAACTTAAATTTTCTGGCCTAACGTTCTAGTGTTAACCGATTAACCATATAGGTTAACCGATTAACACTGAGCTTTTTCTGAAAAATTGCTTTGTTTTAAATTCAAATGTTGTGTAATTGTTATACCATTTCATCTTTTGAATTACACATAATTATACCTTTTTGAACGAGTATTTTTACCAATATAAATTCTGAAAATTTCTTTTTGAAAAACAACCTCCAACAATTTTCAAAAATAATCATTGAATCATATTCACTATTTTTCAAATAATTTCAAATACATTCAAAAAGTGTTCATACTTGCATAACCTTTCACATCCATTTGTTTGAACACTTGTATTGAGATTAAGTTGTGAATTCTGATTAAAGGAGAAGATCAATCTTTGTATTGATATCATTATTATTACTCTCATCAAATCATTAGAATTACTTGTATTTGACTTGTGATCCAGGATTGTTGGACACAAGGGTGAGTGTTGCAAGAGGATTGTTCTTGCATCCTAAGTTGTTGAAATTGTTTGTTAGTAGGCCTCACCGGTTGATGGTGTGATAGGTTGTACTTTCTTAAACAATAGTAAAAACTCTCTTTCGTGTTGAAAGGGGAGTGGAGTACTCTCGGATTGTGAGGGGATCCACTATAAATCTTGGTGTCCACTTTCTTTATGCTTTCTACTGCATCCATCACCAAGAACATAACCAAAGAAAAATTAAAGAACACCAAAAATCTGAAAAAGTTTCTATAAGCCTAATTCACCCCCCTCTTAGGCATACTCTGAACTTACAATTGGGAGTTCCCAAGTCTCTGAAGCCTCTTGCACAACCATTCCTACTTGGGTACGATCCATATGTGCAGTGTGAGTATCATACTAGATCGATAAGACACTCAACTAAAGAATGTAACACTTTTAAAGCCAAAGTGCAACAGTTGATCGACAACAAGTACATAGCCTTTCAAGAAGGAAACATGTTGGCGAATGTCAACCTCTCACCCAAATAAGTGTGAAGACCTCAAGGGGAATCTTCTAAAGACAGTGGATCAGACATGAAGTCATCCTAAACACTTGCAGTCATGGGGCATTATTATCATTTGCATCTGTTAAATGCTACTTGTTTTTTAAACATTGTTGTTTTTTAATATTAATATTAATTAAGTGATCATGCATTTTAGGAATCAATCCATTTGTATTCACTCTTGTTGTTTTTCCTTCATTTAAACAAAAAGAGAACTACCAATACTTCTCCCACTCACTTTCTTTATCAAGCTTATATTTAAGCAAAGATTGGAGGGAGGATGATGAAAACAAGATACCTGAAATTTTTGTGGTATGATTTCGATTATAACTTTGCCGATGATGTAAGGCATTGTTTCAAACCCCCAAACACTGAAGAGATAATAAGTTAATCCCTTGTCAACCACTTTAGGCCTAGAAGTTGTTGTTTCTTTCGGAATTAAATAACCCTTGACCTTAACCAGGGGCAGGATACTTGTTCAATTAATTTGACTTTGCATTCAATTCACAAGAGGAACATCCCACCTAAGGATCAACCATATACTTTTCACACATCTTAAAGTGTCAAAGAAGTCATGAAAAAGCCAAGAGAAATTATTTTGGTTGCTCCTCATCCACCAATGATATGGTAGTCACAATATTTCAAAACAAAAAGGCCAGCTAAGTCAAATACCTCAAAATGACTTAGGCAACAACCAAGGCATCCCAGTGGACCGAAAGCTTCAAAGAAGTGGTCCAGGAAAAATTAGGGATAAAAAATCAGTCAAAAGAGGTCATTTAAATCCTCAACAAAAACAAAATAAAGTGACTTCCATTTCAAGAAAATGTCATCTTGAATCCTCATCTTTACCATCACATATTCGAACCATTTTGGAAGTGGAATGTGTTGGTTAAATTAATTGAACGTAGGACTGGAGTTCATCAAGAAAAAGTGAGGTTTAAAATTAAACTTTGTGCCTCATATCCTTTTGTTCAAAAAATTGTGAACAGGGTCACGTTACAACCTGTAAAAGACCTAATTGAGGCAATGTTTATTCTGAAAGTATACTATAGCAAGGTTGCGCTAACCTGACTCTAAATGATATTTGTTAATCATCTGTGTTGATCAAACCACCTTGCACACTTTGAATGGATAAATTGACATTATGTTCTAATCATTGACTCTTTCATTGTATTTTACAAAATGATCTCAATAAATTTTGATTTCAAAATTTGCATAAGCAATGCATTAAAGTTACTATTTTTTAATGAACTATTTTAACAGCAAGTCAGCATTTAGCATCAAAGGACTCCCAACAATGCACAATCAATTTTTTTAATTAACATTATTTTTCATCTCCCATTTATGTATTTAAATCCGCAGATCATAATTTCACATCACCTAACCAACGTATCAACAATAGTCACTCTGCTACAGGTATACAAGATATTGTTCTACATATATGAGTAGTAATTTCAACATATATATATATATATATATATAAATATATATATATATATATATATATATATATATATATATATATATATATATATATATATATATATATATATATATATATATATATATATATATATATATATATATATATATATATATATATATATATATATATATATATATATATATATATATATATATATATATATATATATATATATATATATATATATATATATATATATATATATATATATATATATATATATATATATATATATATATATATATATATATATATATATATATATATATATATATATATATATATATATATATATATATATATATATATATATATATATATATATATATATATATATATATATGTTAATTATTATTTTTGTATCAGGCGATATGGATGTTGATGAAGCTTTTTAGGATGCAGTAATATCAGATGTTAATATGGAAGCCATAAATGATGGTGCATCATGTCGTCCTCAAGATATGTTCATAAACATTTTTCTGCCAAATAATGTAGCTTATACTCAAGTGACATAAACCTGAAAATTATGCACCGTATATTCTAAAGATAAAAAAGGGTGCACCATTGATGTTGTTGCGAAATCTAGATCCTAGATATGGACTGTGTAATGGGACGTGGTTATTATGTCGTGGGTTATATATGAATATGTTGGATGTGAAGATCTTGATAGGAAACAACGCAGAAAGACGAGCTTTCTTGCCCAGAATTAAAATAAAAACATCGGCCAATGATGGGTTGCCTTTGTCCTTAGTAGATGGTGACTACACAAAAAATGTAGTCTTTAAATAAATTCTTTTATCGCACTCGCAGGTATCATTACGTACATTAAATAAATAATCTCACACATCGATTCCCATTTGTACACGAAATACCAATATTATATTGTATTCTTTATATGATAAAACTAAGTATAACTAAGTATAAAATTGTGTGGCTTTGATATACAGCCAAACTAGAACACAATGAAGTCTTCCAATTATGTAAGGAGCTGAGACGGAAGAATGTTGAAACTTGCTTCGACATAAAGGTAAGCTATACTTAATCCTTTATTTTATGCTTTTAATTATAATCAATCAATTGGATCATACTTATTCTCATTATTCTTATACAGAATAAATTTTAGATGGGGGACTATAAAGATAAATGGAACGCATGGAAGGATGAACAAACAATTTCATCTATCGGCAAGCTATACAATAAGGTGCATTTACCTTTTTCGCAACATGTATAAAAAAAATATGTTTGTTGCATTTTTAGCACTCTTTGACTAACACTTTTATCATCCTTATTAAAATAGGTCAAGTGTCTAAAAGTTTACTCTGTCGGTTGGGGCTTCACAGTGATAACAAATAAAACACAACTTTGGAAAATGGTGAAAAAAGAAATAATATCTCAAAGGATGGACAAGTTTTAATTTTATTCATTTAATCATGTTTATCCATAGAATATTTTTGAATGCATGAGTTTTACTTTTACTATTGTTTTATGTAAATAAAAAACCATGTATATTCACTAAATCCATTGTTTTCCTTTTTTTTACCAGAAATCCGCGTAATTCAAAAATAAGTCACGGTTGTTGTTTTACCAAATCTGAACTAAAACAAAATATTTCCATCTTCAGGTATACATTTATTTATGGTTCAATACACCAGATTATAATCAAACAAATCACATGTTTTGAATGCATTTCTTTGTTGATATGACATTTCACGATGTATTTGTAGTTTTTTTAAAGCTCAAGAGCGCATCGATAAAGGGATGTAGAAGAATTGATTCGAATCTTTACAAGATAGAAAAATAATATATTACACTAATTACTATTACTTTCACTATATTTTTCCCTAGAGCAATTCTAATGTGAGAGTCTTACATTTTTTCTTTACTACGGAAAACAACTGCAGAGAGAGAAAAATTTCTCAAGATCAAGATTTTATGTTCGGTCTTCGTATTAAAGAACGTTATTGATTATACAGTATAGATAGTAATTTGTGTTCTTCAATTATTTTATATCATTTAGAATAACTTTGTTTGTTATTAGCATATGTTTAGACAACATATTTTTTAATCTAAATTTTATTTAATTCGGTATGTTTAAACTAATAGTACCATTAATGTATAGTTAATTCACTGAATTTTTTTTAGTGTGTATATATATATATATATATATATATATATATATATATATATATATATATATATATATATATATATATATATATATATATATATATATATATATATATATATATATATATATATATATATATATATATATATATATATATATATATATA
The DNA here is from genome assembly GCA_963859935.3 of Lathyrus sativus. Lineage (NCBI taxonomy): Eukaryota > Viridiplantae > Streptophyta > Magnoliopsida > Fabales > Fabaceae > Lathyrus > Lathyrus sativus. The sequence continues at coordinate 411,631,538 of OZ012738.1, read as the reverse complement.
TATATATATATATATATATATATATATATATATATATATATATATATATATATATATATATATATATATTTCATCTTGATTTTAAGACTGCTTGAGAATATCTAAAAATAAATACATTTAATTAATCTTAAGTATGATAAAAACTTCATACAAAATATACACACGTTTATTTTTCTATGTTGTGCGCATTAAAAAAGCGTGCCTGTCTGAACGCTAGTAAGAATATAAAATAAATTGGGTGCCACACGACCCAACTCAATTAACAAATTTACGGATTTACCCATACCAACCTAATAATGTTGTGAATTACCTTTACCAAACTAGTATACTCTATGTGTTTAGATTTTGATTTTGGACAAACCTAACCCAAACCGACTGCTCTAATCTTTTGTTACTATATTCTTTGTTTTTACTTAAACATTCATTAATTTTTATTTTTTTTATATTATGGTATTGATATTTTAAAATTTTAAAGTTGAATATAAGTTGTTTGATTGGTCTTATGGCCTCTAATTTTCAAGGGAAAGAGGTTCTGATAATCTCAAATTTACTTAGAGGTAAGTAAAATCTATTGAAGTTTGATTTCTAATTAAAAAAAATATTGAATATTATTTAAATTAGACATCAAACTTGAATTTTCTTTATCCAGCACTTAATTTTAAAAAATAATAAAAACACAATTAATGTATTATTAACTTGTAATATTAAAAAATTAATGTAAAATATTAGATAAATCATATATAATTGCTTTTATTTTATTCTCATGTTATACATATGAATCTTTCATGCACTTTGGTCAAATTATATGCATGACAGCACTTGTACATCTTATGAAAATAATTCACTCTGTCATTTCTTTATGTGTTAAATATGTATATTATGAGTTTTTATATATTATATATCAAATACTTATATATTTTTAATTTTTTTTTTGAAACATTTGTTAATTTTTGGCCAAATTATAAATTTCAATAGTTATTACTTTTAATTTAGATAAATAAGATCATCAATCTTATTATTTTTTGTTGTCTCATTTCTATTCATTTATTCTTTTGTAATTTTTTATTTCTTCCTTTTGAAGACATATGTATAAATTTAAATGATATCCTCTAATTATTTATCTTTTTATATTTGATCAAATTATCTATTGATTAAATTTTAATTTTAAAAATGAATAAATAAAATATCCCATATAAAAAGATATTTTAATTTTAATTTTAATTTATAAAATGTATAAATAAAATTTTAATTTTAAAAATCAATAAATAAAATGTTCCTTAGATGACTTAGTTATTTATCTATTCTATTAAAATAGTTTTTTTTCTAAGCATCTTACCCTTATATATATATATATATATATATATATATATATATATATATATATATATATATATATATATATATATATATATATATATATATATATATATATATATATATATATATATATATATATATATATATATATATATATATATATATATATATATATATATATATATATATATATATATATATATATATATATATATATATATATATATATATATATATATATATATATATACATATATATATATATATATATATATATATATATATATATATATATATATATATATATATATATATATATATATATATATATATATATATATATATATATATATATATATATATTGACATCTTTTTAAATATGAAGCTCTAAAGAGATATCTAATAGAAATAAAAATGTAACTCTAATAGCTAAGTCAAATAAATTTACGATATTAAAATTTTAGTGGCCAAAATAAAAGAAATGATGAAATAAATGTGGCATATCATGATTCAATTTAATATTTTAAGTGACAAACAAATATGATAAGTTATTTTTAAAATTTAATCATCTCTTTCTATTTATAATTCTAATCTTAAATATGAAAAGTCGATTTAGAAAACAATAAAATATGATAATAAAATAAATTGCAAGATTTTGTTTTAAAAAATAATTTAATTAAATATACTTTTAGTTCTTACAAAATTAAAATTTCTAATTTTAATCCTTGATAAAATTTGAATAAGTATTTTTATAATTAATCTATGCAGTCAGATGTAGATAGAAATGTTAATGTGATATGGCTGTCAAATGTCAATTGACTCAATTTTTTTAAATTTTAATTTAATTTTATATTAAAATAAGTATCTTAAAATATTCATATATTATCAATTAAATTATTTTTAAGATTAATTTAATAATTTATAAAGTTCTTTCTATTATATAAAAATCTTATTGATATTTTTAAAATTGATAAATTTTGAATTGTCAAATTTTGTTTCTTAATTCTTATTTTCTTCTCAAAATCTAAAACTGACTTTTGCTATGACAACTTCATAAGCAAATAGATTTATTATCTTCTATTTATTAATTTTATTTCACTCAAATATAAAAAACCTCAACTCCATCTCCATCTTTTCAATTATCATGAAATAAAATCTCAAACATAAACCACCAATGATATTTAGAATTCAAAGTCCTATGATTTAAAAAGGGTGAAACTTAAAAATTCAAGCATAAAAAAGTCTCTTAAGGTAAAACCACTCATAAAAAACAACTTGAAATTATCACAAATACAACTAAACCTTCATATTTATACAACAAATCATCCATCTTTTCAAACTCAAAATCAAATATTGATTAATAGTGTAGAATTTATAAAATAACCAAAGATTTTATAATAATTAAAACTATTCAACAACACTGAATCACATGACTAATTGACTATCACAATTTAGAAAAGGAACAATAGAATTAAAAATTGTCTTATTCCTTCGCATCACAAGACATACAAGTGGGAGTAGTAATGGAGAAAGCTATGTCTATATTTCATATTTTGTACAAAATTGGTGTATAAATTTGAAGAACTAACTTTTTTTAAAGTTAATTTAGACATGTTTCATCTCGAATCAATAAAATAAAATTCATTCAGGCTAAATGAAGGTGAATTGTTTTACTATAATCTTTCTTAAAAATTATGTTTGATATATGAGATGGAGTTGAACTTTACTTATGTTTAAATAAAAATGTTTTACATATATTGATTTCCGCCACAAAGGTGTGCAATTTTATACTTTCGCACAATTAATAATCATACATAATTCTTTCTAAAAACACTTATCATTACTATTACTTTTAAAACAACAAAATATACTTGATTACTAAAATAACCATAAAAGTATAATAGGAAAGATATATTCTTAATTGTTCGGGAAAGATAAAATTAAAATTTCAAAATATTAGAATACATACAAAATTGCATGTCCTCCATTTATTTATTTATTGTAATTTATTCAGCAAGTGTATGGTGACATTGTCTGTAAAAAAATGTTTGTGTATATATAACTATATATAAAGGGGATACAACTTTTTCGTGTGACCTATTTTTGTTCCACAATTACCCTTCATTAATGCTTAATTTCATAAATTTATTCCATATTTACCCTTTACCTTAATGCTTAATTTCTCACATGATTTTATTTAATAATAATACTAAATAATAACTGTAAAAAATAACTTCCTACTATTTCCAATAGTCCTTCCTATTATTAACGTTCATACTAACTCCTCTATGCAAAGTGAGTCTCTCTCCAAGCCATTTACAAACTATTTCTCTCAATTTGTCAAGCTATTTGCAAATTAATCATATCCCTCTCTCCCTTTCTTTGTCAAACCGTGCATACCTCTATTAGTGTAGATCAAGGCTCTCAACAAACTCATTCTGATATTATTTTTGTCAGGTATTTTTTTTTTATAAATATAATTGAATGAATTTATTAAACACTGATCACATCTCATCTTATTTAAATTTCTATTAGTTTACATTCTTTTATGGACATCATTTCTGAATATTGATGGAAACTAGCATTTACACTTGCGTGCGTTTTTTGTTTTGTTTTTAATTGATACATGGAAGTTTTTTTTGTACTTGATAATTACTGTAACTATGAAATAGTTGCTAAGAAATTGTCGTATAGATTGGAATATTGCATAATTTTTGACGCGCACTTCCAGTATAAATTGGAAATTATATGATACAGTGATGTTTTGTAGAGTATACTAAAAAATTGTTTGGAAGTTTTCAATGGATATTTGATATATTTGGTGTAATTAGTGGCGAAATATGACACTACACATAATTATTAATTCATTACATTGGAAGTCTCTATTAAAGTATAAAATTCATAAACTGCTGTCGCTACTGCGAAATTCGGCGCCGGCTAGACAGAAGAGTCGCCACCGTGCGTTATTTATCCCAACAGAGGGAAAGGAAATGCTCAGAGTAAACCTAACGCAAAACGGGAAAGGAATGGTCGGCGCAACCAAATCCTGGATTCGGGAGTCGGTTACGCAAGGGGAAGGTATTAGCACCCCTCACGTCCGTCGTACTCGACGGGATCCATGCTTGTTATCTAGTACGGATTACTATTCTATCTACTCTAAGGGTCTGGGGTTAAAAGAAAAGAAAATGACTCGGCAAAGTATCACACTTTATGCCTACGTATTCCCGTCTGGAACGAGAAATCAGAGTCAACGTAGTTCGCCTACCTACGGGAAAGGAGAGGAAGGTTGCTCGCTAGGATACGGCATCCTATGCCTACGTACTTTCATACAGCATGAAAGATCAGAGCAAACGTAGTTCGGGCTACGGAAGACACATATTTGTCTAACTGTTTTTTATCTTTCTGAAAAGTTTTTCTTCTGATTAAAAGTCCAAGCGGACAAAAATGACACTTTGATGTTTGTTTTCAGTCTTTTACGCAAGAGCTATTTTTTATGATGTTTGCAATCTCTGACGCACTAGAGACTATGATTTGAGAGTGACTACGTCGTATGTCACCCTAGGGGTAACATACTAAGCAATCAGATTACTGAAGAGTGGCCCTCCAGTAACCCTCTCTCAAATAGCTTAAGGCTCGTAGCGTACGACATCGATTATCCTTATTACTGTGTTTTGAATTGTTTAAGATGAGAAGAGAAAGAAACTCTAAAAACCTAGGGTTTGAAATTGGAATCAAAACTACCCTAATGTTGTCATGCATGGTTTAATACCTAATGTCTGTCATATTTCTCTCTTGCACAGACAAAAAAAGAGATCCTAGGGGATAAACGGAAAAGAAACGGCAGATATACAGTAAACAGTAAAATGCATGAGATGCAACAATACAAGCGAGGCAAGGGAGTCACACTCAACCTCGAACCTTGGAAAATAATAGGCAAAATGAAACAGCTTCACTTCAAACCTAAGGGGCAAGCTGAACAAGCCAACAAACAATACAAAAAAGGAATAAAACCCACACCAGCCCTGACAGCAACACCAGCTCCTACAGTAAGCAGCTCAAACAGCAACAGCTCTGACAGCTACAGCTCTGACAGCTATAAATGATTAACAGCAAAGGGTTGACAGTAACGACTTCTCTCAGCAAGACCCTATTTTCAATCTTCAATGATCTTCAAGCTTTAGATAAGCTCCTATCTCCCAAGAATCTCCAAGCTCTGGCAAGCACTGAACCTTAAACAGTAGACAGCTTCAATCAGCAGCAAAACCCTAGTCTTTAATAGATACCCAGCTTTGACAGGCACAAGCTTCATCTTCACCAATCTTCAATACACTTCATTCTCCAATAGGTTCCCTTCTCCAATGCCACCACTCCAGAAATAAAATCAACTAATGATAGATGGAGTTGAGATGTTAAGATGCTCAGTGACAACCCAGGGAAATCACCAAGATCTTATCATAGCAGATGAAAGGTATCCGCAAGGTTCTACCCCAATCAAAGCATGCTCTACATCCCTCCTAAGGAGAGATGGAACTTCTTTGGGGGACCTTGTGTCATAGGATGGAATAGAGGCACAAGGAGCTCTCTATGTTTGAAAGAAGAAATCAGTCTAATCTAAAGCTCTCCCTATATCTCCTATCTCCTAAGTCTTCAAAAGCAATCTTCAAGAATGAGGATCTTCAAGCTCCAAGCTTCATCCTTTGTCTCCAACCATTTCCAATATCTTCATAAGCTCCAACAAGCCAAGCCCAATTAGAATAGTCCAACCCAAGCAAACAAGCCAAATCCCCAAGGGGGAAACACACAAACATCACCCAATTTGCAAAAATCAGATAAAATAGTAATACTCATCATAAAATCCTAGATTAATTTCTAAGGGGACCTAACTATATACCTTATACCCTACATAAACCCCAAGGCCTAAATCAATCTTAAAACCCCAAAACTATGCCCTAAACTACACCTAAGTGTTGTAAAACCCTAATCCTAGCACCCTAAAGTTCATTACTCAAAACTAACCTAAATTTCATCATAAAAATATGAGAAAAATCTCTAAGGGAGCATGTATCTCTAATCTAATCAATCCAACAAGAATCAACTCAAAAACATTCACCAATCTCTCATACTAAATTCAGAAAAATAAGGTATCAAACAAATGCAAAATAAAATCAATAAAAATGTAAAATATACCAAAAAATGAAAAATGCATGAATTAATGTTTTTATTGTTTTATTAAATTCTAGAAACCCTAAGGAAAACAAGGAAAAAATCCTCACCCTAAATGATCCTTTTTCAATTTATTATGAATTTTCGAATTAACCTAAAATAATGGGAAAATAAAAGGAAAATAAAAGAAAAATGAAAAAACAGGCGTGACAAATAGCAATTGGAATCAGTTCAAAACATTAGTTGGGCTCAGAGGGGGTGTCCATAGCCAGGCGCGCGCTAGGCCCAATTCATTTCAGAAAATAAAATGAGAAAACAAAGAAAAAAATGGAAAAAAAACTGGTGGGAATAGCAATGATTTTACGTGTGTTTCTCAATGGGCCTCCAAGCTGGGGTGTGGTTAGTAACGAGTGACTTAAGCCCATCCAAGAAGGTTTAGTGAAACGGTGCGTTTGGTTTGGACTCAGAAACCTTCACAAATTTCCATCAATCCTGGCCGTTGGATATTCATTTCAGTCAAAGTCTTACCTAAATCTAATGGTGATCCTATCGTCTTCTTCATTTGAAAGCTTGGAGGGAAAAACACCATGGATGAACAGAGCTCCACCATCATCTTCTCCAAACCTCAGCTCCACTAATCCTCACCAAACTTCAACCCTAATAACATCATCTGGTTCGCTTTTCCATAAGGAATTCACTCATGCTATCCATTGACATTGAATCCTCTTCTTCCTCAAAACACGAAGAAATATTCAGAAAGTGCTCAAACATGAATTCTCACCAAACTCAAAATTGAGATGCCTAACATCAACTACACCTCACACTGAGTAAAATCCACCATCAAACTAGGTTTAAACCTCCAAGAACTGCAAGATACGATCATCACAAGAAATCTGGTCCAACCTAATTTTGTCTCTAACTCGTGCCAATTGTTACCAGAATCCACCTAGCCATGTTCTACAATGAATATCACCATCTAAAACCTAAGGAAACTTCATGAATCGAGCCATAGAAAGAAGTTTACATACCTGCAAATCTTGGATGAACAGAGTGGTAAAACCTCCAAATCAAGCTCCAAGATCTTCCAGACACGTTCTATGATCAACTACCAAGCTTCTGTATGCAACAAATTGGATTGAAACCTCTTGAATCCTTGAATCCGATTCTGACTTGCAAGAGATGAATCCAAAATGCTATCTCACGATTTTTCCACAATCTTGCCTTGAATTGTATCTGGAATCACTCACCAACACCAAAGGAAGCTATTGAACACAAAAGAATGGATTGAAGTGGATCAAATTGTTGTAGCCGATTCTGTTTTGCAAGATGAAAATTCAGAATGCAATGCCTTGGATCAATCACAAATCTTATATAGAACTTGTAGGAAGGCTCTAGAAACTTTAGGAATGATCCAATGAGAAGTTCAACATCTCTTGCATTTGAAAATGTCATGAGAAATTCACACATGGCAGCTGAGTTTTAGCTTGCTTCAATGCCTTGATTCTGGTCCAAATTCTCCTTAGATGACATATTGAATGGATGGGAAAGGGTTAAGGCCTTTGTTATGCTTCAAAGAGTGGTTTTGCATATGTGACTTATAGTGTAAGTAACCATTTTACAAAGGAAGTCATTGAATTATCCCTCAACTCAAAAATGTGGCAATGTCATTGTTTTCAAAATATGTTTTCCAATCAATTTGGTATGTCATATGGCTTGGTTTGGACCCATGGCTCAAAAATCCCAATTTTCCTCTTTGGTTCATTTAAAATTCACCCTTATTTTAGGCCATTTTTGCAATTTTATGATACAAGCCCTTCCAATCACCCATGACCTATTACCTAGCCCAAAAACACCATTCTAAACACATCTCATGTTGAACATTTTTCCATCTGAGCAGTGGAAGATGGAAATCTTGACCTATGTTGAAAAAAGACCTATAATTCAACTTTCCCAAAATACCCCTGGATTGCCAAGATCATAACTTGAGTTCTACAAATCCTCTTGAGGACTTCTAGTACTCAAATTAAATCTAAGGTCAAGCCCTACAATTCTTATGTTTGCCAAGAATCCATTTGACAACTCCTTGATGGGCAAAAGTTGCTTGGAAGTCAAGTGACTTTCACAGATAAATTTCAGTGTCCTCTGATGACCCATAACTTGCAAGAACCATAACTTGAGTTCTACAAATATTATTGAAGACTTATAGTACTCAAATTAAAGCTATTGAGAAGCTCTACAAGTTTCATGTTGGCCAGGAATCCATTTGAAACTTGAATTTTGACTTATCTGGCTTGGAAGTTAGGCCTAAATTAGGGGATTTTACATTGAAACCCTAATTTGGCAACTCCTCCCACTCTTGATTCTCTTTGATTTATCCTTGGCACAACACCACACATGTATCAACATATCAATTCATGAATCCCACATCCTCCAATTAAGCCTTGATGCTCTTCAATCACTCAGTTGACCTAAGGTTGACCTAGGGTTGACCCAGATGAAATCCTAGTTGACTGCACTTCAACTGTGGCTCTTGTACTTAAATCAATGACCTGTCTCATCTTCAACATAACCCTCTAGGATTTTCATAAGCTTTGTACACATTCCATACCCTCAATTCATAGCTCATACCCCCACTGATGACCTTCAATACACCTCAGATTAGGAGAAAAGTCCACTGGTTGACCCTCAAACTTCTCAAAAGCTTCAAACATTTCTTGATGACTTGGATGGTCTTAAGCTTGAATAAGAACCCTTGATGTGCTTCTTTAGATAATAATGGTACTTGATCCCTTGTTGGATGCCTTGCTATGCTATGCTATGCAAATGATTAGATTATGTACATGATTTACTATGCAAATGATAATGCAATTGAAACATCAACCAGGTGAAATAGGTTGAGCAAGTTTTAGGGTGCAACAGCTGCCCCTATTCAAACGGCTTGAACCCGACTGGGTGAAAAGAGAATGACCTTCAAACAATCGAGGTACGAGACGGTTGAATACCAAAAATCCGGAAATTTGCCAACCGCAGAAATAAACTGCACAAGCTGCTTGGAAAACAACATCTGCTGACTGGATTCGGTTGTTACGGCAACAAACTGATTAATTAGCGATCGTGCTGGGGATTATATTCATCAACCCGAAAAAGACTCTACCATCGCGGGGATAGAACTTTGTCCATGTTAGGATGCTATATTCTGTTACCACAGAAAAATCCCGACGACTTCACTGGGGAAACACTTCCGTATAATCACAAGGAACTCATCTGCCTATCTCTACAGTAGCCAACCCCGTTGGTCCCAACCCACAATCAACGTTGAAGAGGACACTACTGGGGACAGTAACACGAGGAAATCACTACGACTTCCTTGGGGAAAATACTTTTTCCCAATATCGGAACACAACTCACATACTCTATCTATCATGGGAGAATCATCTATCTGGATACCGGAAAGTTCATCCGTCTGCTTCATACGGGAAACTCCATCTTCCTGATTCATAGCGGAAAACACATCTTCCTGATTCATACAGGAAAGCCTGTTTCATACGGGAAAATACATCTGCCTGATTCTTACAGGAATAATTCATCCGCCTGATTCTTACGGGAAAACATAACACATCTGCCTGGTTCATACAGGAAAGTTCTTCCGCCCGATTCTTACGGGAAAACATAACACATCTGCCTGGTTCATACAAGAAAGTTCTTCCGCCTGATTCTTACGGGATAATACAACACATCTTCCAGGTTCATACAGGAAAGTCCTTCCGCCTGATTCTTACGGGATAATACATCTGCCTGATTCTTACAGGAATAATTCATCCGCCTGATTCTTACGGGAAAAGATAACACATCTGCCTGATTCATACAGGAAAGTTCTTCCGCCTGATTCTTACGGGAAAACATAACACATCTGCCTGGTTCATACAGGAAATTTCTTCCGCCTGATTCTTATGGGAAAAGACAACACATCTGCCTGATACTTACAGGAAAGTTCTTCCGCCTGATTCTTACGGGAAAAGATAACACATCTGCCTGATACTTACAGGAAAGTTCTTCCGCCTGATTCTTACGGGAAAAGATAACACATCTGCCTGATTCATACAGGAAAGTTCTTCCGCCTGATTCTTACGGGAAAAGATAACACATCTGCCTGATACATACAGGAAAGTTCTTCCGTCTGATTCTTACGGGAAAATATAACCTTGGATATAGCTTCCTAGCCTGTTCGTGGTAGTAGCTAACTCCACTGGGGATGTTCTGAAAATAACTGCCTGACACCCGTGTCGACAGCAGGTGACCACTTCTGAAGTTTTGATTTATAAAACCCTGAAATACTGTCGCGACAGCAAACCTGAAGAAAAACACTCCACTGGTCGGATAAGAGAAACTTCAACCAGTAACTCTGTGGGGAATAATAACAAGAACTGTGTCATCATATGTCTCACGGCGAGACCTTGATCGTCTGGTAATAAACCTGAATTATAACTTCATACTCCTGCTGAGAAACACACCTGAAAGCAAAAAGGGTTAACTAACCTGATTTATGTCTCAAAATGCTTATGTTTGGAAATGGCGTAATGCTTCATATAGCATGGAAATGCCATGGTAATGTATGCAAATGAAAATGCAGGTTCAGGCTGCCGGGGAAGCTCTGACAAGCTTGCTTCAACACTGCTGTTGAGGGCGAATACCACCCTATCGGGGATGAACGGGTATCGCGAAGTATTCTAGCAAAATAAATGCCAGAAATACAACCAACTCTGCCGGGGAGAGATCACGCATCGATTTCCACTGGAGGAAAGAATAACACCTGTTGGGAAGATGAACTCAGCTGGGGGAGAAGCGACCCTTCTGGGATACAACTATCTGGGTACAGTTTACAAACTCGGAACTACCACTCCGCTGGGGATAATCATCCTGACGAAAGCATGACAACCTGCGGGGAGAAAGAAAACCATCCTCGGTGGGGGATAATCCTTCTGAACTTACTATCTTGGTTATGCGTCATGGAAATCCTCCCAGCTGGGGATTGAACGTGCACATCTTTGACTCTCTGGGGAGTATAACCTTTGCATGGGAAACTGATCTTGTCTTGCTGGAGATATCTCGTGGACAACTTCCATGAGGATACTCTTTTGGTGAAAATAATCCTTCCTTCAGTAAGGGATAATCATCGTCTCAATTCCTAGGGTGAGGCGCAACCTGCATGGGGATTAAGGTCAAGTCCTTCTTCCGGGGCCTCTGGCTGGGGCCACCATTTTCTGATTGTCTGCTTCAAGGGCGAGAACCCAGCAAAACACAAACGAGACAAAACAAATCTATACAACAAAATCTATTTGGGTTAGCATCCGCGACATTACTTCAGTCAATTCGAAGTTTTAGCAATTATTGGCAAGGGCCAGCAAAGTTATGCACATGCAAGTTCATCGGAACATTGGCGTTTTCCACATACAAAATGGTAAAGCACAAACATCAAGTACTGAATAACATGTTTTATTAATAACAGGCCTCTGAATAGGCAAAGTTTTGTACATCGGATGCAACTCCTGAAAAGAGGAAGTTACGCATACACACATACATATATGCATAAAAAGCATAAAAATACAAATACAAATCGAATTTGTACATATGTCGGCAACGTGGTGCAGACAAACATCCTGAGCTGATCCCCCTATGACTCGCCTGACTCTGGCGCTTTCCCGGTATTCAATTTTTTGGAAGAGATTGTGTCGGATAAACGAACCCTCAGGTACTCCCAAACCACTAATCAATGCTGTATCAGATCCGGACCGCAATCATTTGCTTTTTCAATCCCTAACTTTTGCGTGAACCGCCCTTTGCGGGTTTTCAATTCACCGGGATACCCTTTTTTGCCGAAGTCGCCCCATGCAGGTTTTCGACTCCGCGGGTGTACATCTTTTCAATTTTATCCCTAACTTTTGCCCGAACCTTTCATTCATTTTTTACGGTTCGCCAGGATGCCCTATTTTTGCCTGGACTCTCTTTTTACTGTCCAGCGGGTCACTTTCAAGCAAAGTATTTTTTAACTGTGTCCGAATTCACAGGAGACGTAAAGTCTTCACCATCCATGGTAGATAGTAGCAAGGATCCTCTAGAGAAGACTTTTCTGACAACGTATGGACCTTTGTAATTAGGCGTCCACTTGCCCCTGTGATCTGTTTGTGGCGGGAGAATCCTCTTCAGCACAAGGTCGCCCGTCTGAAAGCTTCGGGGACATATCTTCTTATTATACGCTTTCTTCATCCGGCTCTGATACAACCGACCGTATGCGAGAGAAGCTAGCCTCTTCTCATCCATTAAGCTAAGTTGATTCAGTCTATCTTTAACCCATTTTGCCTCGTCAAGTTGGACATCACGTAAAACCCTCAGGGAAGGAATCTCAACCTCCAGTGGTAACACTGCCTCCATTCCGTATACCAATGAAAAAGGGGTTGCCCCGATTGATGTGCATACCGTCGTACGATAACCGTGCAATGCGAAAGGTAGCATCTCGTGCCAGTCTTTATATGTCACAACCATCTTCTGGAAATCTTCTTTATGTTCTTATTGGCCGCTTCAACAGCGCCATTCATCTTGGGTCGGTAAGGGGAAGAGTTGTGATGTTCAATCTTAAAATTCTGGCACAGCTCTTTCATCATCTTGTTATTCAAATTCGAACCGTTGTCGGTGATAATCCGCTCAGGGATTCCATACCTACAGATAATATCCCGTTTGATAAATCTGGCGACCACTTGCTTGGTGACATTGGCATATGATGCTGCTTCCACCCATTTGGTGAAGTAATCAATTGCCACCAAGATGAACCGGTGTCCGTTGGATGCCGTAGGCTCGATCTTGCCAATCATATCAATTCCCCACATCGAGAAGGGCCATGGCGAGGACATCACATTCAGAGGACTTGGGGGTACATGGACCTTGTCCGCATAAATTTGGCATTTATGACACCTCTTTGCAAACTTGAAACAGTCTGTTTCCATAGTTAGCCAGTAATAACCTGCCCGCAGCAGTTTTCTCGTCATAGCATGCCCGCCAGCATGTGTACCAAACGTACCCTCATGTATCTCTTCCATGAGCAACTTCGCCTCTTTTTCATCTACACAACGTAGCAACACCAAGTCGTGGTTTCTTTTGTACAGGACACCGTCAGGATTCAAATAGAAATTTCTAGCCAATCTCCTGAGAGTCTTCTGATCTCGACTGGATGCCCCAGCCAGATACTCCTTGTTCTTCAGGAAATTCTGGATGTCAAAGTACCAGGGTTTACCATCGGGAGCCTCGTCGATGGCAAATATGAATGCAGGCCTATCGAGCCGAGAGATAACAATCCAGGGAGCCTCATTCCAGAAATTAACTTTATACATGGAAGACAATGTCGCCAGGGCGTCAGCCATTTGATTTTCTGCTCGCGGCACATGATGCAATTCCACCTTGTCAAAGAAAGGCAATAATCTCCTTGCATAATTCACATATGGTATCAAATTGGGCTGACGTGTCTCCCATTCTCCTTTGATCTGATTCACCACCAGAGCTGAGTCTCCGTATACGTCCAGATGTTTGATTCGCAAATCAATAGCTTCTTCCAGACCCATGATGCAGGCCTCGTATTCAGCCTCATTATTGGTAACGGGAAAAGTCAATCGGGCAGTAAAAGGGATGTGTGACCCCTGAGTAGTAGTGATAATTGCACCTATTCCGCTACCATAGGAATTTACAGCTCCGTCAAATATCAACTGCCACTTGGAACCCAACTCCGGCCCTTCGTCCGGCAACGGTTCTTCATAATCTTTCATTTTCAGGTACATGATATCCTCGTCCGGAAAATCAAACCTCATCGATTGGTAGTCCTCAACAGGCTGTTCCGTAAGGTATTATGACAAAACGCTACCTTTAATAGCCTTTGGCGAGACATACTGAATATCATATTCGGTTAACACCATCTGCCATCGGGCAATTCTTCCGGAGAGTGCTTGCTTCTCAAACACGTATTTGATTGGATCCATCTTTGAAATTAGCAGGGTTGTATGATTCAGCATGTATTGCCTCAAACGTTTGGCGGCCCAAGCTAGCGCACAACACGTTTTCTCGAGCATTGAGTATCTGGACTCACAGTCGGTAAACTTCTTACTCAAATAGTAGATCGCATGCTCTTTACGTCTTGTCTCGTCGTGTTGACCGAGAACACAACCCATACTTTCCTCAAGAACCGTCAAATACATAATCAATGGTCTCCCGGCTACTGGGGGTATCAAAACAGGAGGTTCCTGCAAGTATTCTTTTATCTTGTCGAACGCCTTTTGACAATTTTCATTCTAGGTCACAACCTGGTCCTTTTTCAACAACTTGAATAACGGCTCGCATGTCGCAGTTAAGTGAGATATGAACCGGGCGATATAGTTCAATCTCCCTAAAAACCCACGCACTTCTTTTTCTGTTTTAGGCGTCGGCATTTCTTGTATTGCTTTTATTTTCGCAGGATCAACCTCTATTCCTTTTTCGCTCACGATAAACCCCAATAGTTTACCCGATCTCACCCCGAAAGTGCACTTGTTAGGGTTCAGTCTCAACCTGAACTTCCTAAGTCTCTTGAACAACTTCAGCAGATTAACCAAATGCTCCTCCTCCGTCTGGGATTTGGCAATCATATCATCAACATAAACCTCGATCTCTTTATGCATCATATCATGAAAGAGAGTCGTCATAGCACGCTGATATGTTGCCCCAGCGTTCTTCAACCCGAAGGGCATCACTTTGTAACAAAATGTTCCCCAAGGAGTAATGAAAGTAGTCTTCTCCCTGTCTTCTGGCGCCATTTTAATTTGATTATAGCCTGAGAAGCCATCCATGAAGGAGAATACGGAGAACTGAGCAGTGTTATCAACCAGAACATCGATGTGAGGAAGTGGAAAGTCATCTTTCGGGCTCGCTTTGTTCAAATCACGGTAGTCTACACACATTCGCACTTTACCGTCTTTCTTCGGCACTGGCACAATATTAGCGACCCATGAGGGATATTTTGTAACAGCTAGGAAACCAGCATCCCACTGTTTTTGAACTTCCTCCTTGATCTTCACAGCCATGTCCGGTCTAGTTCTTCGGAGCTTTTGTTTAATAGGCGGACATTCCTCTCGCAGTGGCAGCCGGTGAACAACCATATCTGTATCCAACCCAGGCATATCCTCGTACGACCAAGCAAATATATCACTATACTCTTTGAGCATCTCAACCAGCCTTTGCTTGATGTCGCTCTGCAGCGCCGCCCCTATGCGGATGTTTCTCACAACCTCTTCCGACCCCAAATTGATAATCTCAATGACTTCCTCATGAGGCAGAATGATTCTTTCTTCTTGTTTCAATAACCAGGTCAACTCTTCTGGTACGTCGCCATCTTCCACAATCTCTTCCTCAGCTTGAAATATCGGGTACTCGAAGTCGAAGTGAGTCATAGACGGTTCATAGATGTCATCTGAAATAGTAATCCTGCAAAGGAAATGGTTAAATGCTTCAAAACGCATACAAAGCAAATAACCACGTTGCCATTTTATTGTAAAAGATAAAGAAAACAGGAAAAACAGGGATCACAACATTTGTATATGAAAAAACGCCTTTATGTCATGATTAAACAATGTAATGTACAAAACCAAATGGCCCTAAGCAAAATCACTATGCCCCGGGTAGGACACAGGATTATTCAACAATTAAGAAAACAAATCATTAATGTTTAGTTGTCACAGGAACAGTTTCCCGGATAGACCAATTGCAGAGACTTTGTCCTGGCACGCTTGGCTTAATCCACGCGTCCATGTCACAGTCGCTATCTCCGTCTTCAGAATCGGAAATAGCATTGATAGTCTCGAAGCTCACTCCATGTGGTGTAATCGTGATTGATCCCCTGAACTTCGGCGTTCCTGAAGAGGATGCTGATGACGAAGGATGATATCCAAGCCCGAACCTGTCATTCTTCACGGGAATCTCCAACACCTGACCCCAGCCCTTGGTTTTGCCGGCCTGTACTAGAGCCTGAGCCTCTTTGTAGGACGACACTGCCACCTCTGATATTTTGCTTGGCACTGGAGCTTTGTCCTTAATTCGCAACCCCTCGAAGGCTTGACAGGGTGTTTCATGTATTTCGCCGTCGACCTCGACATATTTGAATGAAGACAAATGGCTAACCAGAATATCTTACTCTCCACAAACCGTGACGACACTATCCCCAACCATATACTTCAACTTTTGGTGTAACATGGACGTTACTGCCCCGGCGGTATGAATCCATGGGCGCCCAAGAAGACAACTATACGCTGGCTGGATGTCCATTATATAGAATTCAGTTTCAAATATTTCAGGCCCCACCTGCAACGGTAATGTTATTGATCCGAAAACTGACCTCCTCGTTCCATCGAGCGCTCTCACCACTAGGTCACTGGGTGTGCAGATAATTCCCTTGATATCCAACTTCATCATGGCTTTCTTCGGTAGCACATTCAGGGAAGATCCAGTGTCTACTAAAACATGGGCCATGACCGTGCCCCGGCATTCTACTGACACATGCAATGCCATATTGTGCTCTCGCCCTCTCGGAGTCAAATCAAAGTCTGTGAAGCCCAAACTGTGCCCCGCATTGACATGCGCCATCACCCCTTCTAACTGATTAACAGAAACCTCTTGAGGAACGAACGACGTGTCTAGAATCTTCAGCAAAGCGTTCCGATGAGCCTCGGAACATAACAGCAAGGATAGAATGGAAATTTTTGACGGCGTTTGCTGGAGATGCTCAACGATTTTGTAATCACTTTTACAAATGAGTCTCATAAACTCCTCCATATCCTTAAGTGACGTTTCCTTTTCAATCGACTGAGAAGGACCACCCTCAACTACCTTGGCTTTACCCTTGGCTAATCTTTCTGCCTCTACCTCGGGTGACGTGAAAATTCTTTCGCTTCTGGTCATGCCCCCTGTTCCGACAACATTATCTACAACCCCAGCTGGTTGTCCATTGACTTCAATTTTCTCACCATCGCAATATACCTCCAACCCGTAAGTCCACGACACTGCTTTAGTAGTCTCAAAAGGAACTGGTCCTGCTTTAGTAATTGTGATCGTCGGTCGCCTGGCAGGCGCCGTTATCATTATTGTTTTCCTCGGAATCGTCACCGTCGCAACATCGTTCAGGTCATCATACAACACCTCTACAGGCTTTTCAGCCGCGGTACTATTGAATTGTAAGGTTCCTTCATCCAACATAGCCTGAATGCCCTGCTTCAGCTCATTACAACCCTCTGGCTGTATCCAACAATCCAAGCAAAATTCATCACACCCCGGGAATACACCCCCTTTTAACAACCTGCTTTTAATCTCACCCAACGGTGTCTTCAGCTCATTAACATCCTCTGTTAAGATGGCGTTTGCCCCGTGATTGGGCATAGGCTGTTGTACGATATTTGGACCCACCTGTCCAAAATTAATGGCTTTGCTATCCAATAAATCCTGAACTTTGTGCTTAAATGCCTGACAAGCTTCTATATCATGTCTGGGTGCCCTGGAATGGAAGTCGCAATGCTTGTTGGCATCGTATCCGTAAGGAAGTACTGCCCCTGTAGGCGGTGCCAAAGTCCTCTTTTCAACCAAGTTCAACCCTAGCAGGGTCTAGAGGAGTTCTACATACGTGGAAGGAGGTGCGTCGAACACTCTTTTCGCTCTCGCGTTCTGTACCCTTCTCTGGCCAGGATTCTGTTCTTGTTGTTGTTGTGGTTGTTGTTGTTGTTGCTGCCTCTGTTGAGGAAGCGGGATAGTGACACTGGCTATCTGTTGCGGCTGAACATACTGATTTCTTCCTCTGCCCCTGCCCCTGCCACCAAACACGGCACTAGAATCACCCTGTCGTCTACCACCAAATGCTTTCCTGGCACCTCCTGTTGAAGTAGACTCACCTGCTTAGAACCTTCCAACTTTAATCCCGTTTTCAATCATCTCCCCCATAAGAATCAAATTTGAGAAACTGCTCAATGACACACTAAACAATTTTTCGTAGAACACCCCCGTAAATGTCCCAATGAACATATCATTCATCTCCCTTTCAATTAAAGGAGGATGCACCCTCGCTGCCATATCGCGCCACCTTTGCGCGTACTCTTTAAAGCTTTCACCGTTCTTCTGTGACAAACCCTGCAATTGGACCCGGTTTGGCGCCAGATCGCTGTTGTATTTGTAATGCGTCACGAAAGCATCAGCCAATTGCTTCCATGTTTTGATCTGCGTGGGCTCCAGCCCCATATACCATTCAAGTGAAGGTCCTGACAAGCTATCCTGAAAGAAATGTGTAATACCCCAAATTTTACCCTCATATTTAGTCGGTCATTTCGCATATCATATCATCTGCGCATCTGCTAACCACTAACCGGTCATAAAGTGCGTTTTGTTTTGCAGGAAATACCCCAGGGGCGTTTTGGTCATTTTGAAGCATAATTCGTAATTTTGGGCCTAGTGAGGTTTTATTCCTAAGGCGTTTATTTACGTGGGTTTGATTATGTTAAGATATCAATTTGGGTTGGAAAATCTGATCTGTGGAACAGGGTTTTAACAAGAAATCATTTTTCTATCTTCCAGTCCATTTTAGAGGGAAAACAGTGAAAACTTCGACTGAGTAATGGAACTTATTCATGCAATGGTTGGATCGAATTAATTCCAGGATATTTGACTAGTGAGATTTAATCGGATGTTGAGGTGTTTGCAAATTAAAGCATAGAGAAGCAATTGGGAAATGATTTAATAGAATATGTGAATTTTATTCATAATATTTTATTATCATTATTACAAGTTTGCAAAGTGAATTACAAAGAAAAAATGATTTGGATAAAAAAATGTTATTTATTCATAATATTTTTTTGTTACAAGTTACAGGGAATTACATTAAAAGTTCTAAGGAATTACATTACAGTATCTATCCTAAGTCCTAAGAACATCTAAGTGTCTTCATGCTGTCTTTAAGCTTCGCCGCAAATCTCGACTTACCTGCACATCAAAACAGGACAAGCAGAATAGGAAAAATGTTAGAAGTTTTTTCGACACTCTCAGAACGATGTCATCATCGAGTGCCGGGAGTGGCACAACCGAAGCTGCGTCCTACCCCCGTTACCGATCCGCGCCGTGGGCGTCAGATCAGGAAATACAAGTTCTTATCAATACGGGACATCCGAGAGATAGAAGTGATAAAAGAAGCGGGACTGATTCGTTTTGCCGCGATTGAATTTCCGAACTGATACGAGAGTAAGGCAACATAGGCAAGTTCTGACTCAGACCCGGATGCCGGCAGGTCTGAGTCACTTTGGTTTCGAAACTTCCAACACCTGAAAAGCCACAAGCGTCATCAGTACAACAGAACTCAAAGCATAAATTAGGTAAGAAGGAACTCGTGCTCATACAAGTATGAAAAGCCACCAAAGAACAAATCTGTACCAAACAGAATGAAGACCCATGGTCCAGCAGAATGAGAATCAAGTTCGAAATAGAACAAGAGAAGCCAAACTATGGCATCAAGTTGCATAATAAGAAAATAAACCATCAAACGATGCAAGTTCATGTGTACAGGTCCTACAAATCTGTCATAATATTCAGCAGAATCCAAAGAAGCACAACAACATCAAACTTGGTCATACCAGAAAGAGCAATTAGCGATGGTAAGTCACCATGACAAACCAACGTGCCATTCTGCTCACAACGCGAGCAACAAACAAGATCATAGCGTCTTCTCTGAAGGGCTCAGTTCAACATCATTGCCCTAAAACAGAAAGTTGGGGACCTGAAGATTAAAAAATTGAAACAGTCGTCGCAGCAACAGCGTAAAACCAGGATTGTAATATCCTGCTTCGACGGTTCAGACCATCAAGTCATCATCACCATCAAACCTTTCTCGGCAGCGACAAAGATCGGCAGCTTCCAAACTTGGAGATGGGCCCTGAAAGAAGAAGAGGAAAAATCAGTTTGGTCCAGAGCAATAATCACAGGCATCTCAGCTTTTGCAAGCAACTGCGACAAAAGTGTATCAACAGGTAAGCTCGTACAAACAACCATAACAGGCATCTCAATAACAGAAGAGATAAGCACATCCCCTAGCAATAACTCATCTGCGTCTATGATCATGACTAAAATGAATGAGACACCCACAGAGAATAACTCTTCTACTTGTGAGGGCTTAACAATTCAAAATATGCAAAATCAAATAGTTGCTATTGATGACAACCAAAGTTCTTTGCAAACCAACTGGTAAGCAGGATTTGGAGTCAGGGCAGTTTAGGCTGAGGCGAATCGGTCTGATAAAACCATTTCGTTTAATTCATAGGGAAGACGCTTTGGAAGGAAACGAGTTAGCATCAGTTCAATGTCCAGTTCATAAGTCCATAAAATCAAATAGATCACAAATAAGTTTGAAACAGATCAAAATAAGCCCGTTTCTGAAAGCAATTCGAAGCATATCCAATTGAAGCAAACCAGAAATATACACTCCAAATAGGAAAGTTCGAACCAAAATAAGTCATACCAGCAATGAGTCCCAAATCAAATCTGAAAAAGGAAATCAGAACATATCAGAGATAAATCGTAAATCAAATCCAATCACAGTGAATCCAAATGGGGAAAGTTTTCAAACGAAACATAAGAATCTCAATCAGATCAAAGTAGCATCGGTTCACCAAAGTTCCATAAAATCAAATCAAATTGTTTCAGTAAAAATAACGTGTATCCAATATCCAAGCCCAAAATCAGAGAAAAAGGTATAAAGAGGAACGAGTTCACCTTTGGAAATCACAAAAACGAAGAACCCTAGCGACCACGTACGAAAGGCGAGACAGAAACGAAGCTTCGCACATTCAGAGACACGGAGGAAACGGTCACCGCCGCAAAGCTTCGGCCACACGCAAAAGTCATCATCACAATCGAAAGAAGAACAGACGCCGCGAAGCTCAGACAAAAGATCATCTTCACCTCGCCGTTGTACCACTCCAGTCGCCGTCGGCTCGTGTTTGTGGGTATAATTTTCTTCCGAATGTTGTTGCATGTTGTTTCTCTCTGATTGCAGGTTTCAAACGAAAGGAGGTTGAAGATAAAAATGGAGAAGCCGTGATCAGGACGAAGAGGAGGAAGAAGATACGAGATTGGGGGGATTAGGGATTTAGTCCCGTCACCTCTCTCCCTTTCTTTCTTTTATTTGTTTTAATTCTCATTGCTTGTACTTGGATAATGCACACACGGTAGTCACGCACACACTCTGGTCCCCAACAGATCAAATCACCTCCCCTTTATTTATTTTTTTCTTTATTTATTTATTTTATTTTGTTATTTTTTTTATGTTTTTTTAAATTTGTTTCTTAACAGTTATTTTATAATTCAAAACTGTTTTTTAAAAATAAATAAGAAAAAATATTTTATGTACATATTAAAAATAAAAAAACTCCTTTTTTTAAAAAAGAAAGAAAAAAAAACTTTTCCTAAAAATATAAAAAATAATAATAATAAAACTTTTTTAGAGTAAAGCATTTTAAATTAAGCTTTTTTAGCAAGCTAACATTAAAGTTATTTAAGATTTTTTCTCCAATTTGCATTGGCTCGTAATTCATCTGATAGTCGTTTGACTCTGCCTACTAACGGGTGTTCATTTTTTGCAGTTCATATTTATTACTATTGTGTTGAGTTTTCATTTGAGTTACCTTTATATTTGTATCTGTTTCTCAATTGTAACCTCGCGAACCTAACAATCGCACTTACGTTTCCGCATTTAAATTTCTGCTGATGTACGATTTAAAATTCTCACATTGTCATTGCTATTATTTTGTCACATTGCACGCACCTCCGAAGGAATTAGGTCTAGCATTTGACCACCGTGTCAATAGTCCTCAACATTCAAACCCTTACAAACCCTAATTTTCACAAATGCCTTGCCGCAGGCAAAATTACAATTTTACCCCTAGCATTAGGTCAAAGAGCCGCCGCGCTCATTTTAGGGTTTCCCGCCGTGGAATCCCTAACCTAACCTAATTTAACCCTAATTACAACTTAACAATTCAACGTAGAGATTTGGAGTTTCTACACTCCATGTAAGCGTGTCCTTAAGATGCGTTTATTCCCCTTGAGACCTTGACCACAGTCAAGAAGTCTCTAACCTCCCTTTTGAGGGGAACTACGATTACTCTGATTCCACTCCCGTAAGGATACGTAGGCACAAGATGCGATGTCTTGCCGAGTAAACTTAGAATTAACCCCTTAGGTCTCCTTTCTCACTTTTAATCCTTTGTACATATACCTTAAGCAAATGAATAAAGCAAAATAGTAAACATCTGAACAAAAGGTTCCTGTAGAGTACTACAGAAGTTTAGGGTGCTAATACCTTCCCTAAATTTAACCAACCCCCGAACCCTAGATCTTTCCCCGCATTGTGTTTACGATGCAAAAATAGGTTTTCCCTCTTTTGACCTTTTCCTTCAGATAAATCAAAGAGCGGTTGTGAATTGAATTGCGATTCAAACTCATTAATAGTTTGTGATCCTATTTCCACCGCAACAGAAAATGGCGACTTCACTGGGGACCTCCTAAACTTTTGAGGGTTATCCCTAACTTGTTCATATTTATTACTATCTGTGTTATTATTCATTTGCATGTATATATTTGCGCTTTGATTGTGGGACTGTTCCTTGTGCTGTGAGATGAGTCCTACACCCGGATCTAGTGTACCTTAGGTAAATGGCAATGGACCAAGGAAACTGTACGACGTATATCGATACGGTTGATCTGGTGGCCATAGTTAGTGCGACTTCTTGGTTGGTGCTTATATTCCTTAAGTCAAGTTGAGGATAATATTGAGGCTGCCATATGTTGTCAATGCACTAACTGACTTTTAGAACCCTAGTTAACTCATCTTGGCCTTTAAAAAGTAGTGAGGTAACCGGCTTTGGTGCAGACTAAAGTTGGTTGACACTCGATACTACGCTCATTGAGATCTTAAACTTGGAGGGTTTTGGTTGGTAAGTAAGTTGCCTTCTGAACAACCACCCTTGTGAAGGATCAATGATATTGAGATCCCTTAGAACCTGGTTACTTTTGTAGGACAGGATGAACCACTTAACTTCAGGGGAGGGTATTTGCCTTTGAACCTCATGCAAGCCTTTAACCTAGGACTTTGTGTGTTTTCATGCATTGCATCCATAAAGCATCTCATCGCATTGTATTTCATGGAGTTCAAACATCATTAATGGATATCGCGGGACACCATAAATAAAAAAAAATATATAAAATGAAAAAACAAGAAAAAGATTTCCTTGGTACCCCACGACATTAGTAAATGTTTTGAATTCCATGAAATCTCCATTTACATTCACATTTTAGCATCATACTTTTGCATTGCATGTGTCTCCCGATTTCTCACACTCGGTTCTCTCACCTTCCAGTTTCGTCACCCTGAGTTCTCGGCACCAATACAACACCAGAGCTCAAACTCGGAAAAGAATGGAGGATCAGGCAAAAGAGATTGATCGGCTTAGCAATGAACTCGAAGACCTTCGAGGGGGTATGGGGCGTATGATGGAATTGTTACATGTCATGAATGCTAAGATGGATACCCAGCCCACTGTTGTTTCTGAGATTACCGGCGTTACTGTGGACCCTCCACCAAGTGTGACCGTAGCAAGGGACCCACCTTATGGTCTTGCTCCCGGTTTTGTGCCTCCTCAAGCCACTGTTCCGATTAATCAACCTGTTCAGCAAGCCGTGCCCTTGTTTTCTGAAGTTTCTAGGGGGGCTCCTATCTTTGCACCACCTGTTGTACACACTCGTGCGCAACCGTACTTCAATGAGACAGTTTTTGATAATCTTGATGAGAATGTTGAGGGTTATGAGAAACATGATAAGCTTCGTGAGGAAGTAAACACTATCGTCCAGAGATTGAAAAAGGTAGAGGGTGATCAAATTTTTGGGACTGCTGCAAGGGATGTTTGTTTGGTCTCAGGTTTGGTTATTCCCCCGAAGTTCAAAACTCCGAACTTCGATCGTTATGAAGGTGCCACCTGTCCTAAGAGTCATCTGATCATGTATTATCGCAAAATGGCTGCCCATGTTGAGAATGATAAACTGATGATTCATTGCTTCCAAGACAGTTTGAAGGGTGCTTCTTCCAAGTGGTATTTAACTTTGGACCAATCCCGCGTTAAGAGCTTTCAAGATTTATCTGACGCTTTCATCAAACACTACAAGTACAATATGGATCTGGCTCCTGACAGAAGACAGTTGCTGAGTATGTCACAAAAGAATTCTGAGTCATTCAAAGAGTATGCTCAAAGGTGGAGAGAGACTGCTTCGCAGGTAGAACCTCCTTTGACCGAGAAAGAGTTAGCTGATTGGTTTGTCGACACAGTCCGTCCAGAATTTTACGAGAGAATGGTGGGTAGTGTGACTTCAAATTTCTCCGACATCGTTGCTGTGGGTGTCAAGATTGAATTGGGTATGAAAAGTGGTAAAATGACGAATAATCATGGCGCTTCTAAGGATCAGCCGAAGAAACCTCCGTATAGCTCCCAGAAAAAGAAGGAGAGCGAGACTAATGCTATATCCTCTGGTAGACCAAGAGAACGCTTTTATCGACATCCACAAGGTTATGCTCAACCTCAAGGGTACCCAGTCCAATATGCTCAACAACCCTATGTGGCAGCTATTACACCTTCTTTCAATCAACCGGTTCCCATGTATCAACCTATGCAACAACCTCCTGTTTATCCGCCTCCTGTCAACTACCTACAGGCACCCAATACTCCTGCTCCTCAACAGCCAAAGAGTCCGGCTCCTCGCCAGAATATGCCGAACAGAAGAACGTATAAACCTTGTCCGCCGATCCCGATGACTTTTACCGAGTTGTATCCCTCTTTGGTCAAGCAAGGTCTAATCACTACTCGGGCTTTGGGTCCGCCTCCTAATCCTCTACCCGCCAATTACAACGCCGCTGCTCATTGTTTATTTCATGAGGGTGCGCCTGGTCACGATCTGGAAAATTGTTATGCTCTCAAAAATATTGTCAGGGATTTATTGGAAAAGAAAATTTTGTCATTTGAAGATCCTCAACCGAATGTTAAGAAGAACCCTTTTCCTAACCATGAGAGTGTCAATGCCATTGGTGCTGATTCGGAAGAAGGTTATGCCCTTGATGTTGAACAGATTAAGACTCCTCTTAAGATGTTCCATTCGAAACTGTTTGAAGCCGGTTTGGTAGATACTTCCCACGTTGCATGCGCAAGTTGTGAAGCCAGTAGCAAGGGTTGTGTGTTGGTTCAGAATGATGTTCAGAGGCTAATTAATGAGGGTGTTTTACAAGTGACAAGCCAAGCCAAGAAGGATGTAGTCGCTGTGGTTGAGCCTGTCTTCCATCAGCCTGAATCAAAGGGTAAGGTACCAGTGTTTAATCTATCAGGGGCAGGCTCCGCCAATCTCGTGTTCGATATACCGAGGTCGTATATCCCTGAAGTGAATCAGCCTAAGCCTATAGTTATTCGAAGACCGAGTCCGTTTCCTTTCAGTGATCCTAAAGCCGTGCCTTGGAAATACGACGTGACGATGATTGACAAGGAGTCTGGGAAGGTTATTCCAAAGGAAGAGGTTAAGGACACTGTGACCAATATCGCAGAGGCAAGCAGGATGACTCGCAGTGGCCGTGTGTATACTCCCCGTTCTAATGAGGTTCCACCTAAGGAGACCACTAATATCCCAGTGGCCGTCAAAGACAAAGGTAAGGGAGCCGTTACGAATGATGAAGATGCTGAGTTTTTGAGGATCATCAAGAAAAGTGACTATAAAGTTATTGACCAACTTCATCAGACTCCTTCCAAGATTTCGATTTTATCTCTGTTGGTGAATTCACCCGCTCATAGGATGGCCTTGCAGAAGGTTTTGACTCAAGCACATGTAGATCAGGATATCAGCACCAGTCGGTTTGATAGTGTGATTGCCAATTTGACCGCCTGTAACACTCTCAGTTTCAGCAATGAAGAGTTACCAAAGGAGGGTCCGAACCATAATCGTGCTTTACATATATCGGTAAAATGTCAAGAGGACAATTTAGCGAGAGTGCTAGTGGACACCGGCTCTTCTCTGAATGTTCTACCCAAGAGGGTTCTTGATAAGTTGGCTTGTAAAGAGACGGTGTTGAAACCCACTCCTTTGGTCGTCAAGGCTTTCGATGGCTCTCGTCGGTCGGTAATGGGGGAGGTTGAGCTTCCTATCCTGATTGGTCCGCAAGTTTTTAATATCACGTTTCAAGTCATGGACATTAATCCCAACTACAGTTGTTTACTCGGAAGGCCGTGGATTCATGCCGCTGGGGCAGTGACCTCAACGTTACATCAAAAGATGAAATTCGTGATCGATGGAAAGTTGGTTATTATACACGGTGAGGAGGATCTGATGGTCAGCAACCTGTCCTCTTTCCGTTACATCGAGGCCGATGAGAATGCTTTAGACATTTCCTTTCAAGCACTTGAGATCGCCAATGCTGTTCTGCTGGAGGTCGAAGAGACAGTGGGTCAGGGTAATCCATCTTTTGCATCTTTGAAGAGTACCAAAGCAACAATTGACAGGGGCATTCCTGAAGGCTGGGGAGAGGTAATTGATGTCAAGACCAAGACTGATCGCTCTGGGTTGGGTTACAAACCAACTCAGAATGGAGCTGCCACAACCGTCGAAGGGCGTCCGAAGGTTATCCAAGAAGTATTTGTCAGCGGAGGTTTCCAAGTCAATGCCATCAGTGAATGTGAGAAAAATGAAGAGCTGAGCAACCTGGTGTTTAAGGGTGATGCAGTTTTGAACAACTGGGAGGCCGTAGAGATCCCTGTTATCTTTCCCTTGTCAAAGTAATTGTTTTTTAAAGTTTCATTTACATTTTCAAATAAAAATCTGTAGCTCTGCCCAAGGCTATAGGGTCGCTTTTATTGGGCCACCTTTCATTTCTAAAAGGATATTAATAAAAGAAGTTTGTTCAATTCCACTTTGGTTCATTTGCGTTTTTCGTTTTCACTTTTAAAAATGAAATTGGCAACCTTTCTTCCAAAAAATAATAATAAAAAAAAAACAGCATTTCATTCTTACATATCTTCGAGCATTTTAATTAAGTAAGCCTTCCATCATGCAGAGACATCGTAAACCTTGTTGGATCCAATGACTTTACTAACACTCCTGACTGGGATGCACCCATCAATCAAGCTGAGGACGAGGGTGAAGAAGATTTTGAAGTACCCGCTGAACTGACAAGATTAGTTGAGTACGAGTACACAGAGCTTCAACCGCATAAAGAGCAGGTGGACCTAATTAATCTCGGTACAGATGAGAGCAAGAAAGGGGTCAAGATTGGTGCAATGCTTGGGACGGAGATTAGGCCGAGGTTGATTGAGTTGTTAAAAGAGTATATTGATGTGTTTGCGTGGTCGTATCAAGATATGCCGGGCCTGAACACGGATATTGTTGTTCACAAGTTGCCACTTAAGCCAGATTGTCCACCTATCAAGCAGAAACTCCGAAGAACGAGACCCGACATGGCTTTGAAGATTCGAGATGAGGTTAAAAAGCAGTTGGATGCAGGTTTCTTGGCAGTCGCAAAATATCCAGATTGGGTTGCCAACATTGTGCCAGTACCTAAGAAGGACGGTAAAGTTAGGATGTGTGTAGACTACAGGGATCTGAACAAAGCAAGTCCAAAAGACGACTTCCCACTGCCACATATTGACACACTGGTAGACAATACGGCCAGTTTTGCGTTGTTTTCATTTATGGATGGTTTCTCTGGCTATAATCAGATCAAGATGGATCCCGACGATCGAGAGAAGACTACTTTCATTACTCCTTGGGGAACCTTCTGCTACAAAGTCATGCCCTTCGGTTTAAAGAATGCAGGGGCAACTTACCAACGTGCTATGACCACTCTTTTTCATGATATGATGCACAAAGAAATTGAGGTGTATGTGGACGATATGATAGCCAAGTCTCAGAGTGAAGAGGAGCATTTAGACCATTTGGCGAAGCTGTTTGAACGACTCAGGAAATATCAGTTGAAATTGAATCCTGCAAAATGTACCTTCGGTGTCAGATCCGGAAAATTGCTTGGTTTCATTGTTAGCCAGCGAGGGATTGAGGTGGATCCTGACAAAGTCCGAGCCATTCAAGATATGCCAGCTCCGCGAACCGAGACGCAAGTTAGGGGTTTTCTGGGACGTCTGAATTACATTTCCAGGTTTATCTTTAATATGACCGCTACTTGTGAGCCGATATTCAAGTTGCTTTGCAAGGGGCAGACAGTTGAGTGGAACCCTGATTGTCAGAAAGCGTTCGAGAAGATTAAGGGTTATTTGCAAGATCCCCCTATTCTGATCCCGCCCGTACCTGGAAGACCGTTGTTTATGTACCTTACTGTTCTCGAGAAGTCTATGGGTTGTGTGCTTGGGCAACATGATGAGACTGGGAAAAAGGAACATGCGATTTATTACCTGAGCAAGAAGTTTACCGATTGCGAAAACAGATACTCACCATTAGAGAAAACTTGTTGTGCATTGGCATGGGCCGCTAAGCGCCTTCGGCAGTATATGGTCTGTCATACCACGTTATTGATTTCTAAAATGGATCCGATCAAGTATATTTTTGAAAAACCTGCTCAAACCGGGAGGCTAGCCCGTTGGCACATGTTGTTATCCGAATATGACATCCAGTATGTACCCCAGAAGGCGATTAAGGGTAGTATCTTATCTGATTACCTCGCAGACCAGCCAGTTGAAGATTATGAACCTCTTAAGCTCGATTTTCCCGATGAGGATATTTTGTTGATTAAAAGAGATTGTGAAGAGCCAGATCCGAGCGAAGGTCCAGAACCAGGTCTTTGGTGGAAGATGATGTTTGATGGTTCCTCAAATTTCAATGGGCATGGTATAGGCGCCGTTTTGATGAACCCAAAGGGCGGATTCACTCCATTTACAGCAAGATTGGACTTTGAGTGCACTAACAACGTCGCAGAATATGAAGCATGTATCCTCGGCCTCGAAGCGGCGATTCACCTCCGAATCAAACTTCTTAAAGTAAGTGGTGACTCCGCTTTGGTTATTTACCAAGTACAAGGCAAATGGGAAACGAAGAATGAGAAGTTAATCCCTTATAAAGACTACATTATTGAGCTGATCAAGCATTTCGACGAGATAGAATTCGAGCATGTTCCTAGATCCGAGAATCACGTAGCTGATGCTTTAGCCATGTTAGCATCCATGTGGAAAGTTAAATTCGTTAATGAAGCACCTCTTATCCATATCGAGCGCAAAGTCGAGCCCGCTTATTGTCAGATGGTCGAAGAAGTTGAGGAGGATGAAAAGCCTTGGTTTCATGATATCAAGAACTACCTCGTCAAGCAGGAATATCCCGATGGTGCTACTGGTCTGGACAAAAAGACATTGAGAAGATTGGCGTCCAAATTCTTTATCAGTAATGGTGTGTTGTACAAGAGAAATCACGACATGGTCCTGCTCAGATGTGTTGATAAACGGGAAGCGGACATGTTACTACAGGAAATTCATGAGGGGACCTTCGGAACCCATGCCAATGGTTATGCTATGTCCAAGAAGATGTTAAGGGCTGGGTATTATTGGTTAACCATGGAAGCTGACTGCATCCAATACGCTAGGAAATGCCATAAGTGCCAAATCTATGCTGATAAAATGCATGTACCTCCGTCACCGTTGAATGTGTTGTCTTCACCATGGCCGTTCTCTATGTGGGGCATAGACATGATTGGGGCCATCGAGCCGAAAGCCTCTAATGGTCATCGTTTTATCCTCGTTGCTATAGATTATTTCACTAAGTGGGTAGAGGCTGCCTCCTACACCCACGTGACCAAGCAAGTGGTTGCCCGCTTCATCAGGAAAGAAATCATCTGCCGTTATGGAGTCCCAAGCCGGATAATAACTGACAATGGCACCAATCTGAATAATAAGACTATGAAAGAGTTGTGTGATAACTTCAAGATCACTCACCACAATTCTTCTCCGTACCGTCCTAAGATGAATGGAGCCGTTGAAGCTGCAAATAAGAATATCAAGAAGATCCTGCAAAAGATGGTTGTGACTTACAAAGATTGGCATGAGATGTTACCGTTTGCTTTGCATGGATATAGAACCTCGGTGAGAACTTCGACAGGGGCAACACCCTTCTCATTGGTGTATGGAATGGACGCCGTGCTCCCCATCGAAGTAGAGATACCTTCGCTAAGAGTGTTAATGGAGGCTGAACTTGAGGAAGCTGAGTGGGTTCAAGACAGATTGGATCAGTTGAATCTCATTGACGAGAAGCGTTTGACAGCCATGTGCCATGGGCAATTATATCAGAAACGGATGAAAAGAGCGTTTGATAAGAAGATTAGTATCCGTGAGTTCCGTCAAGGAGAGCTCGTACTCAAAAAGATCTTACCAGTACACAAAGATATGCGTGGAAAGTGGATGCCCAATTATGAAGGCCCGTTCGTTGTAAAGACTGTCTTCTTCGGAGGGTCTCTAATACTTACGACAATGGACGGTGAAGAACTAGCACATCCCGTGAATTCTGATGTAGTCCGAAAATATTATGCTTAAAAACCCGCTAAGTCGAAAACCTGCAAAAGGCGACTTAGGCAAAAGTAAGGGTTGAAAAATAATAATAATAATAAAAAGCTCGCTAAGTTGAAAACCCGAAAGGGCGGCTTAGGCAAAAAAGAGCGTCCCGATGGATTGAAAACCCGAGAGGGCGGTCCAGGCAAAAGTTAGGGACAAAGGCATTTCATTGCATCAGAGGACACTGATTATCTCGAACACACTTTCCGCATGAGAGCCATGTTTCAGTTCTTTCATCCTTGCCCAAAGCAGGATTCTGGATTAGTCTTAGTTATTAGTGTCAGTAGGTGTCATTGGATTCGATGTAACTTTTCCCATGTTGCCAATTTTAAAACATAATCATCTGTGGAGCTATGCCTTCAGCAAGCAGCCACCCTTTAATAAAAGATACCATCTTGTTACTTACATTCCTTGGTGCATTGCTCTTTATTTTCTATTGTTATGCAAAATGCGTTTATTCCTAAAATTTGAAAATGAAAGGTGCATTGTAGATTTTTCAAAACTATTTTTCAAAAACAAAACAAATTTGAAATGTAATAAATTACTTCGACTAGTGGAAAGTCCGACAGGATCTCTTCATTCCCCGGAAATATCATTATTGCAGAAACACTTTCAAACCATTGCCCAGTGATAGTCCCCAGAGAGACTATAAGCTGACAACTTCTTCTTGGGGTAACTTAAAAGTGTCCCTCAGGTTTTCTTCTCCCCATATGAAGACGTGATACTATACACCCAAGCAGATTACCTTCTCCCCAGAGAATTCAGAACTTTAAAACCAGATTTGGTTCCACCATTGATCCTTCCCACCCATGATTGACGTATTGGTTGCAGAGAATGCAGGGTATCTCCGTCGAGATGTTTATTTCATCTCTCGTCCCGTCTCTAGTCTGTTTCGTCAGCATACGCAAGGGCATAAGCATCACATGCCTGTTTCAGTACATATTCATTACATATTCATTACATACTCATTACATATTCATTACATACTCAGTGCATACTCATGGCATACTCATTTCATAACATCTTGCATATTTAACTACATAGACATTAACATACATTCACATTAACATAGCATTCACAGGTTCATTGTGTTTCGCCATCATTGGTTGTTACCGCCGAGTAACTGGGGTTTGTCCATTCTCTTCAAATAGATTGTCAGCCCTAAGCATAAAATACTTACTTGTTTCCAGTTTCCCTACGGAGCTCGATCCTCGTGGATGACGGTTACTTCAGCTATCTTTCCTCACCAGGATAAGATATTTACCCTCCGAGATCATTCCCTCGATGGAGTCTTGATTACCAGTCTTCTTTCTAGCTCGATCCTAGATTGAATCTCAGTCTTGTCGGTCGTCAATCCCAACCGGACGTGCATTTATTTTGCACCATCTAAAAAAACTTCACCATACCATGACCGAACGCGACTATCTCGCTGGAGAAGTTTATCACTGTACCCGGACGTGCATTTATTTTGCACCATCTTTCAAGAAAATCAACTACAATCATTTACAGATACACGCCAGTTCACGCCTGGAAAATATATCAGTACAGCACTTTGCAATCCTACATGTTACAACCCTTTACACTTTACATCTTACAACATCGGTATACAACATTTCTCACCTAAGAAACCGATCCTATCTTCGTTATGACTCGCAGCAAATGGCCATCTCCATGGAGCAGTTGGGCTTCCATTTACCTGTCGTCTTGAAGTATGGGAGGTTTGAACCAAATCGTATTCAGGAGAGCACGATCTTGAAGTACGGGGAGGTTTGAGCGTAATCATATTCAGGAGAGCACGATTCTGAATTATGAAGAAGTTCATTTACCCTTTAGTAAAAGAAGGAGCCGAATCATATTCAGGAGAGCACGATTCTGAAATATGAGTATCTTCAGTCATTCAGTCTCATATTCAGGAGAGCACGATTCTGAAGTATGAGTATATTCAGTCATTCAGTTTCATATTCAGGAGAGCACGATTCTGAAGTATGAGTATCTTCAGTCATTCAGTTTCATATTCAGGAGAGCACGATTCTGAAATATGAGTATCTTCAGTCATTCAGTTTCATATTCAGGAGAGCACGATTCTGAAATATGAGTATATTCAGTCATCCAGTTTCATATTCAGGAGAGCACGATTCTGAAATATGAGTATATTCAGTCGTCCAGTTTCATATTCAGGAGAGCACGATTCTGAAGTATGAGGAAGTTCAGTTTACCCTTTTCATGTTCAGGAGAACATAATCTTGAAGCATGAGGAAGTTTATTTATCCTTCAGTAAGAGAAGAATCAGAATCGTATTCCAGGCGCCGACCTTAAAATGCGAGAAGATTTATTCATCAGATAAGCAGCAGCCTCTTTATTTGAGTGCTTATCCATTTTTTGCACATAAGTCCCTTCCAACGATAAGTGACAGTTCTCCCGAGAAGCTTATCAGGGCATTTCCCATTAAAGTCCATTTATTTTGGCATACAGTCGGTCTTTACCCTGTATATTTGATACGGATTTCCGAGAAGTTCGTTTGATCCTGTCACGAGAGATAGCTCACAGAAGCTTGGATGTTATTCTTTGCTCAAAGCTCCAGCATTCTGTAAGCGATCTTGCAATCGTACGCGATCCAGTTTTTATCCTTTAGATTCCCCAGTGGAGGCCGTCTTGTAGGTACCATCTCCATTTGAGGATCTCGTTCCTTTTCTAAAAGTGACAATTGGTCATTCGCACCAGTTGACTATCATTTTTAGATTTCTCCAGTGTTGTACTGTGTCTCAGCGCATCATTTTCCCCATTGAGTTCTCCTCGTGGCGTCTGTCCCGGTGTCGTCATGTTCGTCAGCATTTTCGCATTCATACACATCACATCATATTCATGGCATCATCTGCATTAAGTCGTTCCAGTTTTGTCCATAGCATCGCATATCGTCGCATATAAGGGCAAAATTTTCGGTTATCTATATTTAAATCTCTCCACCACGATTCCTCGAGTCTCTGTCACTCAAGTCATCCGGCGTAGTTATTTAAATAGGGGCAACTGTAATACCCCAAATTTTACCCTCATATTTAGTCGGTCATTTCGCATATCATATCATCTGCGCATCTGCTAACCACTAACCGGTCATAAAGTGCGTTTTGTTTTGCAGGAAATACCCCAGGGGCGTTTTGGTCATTTTGAAGCATAATTCGTAATTTTGGGCCTAGTGAGGTTTTATTCCTAAGGAGTTTATTTACGTGGGTTTGATTATGTTAAGATATCAATTTGGGTTGGAAAATCTGATCTGTGGAACAGGGTTTTAACAAGAAATCATTTTTCTATCTTCCAGTCCATTTTAGAGGGAAAACAGTGAAAACTTCGACTGAGTAATGGAACTTATTCATGCAATGGTTGGATCGAATTAATTCCAGGATATTTGACTAGTGAGATTTAATCGGATGTTGAGGTGTTTGCAAATTAAAGCATAGAGAAGCAATTGGGAAATGATTTAATAGAATATGTGAATTTTATTCATAATATTTTATTATCATTATTACAAGTTTGCAAAGTGAATTACAAAGAAAAAATGATTTGGATAAAAAAATGTTATTTATTCATAATATTTTTTTGTTACAAGTTACAGGGAATTACATTAAAAGTTCTAAGGAATTACATTACAGTATCTATCCTAAGTCCTAAGAACATCTAAGTGTCTTCATGCTGTCTTTAAGCTTCGCCGCAAATCTCGACTTACCTGCACATCAAAACAGGACAAGCAGAATAGGAAAAATGTTAGAAGTTTTTTCGACACTCTCAGAACGATGTCATCATCGAGTGCCGGGAGTGGCACAACCGAAGCTGCGTCCTACCCCCGTTACCGATCCGCGCCGTGGGCGTCAGATCAGGAAATACAAGTTCTTATCAATACGGGACATCCGAGAGATAGAAGTGATAAAAGAAGCGGGACTGATTCGTTTTGCCGCGATTGAATTTCCGAACTGATACGAGAGTAAGGCAACATAGGCAAGTTCTGACTCAGACCCGGATGCCGGCAGGTCTGA